>RXID01014431.1:642254-1098957 GCA_005019695.1 Trichopus zeylanicus subsp. travancoricus
TTAAAGATCAAAAAAATTTACTGACAACAAGCAAAAAGTTATGAGTAATATTTTAAATCTTAATGGGGTAAACTAATACAATTCAAGGTAGTTAGCCATACCCTAAAATCTAGTGATATTATCAATATTCTATAAGGATCAAACCAAGCACCCATCCAAGTCAAATTTCACTCGATCAAGTTTACCGGAGCAGGGCAATAATGAGCATCAAGCCTTTCCCATTTTCTTTCTTATTTTATATCATTCATTATTATGAATTTAAATTCATTAATATTTAAATTAATTAAATCACACTTTTCTATCTTCGTGTCTCTATTTTATTAGCTAGGTTTTCTCACTTTAGGCAGTTTCTGACAATTTTTAAGGTAATTAATAATAGAAACTTGTCTGTTGAAAGTCATATTTCCATAATTCTTGATTGTGCACTCAAACCACCCTCAATTATTCTGAGATTGCACCTCAACATCTTTAGCCATCCCGAGTGGTTGACCATGGCTCTACAGAGGCATAAGACTTTAGCTTTAGGTTATACACCTACCTAAGGTAAAAGACTTTGGCTCTAAGTCATGGACTTACCTGAGGCACCAAGACCTTGAATCTAGGTTACATACCTACCTAAGGAATAAGACCTCGAATCTAAGTCATGGACCTACCCGAGGCATCAAGACCTTAGTTCTAGGTTACACACTAACTTGAGGCATAAAACCTCAGCTCTAAGTCATAGGCTTTCCTAAAGCATAAGACCTTAGCTCTAGATTACACACCTACTTGAGGTAAAAGACTTCGTCCTAGGTTACACACTAACCTGAGGCATAAAACCTCAGCTCTAAGTCATAGGCTTTCCTAAAGCATAAGACCTTAGCTCTATATTACACACCTACTTGAGGTAAAAGACTTCGTCTCTAAGTATAAACTTACTTGAGCCATAATGCGTCAACTCTAGGTTGCACACTCATTTGAAGCATAACACCTTAGCTCTAGGTTACACACCTACCTGAGGTATAAGACTTTAGCTCTAAGTCATAGATATACCTAAAGCATAAGACCTCAATTCTAGGTTATAAATCTACCTAAGGCACGAGACCTTTGCTCTAGGCTATATACCTACCTATGGCATAAGACCCCAGCTCTAAGTCATAAACTTACTCAAGGTACAAGACCTCATCTCTATGTTACATATCTATCTAAGGCACAAGCCCTCAGGTCTAGTTTACACACCTACCTGAGGCATAGCACCTTAGCTTAAAGTTATAGAATTGCTCAAGTCACAAGACTTCAACTATAGGTTACATACCTACCTGAGGCATAAGACCTCGTCTCTAAGTCATGGTCTTACTTGAAGCATCAAGACCAACTCTTGGTTGCATTCCTACCTAAGGCACAGGACCTCAGTTGCATATCATGGACCTACCCAAGGCATCAAGACTTCAACTCTAGGTTACATACCACTTGAGGCACAAGACCTCTACTCTAGATCATAGATTTTCTCGAGGTACAAGGCCTTAGCTCTATATTACACACTTATCTAAGGCACAAATCCTCAGCTCTAAGTCTTAGACTTATGAGAGGCAAAAGACCTCAACGCTAGGTTACACACCTATCTGAGGCACAAGACTGTGGCTCTAGGTTACACACCTATCAAAGATACAAGACGTTAGTTCTAAGCCATGGACATACCCAAGACACAAGACATCAGCTCTAAGTCATGGATTTACTTAAGGCACAAGAGTTTGGTTAACTATAGGACTCAACTCCAAGCATTTCTTAGTAAACATTAGGAATTCATGATGATTCTTAGCAAATGCCAGAAATTCCTGGCATTTGCCCGACCATTGCATAAAAAATGTCTGCAAAAGCATAAATCATTGTGGTGACTCATTAATCTAGTACTCACCCATTAATTTATGACTCATCTCATGTTCTCTAATTCTAACCTTTTCTCCAGTTTTGATGTGTGTAACCCATTAAACTTCTGCTCTATTTCTGCTCCAACTAACTTTAGCATCAAAGTGGCTACTATCAGAAATTCTTGACAATATTTTTCATGATGTTTTCTTCTCATAAATTGATAAACAAAGGACCTAGTAGATTGTGATTTCTAGGAGTCTCTCAAACTGAAGACAACTCCCAACATATGCTAGAGTTAAGTCTGAGTTTATTTGGTTTAGATTAACTTAATTTGGATATTTTTTTTTTAGTCCAACTCAATTTGAGTTTTAATCCATTTGTTTGACCAATTTAAGTCTATTTGAGCCAACTTGGCCTTTATTCATTTGTTGTAATTGAGTTTTTTCACATTAATTAATTTGATTTGAGGGTTCATAGTTGTTTATGATAATTTTAGGTTAACCCATGGCCTGACCTTAAATATGCGAACCTAAAAGCTGACTTAGCTTGTGAGCGCAAAAGTTGGCTTAGAGGTGCAAGCCTAAGGGCTGATTGGGGGCGAGTCCAAAGATTGGCCTAGGTGCACACCTAAAGCCTAGCTAAGGTGTGAACCTAAAGACTGACTAGGTGCAAGCCCAAAGACTGGCTTGAATGTTAGCCTAAAGGTTAGCTAAAATATAATCCCGAAGGTTGGCTGAGAGCTAGCCAGAAGGCTAGTTAAGTGTGAGCCTAAAGGCTAGTTAAGTGCGAGCCTGAAGGCTAGCTGAGTACTAGCCCAAAGGCTGGCTAAGTGCAAGCCTAAAGTCTAGCTTAGATGTGAGTCCAAAGGCTAGCTAAACACGAGTCTGAAGGTTAGCTAAGTGCAAGTCCAAAGGCTAGCTAAGTGTGAGCCTGATGACTGTCCTAGATGCAAGCCTAAAGGATGGCTAAGTGCAAGCCTGAATGTTGGCTGAGGTGCAAGCCTGAAGGGTAGTTAAGTGCGAGCTCGAAAGTTGGCTAACAATGAGCTCAAAAGTTAGTTGAGTGTAAGTCCGAAGGCTGACTGGATGTGAGCCTAAAGGCTAGCTAAATGCGAGCCCAAAGGATGATTGAGACGCAAGCATAAAGGCTAGCTAAGTGCAAGCCCAAAAACTGACTAATGCACGAGCCCGAAGGCTGCCAAAGATGTGAACCTAAAGGCTGGCTGAGTGCTAACCCAAATGCTGGCTGAGGCATGAGCCTGAAGGATGGCTTGGAGTGACGGAGATTTGCTATCTTCAAGGGACTACGAGTGGCCATGAGCAATGTTGAGGGTTTGACATCTTTGAGTGGCTGCGAGCAATGTCCAGAGTCTACTATCTTTGAGAGGCTAAGGGTGGCCATAGTATTGATAAAGTCCTGTCAAAAATCAAGATGAGAGAAGGTTTGTTTTCTTTTTTTTCTTGAACAAACTCTTATTTTTTATTTATTTTTGCCTTTTTTTTACACAATAATTTTGTAATATATTTTTTCCTAAAACTTGAAACCCTTATCCCCTATTTTTGGCTAGATTTTTTTTTTTATATAGAAGAACCCTTTTTATTTCTTTTTTTTTTATATTTTTTTCTTCTCGCTCAATAAAAACCCATGTCCCTCTCCTCCCCCCACCCCGCACCACCACCACCAACCAACACCCCCCCCCCGCCCCCCCCCCCCCTCCCCCTCCCTCCCCCCCCCCACCGCCTCCTCCCCCCCTCCCCCCCCCCCCGCCCCCCAATCCTGTTCTTCTCATGACTAGGCAATGGTGGCCCAATCCCTTGTACACCCTCGCAATCAAATCTGGCCACTTCTCCTAGAGGCAAGGCAAAATAGTGTCCAAGGAGGCAGGGGCAAAACTCCAATGGTAGCTCACGGGTGGCTACATAGAGATATGTGGGCTACATGCGAGGCGCCGATGGCTAACGTAGGTGGCAGCAAAGCGAACAAGGTTGGAAAAGGCAACTTGCAAGCTTGGGCAACAAAGGTCTCTCAACAGGCGCAAGTTCTAGCTTGGAGGTGGAGATGGGCTTTTAGGAGCTAGGTCAGTGGTGAGGAAGGCACAGCTTAGGCACAGCGATGAGGCTTCTCTAGTGGCGGCATAGAGCGACAAGCCAGCAAGAGTTGTCGGCAATGGGAGGAGGGTTGGGTCCATGTGGGCTGCAAGGTGAGTGTCTTAGGATTGAACTAACAATGGGAGCAAGGAAGGCAAGCCAGCAGCTCATGCAAGCAAGGGGTTGTGGTGAAGATGTTGCTAAGAGAGGAAATGAAGCAAAGAAAATGACAAAGAATAGCAAGATAAGCTAAGTAATTTCTTCTTGGTTCTTTCTAGTTCTTCTTCCTTAGCATTCTCTGTACTCAATCTCTTGCTCAATTTACACCTCTCTAATCTCCACGTTTTGCTCTCCAATGCCTCTTTTTTTTTCGGGTTAACAAGTTTATATAGGACTTGAAGAGATGAAGTTGGGCTGAAAATGATCACTTTTGTTTGAATTTTTAAATGATGGATATGGATGTAAATGGATATGGATATGGCTTATCTAGAATCTGGATAAACTTATGAAGAGATGTGGATAAGTTTACCTGTTGTAGATGATGAAATTTGTAAGCTATACTTATACTGGGTACTATAATTTTAGGATTTTATTAAATTTTTATGCAAATTTTTTATTCCAATGACCTATTTGTAAGAAAAATCTGGCCAAGGATCAATTTATGAAGATTTAGTCAATTTAGGGGGCTTATTTGTAAAATTCTTGCATTTTGTCATTTTGGTTTAGATTTTAGATAAATTTTGGGCCTAATTTTGGTCCAAATATTTGGCCCACTAAATTCATCTAGATTAAGCCTTGCTTGAGCCAATATTTTCCAATGATTCAAGTCCGAATTGAACTCAATTTTTGTTCAAACTTATATGCAATTTAAGTCTGACTGAGACCCATATTTGAGCTATAATTTAGTGGCATATAAGTCTCAATTTTAATAATATTCTAATAAAATTTGATTATGCCAAAAACAACCTCAAACACTATATATGTAGCCAAAAAGATCTCTTTATTAGTTGTCGGACTTGAGAGATGGGAGAGGAGATTTTCGGGGTATCTCACTAATGGATTTAAGTTTTGCATTAAGAGTTATGAGATAAATTAATGAACTCAAAATAGTGGCATCATCTTAAAAGAAGTTACAAAAAGCTTTGCAAACCGAAAGAATATACACCCCACGTCTAGAGATACCACATTTTTTGGATTCCTAACTAACATTATTGAGCTCCGATATAAAAACAAACTTAGATACATGTTGTTTAAGTGTGACTAGGTAGATAATAATGTCAAAATAAAGGTATATGACTTTGGATCCAAATTGGTAATTTTTAACCATTTGATGTATAAGTACAATCAGCATTCTAATGAGTCATATATTCTTGTTCACTAAGCTCATCAAGTATTTTATATGCAAGATCCAATATAACATTATTGGCATGTGGTTATAAAGATGACCCCTAAAGAGTATGTGGACACACTTTATGATGAATCAATTGATGCTAACAATGATCCAACATCTCCAAGACTATGGCATCGAAAATGCAAGGGTAGACATTGAAGGTCTAATTATTGATGTGCCTCTTTCTAAAAAAAAACAACAATGTACAGAGGAAAATGAAGAAAATGAATCTATTAGTCATGAATCTGAAATGGAAGAGGTAGACATCTCTTTTAGGGATAGTGATCATGACAATAATATTGAAGATAATAATTTTATGCTAGAAAAAATAAGCCTTAATGTGATTGTTAGTCTTATTTCTTATATTTGCATATTAGTTTTTAATATATAATGTTATTTTGCATAGGCAGTATTCTTTTATAACATGTTATTACATTAAATATAGGCTATACTAATCAATGTGTTTTTTCTGATTTCAGGTTAAAATAATTCATCTAAGGAGACATATTGGGACTGTCCAAGTTACCCCTGTGAATATAGAGACAAAGGGATTGATGTTGGAGGCTTAATTCTCATTGGGTGATGATTTGCATTTAGATTCCAGTGAATATAGCATGGCTTCCTTACCCCATGGCATGAAGGATCAGGACCATCATGAAAGTTTGAACAATCTTCAATCAAATTCATGCCTTCATATAGATTATCTTAAAAGTTATACATTTATATATTTATACATTTTTTTATTTTTAGGTCCAAGTGGCATGGTTTCTTCAAGTAGAGCATGCCACGAGAATAGCAGGCCTATCAAAGTTTGGGACACCGAGGGATACTAGCTTATGCTAACTGTCAGCCGATATGGCCAAATCATCGAAGAGAATTTGGCAAAACTTTCCAACCAATTAGGCATAATGGCGAAGGATGGTAATAAATTGCCTTTAACTTACACTGATTGATAGGTAATATTAGAAGTGAATAAGCAAAGGATTTGGGAAGATGTCAAAGTAATACTAATATTTTGATTCTATTTTTATATTTGTATATTTTTATATTAACATATCAATCTTTCACCTTACAAGCACATATGAATCCAGAGGAAGACTATAGGAAGTCCATAATACAATTGTTGGTTAAGAGAAGGTGAGATTGGAAGGTGAATGTGAATAGTAAGTATTTCACACCATTCCAAAACCAATCAAAGTAACTTGCCACTTGCATGTCATCTAGGATTGAACTGAATCAGTGGCCCCTTCTAGTAATATCTTAGCAGAGCACAATTGTCTAGGTATCTATTGCCCCTTTAAATTTTATATATTTTAAATTTCATAGATGTTAATCCATTAAAATAATAATGTACTTGTTGTATTCAAGAAAATACAGAGAAAATAGAAGAGTTTGAAAAAAAAAGAAGATAGATCACTCTTTGGGTTGCAAGGTCTATGCCAATTTGAGAACCTAGATATTTTCACATTTAAAATTGAATTTGATACTACAAAATCCACCTAAGAGGGAGGGGGTGAATTAGATTTCAGCAAAACAATGGCACCTTTTTGTATTTGAATAAGAATATGACCAATCCAATAGCAAAAATGATATTGAGCCAATCATAATAATCACAAGTATAATTAAAATAAAGCAAGGTAAGAGTACACCATGATGTAAAGTGGTTCAGAGGCCAACCACTCCTACTCCACTGTCCTTGCCTCACTCTTGAAGACTTTAACACTTCATTGGTGAAGCCAACCTGTACACTCGCCCTTGCTCCAACTGGCAAGGCCAACTCCAAAATGGAGCTTTACTCTCTCAACAACTCCAAACAACCTTGGAGTGCTTATAATAAATATTGTAAAAGAAAAGATAATTCTAATACCTCATTATAAGATAACTCAATGTGAGAACAAGGGCTTTAAAAATTTTAAAATTGAAGTGCAAAGGTTAGAGCTGTTTAAGGCCAGTGGGCTATTGGAAACTTGTTATCTTAGAGAAAAATTGCTCAAGTATGTGCAAAAGTTATTAAAGAAAAAGTTTCAAGCCCGTAAATATTAGTTGGTGAGAACACTAGTCGTTGAGCTGTGCTTTGTCACATTTAGATGTTTGAACCATACCTATTTTGGACGTCTAAAGCCTCCCAATAGTAAAATTTTAATAGCCATTGAAGCTGATGTCATAGGTTCAGGCACTCAATCACCAGGTTCGAATGTCTAAAATGTATAGTTTTGGATGTCTGACCAAAGCTTCAGGCTACCAAACCCTGAGCATGAATTTTTTTAAAAGCTATAGCTTCCAAACTTTGGGTGTTTCAACCTTTAGTTTGGATGTCCAAAGCTATTAGTAATTCAGAGAGGTATTTTTGCTACATTCAGGTGTCCGAACCATAAAGTTTAGGTGTCCAAAGTTAACAAAAAACTTTTATTTTTGGTGTAACTTTATTCTTCATGCTTAACACCATCTCAAGCTGACCTTAGATTCAAAGATGAGCCAATGAAGACGTTCCAGGGTAGGTTGAGTGTTAGCCATTGCTCTAAGCCATGAATTCAAATAATAAATCTTTAACTCAAAGAAAATAAAAAGGCTAAAACTATTTAGTCTTCTCTTGAGCCTTCTCCTAACCAATCTTCATTTCTTCAAGATTCCCCCATTGATCTACTATCACACCTCATCTTCAATAATATCTTCATGTTCATCCATACCCAAGGCTTCCGAATGGGCTTAATCTTCATTGTGGGTTTGACTTGATTACTAGCTACACATAGCTCAAGAAATAGATCAAATATATAGTTTATTCATCATCAAACCATAAGGGGCAATAGAATTTGATGTCGATTGCTATTTGTTCTTATGTAATATACCATCAAGTTTGTTTAATGTAACACTTTTTACCATTTGAGGAATAATCTACTTCTGAGCCTTCAAGTCTCAAGGTATTTTTGGCCTCCCATATGAAGAAAGATGGACAGTTGATTGACGAGGCATCTACAATAGTATAGTGAGAATATTTCCACAATATATTTTAATGTTATATTAATGAATAATTTATTTATATTTTTACTATTTCTACACACAAGCCTAAATTGAAAAACTACGAAGGAGCATTTATAGTGAGAATATTTTTGTAATCTATTTTAATGTTATATTAATGAATAATCTATTTATATTGTTTTACTGTCCTCTACACACAGACCTAAATTGAAAAACTACAACAAGAGCTACTAAAGATTCTCAATCAGATACTGCAACTCAAAATAAGATTCAGAGTATATGATCATGAGAGACATGGTCGATTATGGTCTTTCAGTATAGGACCCATGCCCACATAAGTTTTCAGAATTACCTCTAGAGGGTCGCATGGCAAATGTCATTATATAGAGGCCAAAGTAAATGTGATTGTCGAAACATAGGTACAAGCATAGGTTGCTCCTCTTCAAGAGACTATAGCTAAGATGCAGAGTGTCTTTATGTCTTTAGAGGCATGTATTAACTTTGGACCCACTGTCATCCCTATGGTATATATTTTCATTTAAACTAATTTTTTTCTTTATTATATACTATTAGTTCATATGACTATACAAATATATGAAATTAAATAGATTCTGAGGAATGCAGACCAACTTAGAACCAAGGGTTTTGGTATATGGGCTAGTCTGGGAGGAATTTGATCTGCTTCCTAGTACCTCAAGTAATTCATAAAAACCTAATTTCCAATTTGCACTTTATTTCATGCTTTATAGTTATTATTCATTCTCATTTCTCTATAGGGGATCAAGCCATTTGGGGATCCACGCTACATGCAAATGTAAAATCCAAGAGCGGGAGGGTGTTAGGGATATTATGGCCATGACTAATGAATTTTTGCATGGCTTTTGTCTTGAAAATAATGTATAAAATTGAGATTTTGGACAACGAAAGAAGTTTTATTTTTTCTATATACGTTTCAATTTTACCTTATCAATTAGAAATTCTAATAAATATATGGATTCTAATTTTCATTATGTGTATGTGTTGTATTAAAATTTTTGCATGTTGTTGTTTCCGTAAATACAAGGTATGTATATAAAAATTGAAAAAATAGGGAAAAAAATTCAATATTCCTAGCATTTGTGAGCATCAAATGACAAAAAATTCTCAGTGTTTGTGAGGAAAATACCAAAAAAAATTTAGAATTTAGTTGTCACAAACGCCGGGAAAACACTGAAAATTTTCTGACGTTTCTCAAAAAATGCCACTAGTTTTTTTCACCAATATTTTCAACCACCATAAAAAAATGTTTGGAATAAGTTTTCTAAGCAAAATGCCAAAAAATTTTCTGACATTTCTTAAGCACCAGAGAAAATCACCAAAAATTTTTCAACATTTTTGAAATATCAAAAATACCCTAAAATGTTATGGTGAGTCACCTTGGGGGTTCACCCTTTATTTTGAACTGTAGATTAGAAGATTTACAACGGTCACATACTCTATGATCACAAAATTTGAATTACATATTTGGCAACTGGGATAGAAGTTAGAATGCTAGAGTTTGTGACCATGATTGTTTAACCTGAGATTACAAAGCTTGCCATCCTATTGTTATGACAGTTGGTATTTAATGAGGCTTTGAGACGTGACACCCTAGCCATAGGAGCATAGGTATCAAAATAGTCTTTTCCCTCCTTTTGTTTGAAGCTTTTTCCTACCAACCAAGCTTTAAAGGTTTGTAATAATCCATTAGGATTATATTTCCTTCTAAAGACCCATTTATATCCAATTGATTTTGAACCAGGAGGCAAATCAACAATTGTCCATGTTCTGTTATTTAGTAATGAATCCATTTCATCATTAATTGCTTTCTTCCAAAAAGCCACATCTCTAACAAACATAGCTTCTTGAAATGTTTTGGTATCGTCTTCCACATTTAATAAGATCGATATCCTATTGAGTACTATAGAACTATTACCTTCAATAAGAAAAATGATAGCTTGTGAGGAAATATCATCTATAAATGCAAAGTCTTCTCTTTTCTAGCTCTTTGACTTCTCCTAACTTCAATAGGAGGATCAGAAACTTTTCTTTTGCTTCTAGAACTAGGACCATCATGTATAGGATTAAGAATATTAGTAGGTTTATTAACAGAATTGGAATCATTAGGATGTTGATGAAAATCATTTTGAAATTTATTTTCTATAAAATCAACATCCCGTGATTCAACAATTATATTTGAACTCAAGTCTAATATTCTATAGGCCTTAGAATTTTCTGCATAGCCTACAAAAACACCTTTCAGTGCTCTTGGTCCCAACTTAACCCTTTTAGGATATGGAACTCTATAAAAGGCTAAGCAACCCCAAACTCTAAGATAACTCAAGTTTGGTTTTTTATTCTTCCATAACTCACATGGAGAAACATTTAATTTTCTAGAGGAAATTCTATTATGTAAATGATAGCCAATGAGTAAAGCTTCTCCCCATAGGCTTGTTGGCAATTTCATCTTCATAAGCATGGCATTAATCATGTCAACCAAAGTCCTATTTTTTTTCTTTCAACCAACCCATTCTAGTATGGGATGTATGGAACACCTGTCTAATGTACAATGCCATGTTTTTCACAAAAATAAAAAAATTCCATAGGAAAATATTCACCACCTCTATCACTCCTTATAACTTTAATTTTCTTATCCTTTTGATTTTCAACTTCAAATTTATATACTTTAAACATATCAAAGGCTTGATCCTTAGTTTTCATCAAATACACATATGTAAACTTTGATAAATTATCGATGAATGTTATAAAATGTCTATTACCACCTCTGGTGAACATACCATTTAGTTCATATATATCAGAATGTATAAGCTCTAATAAACTAAAAGATCTTTCAACTTTAGAAAAAGGTTTCTTAGTCATTTTTGCTTGACTGCATATTTCACATGTTTGCTTATTTTCATAATTATAGAAAATCATACCATGTTTAGCCATAAACTTTAAAGATCCATAAATTATGTGAGTCAAATTATCATACCATAATGATAAAGATAACTCAACAATATAAGAAGAAGTATTCACTTTATTATTTATACTTAGTTTAAACATGTCACCACATGAATAACCCTTTCCCACAAATAGTCTATTCTAGGACAAAATAATTTTGTTAGATTCTAGCACAACCTTAAATCCTTTCTTATTTAACAGATCAGTAGACATGAAATTCTTTCTCATGTTAGGAATATGCAGCACATTGACCAACAAAAATCTTTTCCAGAAGTAAATTGTAACTCCACACTACCCTTGATGACTACTTTTGTAGAAGCATGATTTTCTATTAGAACTTCATGCCCATTATCAACATTTATATAGTCCTTAAATTGTGACTTATTGTTGTTTATATAGACAGTAGCACCGAAGTCAAACCACCAATCGTTGAACTTGGAGACTACAACCATATGAAGTTCTATGATCATCCCAATATACAAATCCAAAACCATTGCTTTCCATCAGATTTGCCTTATTGGAATTCTGAGCATTATTATGGCCTTCATGTTTATGCCTCTTGAGAAATTTGCATTCTCGCTTGTAATAACATTTCTTTCCATAATTATAGTTGGTCTTTCCTTTCTTTGATTTGCTAGAATCTTCATTTCCATAACTTGAACCATACGCCCTCAGAAAATTCTCTTTGTTCCTCCACTAGGCTTTTGATTCCTTTCAACAAAATCTATTTTTGTTGCAAGTTGATCATTTGCAAATTTTTTGACTTGCACTTTAGTTTCCTCTTTGATTCGAAGATGCTTTTGAATCTGTTCAAGAGAAAATTCTTCTGTGGCGTGCAAAAGTTTCTTTCTATAATCATTCCAACTTGAAGGAAGTTTGGCAATAATTCCTCCAATGCATAATAATTCAGTGTCCACCACTTTCTAGTTCTTCAATTTGGAGACTAGGATTTGTAACTTGTGTACTTGATCCATCACAAAAAAGCTATCAATCATAGAAAATTCAAAGTACTTCATGATAAGAAATTTATCCACACCTTGTTTCTCATTGTTGTACTTGAATTTTTAGTGTCTTCTATATTTCCTTCAAAGACTTGACAGAAGTGAAGAGGTCATAGAGATGATCAAATAGATTATTGAGAATATGCCCTCTACATAAGAGGGCATCTTCTTCACATTTCTTTCTTTCTATTATCTTCTGTTCATCATCTTCAAAAGCCAACAATGGAAGATCTACCATATTTGGATCTAGTATATAGAAAATCTTCAGAGCAGTAAGTAGAAACAGCATCTTATCCTTCTAAAGTACAAAATTTGTCCCATCGAATCTATCTAGCTTTATGAATTCTTGACTCATAACAGCCTTGGACTCCATTGCTAATTAATTCCTTAAAATTATTACGATAGTGGGCATTTGACAAAGCTTTGAGATGTGAAGTATCACTACCTTTAAAAAATTAATTACCCCCACTAGTAAGGTTATTGTTGCAAGGTTACAACAATACTCTTATAAGATAAAACAAAGTCTAAAAGCCTATTGATAGCAATTTCTAAAGGCTTCTCAAAGAATTTCATAGAGACTAAATATAGAAAGAAATAATGGATAATTATCTATAATAAGGGAGGTATGTTTGTATATTTATAGCTGTAATACGACTGTTAAAATCAATTATATCACACCTTTTTCAAACAGACACAATTGTCTATAAACACCTTTTCAATTTTTTCTAAAAAAATAAAATTTAAATACATAGACTTATTTTGCACACATGCACATGTAAAGTGTTAAGTGCTATCATTAGACCAAATAGATAATTATATATATGTAATATATAATTATTTAATTTACTAAATTTTAAGCTAAATTTATCAAATTTAGTTTTCCTTCTTATTTTTCCTCCATATTCTAAATCAAATTAAAAGACTCATCCTAGTAAATAATGTACAAGTTAGGCTTATACTTTTTCGATATGGGACTAAACATTAATATATAACCTACTTATAACAATCTTCCACTTAGGTTATATATTAGGTTGCTATTTCAAATTATCATGCATAAGGTATCTTTCGATTTAAACTTTTTATTAGCGTAGGTATATTAAAGTCCTGAATGAACTAGCAGTGGCCTAAGCTGAAACCTAGGTTCTTATATCAAAATTGAAAATACCACACACATGAAACCTCCAATCTCAATAAGAAATTCATCATAATTAATTTAGCACTATTATGGCCTTATGCCTCATCCTGTAATCATGAACATTTACAAAGTTTTTCTTAACTTTTGCTAGAGCGACACCACTCTCATATTCATATAGGTGAAGTTTTTATTAAATTAAACCTCATTGAGAGTTTCATCACTCATTCTTAAATTTTATAGCAGTATTATCTTGTTTCTAATGCTATCACCACTTATTAATAACTTGTTCTTACCGTTTAAACTTTTTACTAGTTATAGAACTAGTAATAAGTTGGGTTCCTATTATTAATAAGATTTAGCTAAAAGGTCTTAACCACATTCTGATAGAAGTACTTCTAATCATATCTCTCAAGAATCCTTTAGTAAATAGATCTGTCAAGTTATTACAAGACCTTATATATACTATGGTAATGATACCATCAGATATTAACTACCTTACATACTCATGTCTTAGGCTAATGTGTCTAGATTTTTCATTGTATATCTTATTTAATGCTCTAGACATGGTTGTTTGATTATCACAATGTAAGGAAATAGCTAGTATCAGTTGTGAACATAGATGAACATTAGAGAATATGGGTAGGACATGGGTATACGAGGTGGACATAGGAGAACACAAGTAGGATACAAGGTGGACATAGGTAAACATGAATGAATATAGGGAGAATACAGGTAAGACACGTGGTGGATATTGGTGAACACGGGCAGAACAAGGGTAGGATATATGGTGAATATGGGAGAATATAGGTAGGATACAAAGTGGACATAGGTGAATACTAGCGAATATAGGGAGAACACAAGTAATATACGAGATTGACTTGTGTACATCTTTTCTTATTTGACTTGGTATCTTAAATTATATGAAAATATATAAGTACATTTTTTTCTTAATTAACTTGTCATCAAAACTATGAGGTTAATTAAATTTTAGCTAGCATACATTCAAATGGTTAGCCTAATGAATAAGAATTGGACCAAGATAAAGAGTCTACTAGACAAGAGATAGATAAAAGGAGTTAATGTCTTTCTTGAGTATGCCTATAGGGACAAGGGGCCCGATCAAAGGATAAGGAGTCCTTGCATTGATTGTTTGAATGTTCATAATTAGACACATGAAGAAGAACCATGGTACCACAAAAAATAGGAGTGTAGAGAGGTTGAAGAAATAATTACAGTGAATGATGAAGATAGGGATGACATCAAATGTTTTCTCCATAATGCATTTGAGCTCCCTGAGTTCCCTGAGGCATAGGTGTTTCAAGAGAAAAAATGCCAATAGAAGATCCCAATAACCATGAAATGAAATTCTTGAAACTATTGAATGAAGCTAATAGAGAACTATATTCAAGATGCAACAATTTCACATTTTTATCCTTCATTCAACTATTGGCCATGAAGACCAAGTGCCGATAGAGCAACAAGTCATTTAGTATCCTTAAAGGAGGCATTCCATGATCTGAGTTCATTCCCATCTTCTTATCATGAGGCATTGAATAATGTAAAAGACTTAGGGCTTGGGTATATAAAGGTTCATGCATGTCCCAATCAATGGTTTTCCATACTTTTATTACAAATGGCTATGGTGATTGACTGGAGAAGAAGAAGGAGCTTGCCATCTACACATTTATTTTGTTCTTTCTCTTTTTAAAAAAAAAGGGGCTTCAGTCCTTGGGTTGGCCAGTTTTGGGGTTCCAAACTTTAGTTCCTCTTGCCTACTCTACATATATCATGACCCTACTTTTTTCATGTCAAACCTCTACATATATCAACTTCATCAATGTTGCCCATGAAGGGATGGTTTTCTATTCCTTAGAAAGATTACTATGCTTTAACTCTGAGAAGAAGCTATGGGATCAATTTTAGCAACCCAGGATAATGAAAATCTCAGGAAATAACCTTAAATTACAAATCAAAATTTTTTTAAATTTGGGTGTACTATCACGTGTTATGGGAATATTGACTTCTAACATGTGCAAGCCTCTGTTGTTGATTATCCCAGTGATTATCAAGAACCTCCAAAAATAAGAAACCTAGGTAAAATAGAGACACAAAAGAAAAGAAGAAAAGCATTATTTGATTGATTTTATGAAATGGTACATAGCTTAAATAAGGGCATGTCCTCACTTTACAATAAATTTTAATATGAAATTACGGAAGAACATCATATAAATAGAGAAAAGAAGAGGGAGGAGTGGGAAAGAAGCTCCGATGCATGGTGCTACCCCATTCCTGTGCATTGGACCATGTGGAGTTTGACTCAGCAATGTCTTGGCTTGATCTTCGGTGAATGTTGGTGATTTAGTTTGGTGGCATTGTCCAGGGGGACATGGAAAGAAAATAGGGGTGAAGTACTTTAAATAGCCTGAGCATTAGCAATAACTTCTTTTAGTCAAAATGTCTCTGTTAGCCAATGAGGCGTCAAAGATAACTTTTTAGTTTAAAACATTTTTATTAGCTAATAAGGCGTTGACGATAACTACATTAGTTGAAGTGTTTTTGTTAGCTAATAAGTCATTAGAGATAACTTCTTGATTTTAAAGTGTTTCTATGTCCAATAAAGCATAGGTATCATCTTCTTTAATTTTGAAGTGTTTTCATAATAAAATGAGGCACATATGTTAACTTCTTTAATTTTGAAGTATTTTTATAACTAATAAGCTATAGATATTAACTTTTTTATTTTAAAGTTTTTTCATAACCAATGAGACGTAGGTGTTAATTTCTTTAATTTTGAAGTATTTTCATGACCAATAAGGCATAATGTTAATTTCTTTAATTTTGAAGTATTTTCATAACTAATGAGGTGTAGAAATTAACTTTTTTAATTTTGTAGTGGCAATGCCCACTACTTGTGGAGTTGGGTGAAGCCTTGGAGTGCTGCTAGAGGCTTTTGTAGAGCACCCAATGGGACTCAATTTTTAGTTTTATTCGAATTAGTTTTCATTTGGGTTTGATTTTGGTTTGATTCGGTTTGGACCTAGTTCAATATTCAAAACTCAATTTAAATTCAAGCCTGACTTGATTTAATAGATGTTCGAAATCTAATTTGGATCAAGTTTGATTTGATTCAATGTTTAAGACTCAATTTTGATTCAAGTCTGATTTGATTCAATTCAATATTCAAAACTTGATTAAGATCAAGTTTGATTTGATTCAATTCAATATTCAGAACTTGACTTCAATTTGAATTTGATTTGATTCAATTTGATGTTCAAAATTTGATTGAATTGTAATTTACTAAATCCTTCCTGGAAGATAATGATACGTTCTAGTTTCTTCCTCCGAAAACTTGTGTAGAAATCAATAAGCAATTCCCTCATTATGCCCATATCATTCTTCTCTTCTGACTTGAACAATGGATTAATTATCTCAATTTTTGATGATTGGGTTTGTACCGATGCTCTATAGCATTAATTGGATGCCACTATCATGAACTGACTACCACAACCATGGAGGGAACATCAAATTGATCAGGAGAACCATGTGAAACATCCATTCTCCAAAATCATTGTTGTGATTTTTAAACCAAGGGAATTAACAATGAATATTCAACTTGCAATAATGAATTTAATCTACCAAACTTGGCAATGATTTTTGAAAGAGCATTCATCGAATACTAATTTTGATCTGAGCCTAATTTGACTCAATTTGAATTGGGGTCGGTCTTGTGCTAGTTTAGTTTTCAATTTGACTCGACTAGTTTTTAGTTCAAACTTGACTTGACCCAAATAGGGTCTAGATTTGAGTCCAATTTTGATGCAATTAGGGTTCATTTGAATCTATTTTAACCTAATTAAAGTTGGTCTTAGCCTGATTAAGATTTAAATCAAACTTGTTTTAACCCAATTAGAGTTTGGTCTGAATTTTGGTCTAATTTTAGGTTGACCTAATTTGAACCGAGTGGGTTTGAATTTGAATTTGACTTAATTCATATTTAAGTCTAGTTTGGTTTGAGTTTCTATCCATCTATCTAATCAATTGATATAATCTATTTATTTAGTTGATTTAACCGAATCAACTTAATTTTGAT
Source organism: Trichopus zeylanicus subsp. travancoricus (assembly GCA_005019695.1). Taxonomy (NCBI): domain Eukaryota; kingdom Viridiplantae; phylum Streptophyta; class Magnoliopsida; order Dioscoreales; family Dioscoreaceae; genus Trichopus; species Trichopus zeylanicus. The sequence goes on from RXID01014431.1 coordinate 659,764, forward strand.
GTGACTAGATTAATTAATTCAATCAATTTATGCTGATTAATTTTAATTGATTTGGTTTAAGAACCTTCATAATAATTTCGTGTGAGCCCATGAGCTAACCCTAAATCATATCAAATTATCAGCGAGTCCACAGGCTAGTATTAGACCGAATAGATGATCAATAAGTCTGTAAGTTGGTTTTAATTCGAATAAACGTTTGACAAACCCATAAGTTAATCTTAATCCAAATAGATATTCAATGAGTTCGTGAGTTAGCTTTTGTTCGAAAAAATATTCAATGAACCCATAAACTGTCCTTAATTTAAATAAATATTTAATAAATTCATGAATGAACCAAAATTTAAATAGATGTTTAATAAACTCATAAATTAATTTTAATTTTAAATTAATTTTTAAATAAACCTATGAGCTAATCTTAGGTCAGTCGTGACGGTAAAAAATAGAGGCCAGACCCTTTTTCTTCCGGCAATTTTTTTTTTCTTATTTTCTCTTCCTTCTTCTCTCTCTCGCAACTGGCTCCTCCTCTCCAGAAACTAGCCTTCCTCCTCCCTTTCTTCAACCGGGCCCTGGTGTCTCGGGACTTCTTCCTGTCCGAATCGGGCCGGATCTAGCCGGACCTGGCCATGGTTGGCAGCGGGAGACGACGTAGATCAGCAGCGGGTGATTCGTGGCGAGCAGGAGCAAAAGGGATGCGGGAGATCATCGGGGCACCGAAGGTCACTAGGGCGTGGGCTGGGAGGGCCATGGCAAGCGGATGGGTGCGTGGTCCTTGGGCACACACTGGCTAGACAATGCTACACCAAGGGCTTCCTCAGGCTCGGATCCAATGGCGATGAGTGCCTCTGACAAGGCTAGGGCCATGGCAAGCAGCTCGGAGGGCATTGGTCCAGGATAGGGCACAAGAGGCATGAGCTTGGCTTCCAGTGAAGGGTGCGGTGGCAATTGCTCTCCTCTGGCAGCTTGGAGTGGCAGTGGAGATGGTCTAAGCGGCACATGGAGTAGTTCCTATGCTCCATGGTGTGATGTGGGTGAGATCCAGCGAGGCAAGCGGAGCTAGAAGGCAAACGGCAATCGGATGGGAAGTTGGTTGGAGGCAGGGCGACAGCACCGTGAAGAGACGGCGGCGGCCTAATGTGGGCAGTTGCAAGGCAAGCATCGGTGTGGGCATGATGACGGGCCTGTTGAGGCCTCTTCCATGGGCAGCCGGTGGTAGAGACGGTGAGGAGGTTACGACCAGGGTAGTAGGTTTGATGGTCGGGGTTCTAGTGGTTCAAGGCACAAGAGAGCCAATCTGCGAGAGAAGGTGGCCGGGACAGAGAGCAGCAAGGACTTGGGTGAACAACAAGTGCAGCAGAGGTTTCAAGAAGGAGAAGAAACACAAAAAGAAGGACAAATAGCGAGGAACTCACTATTCTTTTCTTCAGTTCTTCACGTAGATCCACTCCTCTTCTTTCCCATATGCAATCCCTCGCTGACTCTCCTTATTCTAATCTCCCTTTTCTAAGCTTCCAAATTCTCATCAATTTTATAGAATTAAAAAAATTTAAAATCAAATCTTTGATTGGATTGATTTAAAAATATTGTTGGATTGTAATGGGTAACTAAATTTAGAATTTGAATCTTCTTCTCCTTGATTGAGACCTAATTGAATTTTTGTTGGGATTGAAAGAGTTGTTAGTTATTGATTGAGGAGATTCAAAAATTATTTGGATATTGAATTTTCAGGGATTATTCATAAATTTTGTCAAAAAATTTGGACTAAAATATAATTTTATAAGTTCCGAGAGTTTTTTTATAAAAAAGACCTCTTTATGAGACTTTGAGACTTCCAACATCTTTTTTGTGAAAAAAATTTGAGACAAGGATCTATTTATAAAACTTATTTGGCCTTCGCAAAAATCACCTCAAATAAAAACAAATATTGCTATTCCTTTCCTAAAGTCAAGAGAAGAGAATGTAGCCATTGAGATCCAAGCTCATCCAAGAATACAAAGGAAGGTGTTGGCCTCCAAACCCAAATGGTTTGCCTATTGCGTGTTGGAAGAGACTCCATCACCTTCCCTTGCCAATTCCTATGAGGGCATTTGTAGATCTGGTTCAAAGAGATATGTAAAGGAGACATACACTCCTAGTTCTCTACTGAATTTCTCTCTTGAGGAGGCTAGTGCTTGACAAAACATGAGCACAACCATCAAGGACTATCTAATGAGGAACTAGCAGCTTTGGTTGTTGACTACCATGAAAGTGTAAGTATTAGCTTGCACATATTTTTGCTTCTTACACTAAGCCTTGATTACTTCTTTTTGAAGTAGATGGGATATATGTTGTTTGAGATAACTCGTCACCTCTTGAGTCTCTAGGATGAAGCGGCTTGGGCTGCCAAAGTGGAAGTGGAGGTGTCATACAAACTTGAGTGAGCCAAGGTGCACAAGACTCAATTGAAGAGAAAACTCCAAGATGCCTGTTGCGGAAAATATCGATGTCCACCACAATTCACGATATAGAGGAAGAATAGAAAAGAGGAAAAGATAGCAGACAAGAGATATATGTGGCGAAGACGATCCAGAGAATATTGTATTGATGAGAAGAGGAAGAGAAGATTACAACGATGGAGACGAAACTCCAATATCACCAACTCTCACAAAAGATTAAGTAGCCTAACCGCACAAGACGTATTGAGAGTATTGATCTATATATATATATCTCTCTCTCACTTGAAACCCTTACATCAATGGTGTATTTATAAATATGGTCTAATGATGTTTGAGTCAAAGTAGAAGACTGACTCAAATAAGACTTCTACTAATTTAAGACTTCTAGCAGAAGATAAATCTAAATAAGATTAGGCCCATTAAATAATTTCCTAATATAATTAAGACTACTCGAAAAATCCGGATTCGAGACACTATAAAGCCAACAATCTCCACCTTGGCTCGAATCATCTTATTCTCTGAATTTGAATCTTCAATAGATGTCTTTGCCATTACCTATTGGGATAGGATCAACGACCTTGGATATTGATCAAGTCCAAACAAAGCTTGAACTTATCAATTGGAATCACCTTCGTCAACATATCTGCAGGATTTCTTGAAGTATGAATCTTTTGTAAAGAAATCTCGCCGTCTTCAATAATGTCCCGAATAAAATGAAATCGGACATCTATATGCTTTGATCTGGCATGGTACATTTGGTTCTTCGCAAGGTTTATGGCGCTCTGACTGTCGCAAAAAATAGGAAGAACATGTTGAGAAAAACCAATTTCACTTGCCAAACCTTTTAGCCATAGAGCTTCTTTGACGGCTTCTGTAGCTGCCATATACTCAGACTCTGTTGTAGATAATACTACAATTGACTGTAAGGTACACCTCCAACTAATAGGTCCTCCACAAAGAGTGAAAAGATAACCAGTGAGAGATCGACGTCGATCAAGGTCTCCAGCATAGTCTGAATCGATGTAGCCAATAATTTTGACCTCTTGCACTGTGTTCCTGTCGAAACATAAACCAATATTAAGAGTACCTTTGATATATCTTAATAGCCATTTCACGGCCAACCAATGCTCTTTTCCTGAATTTGTCATGTAACAACTAACAAACGCTGACTGCTTGTGCAATATCAGGTCTTGTGCATACCATAGCATACATTAGACTTCCAACAGCACTTGAAAATGGGATGTTCTCCATGTATGCATGCTCTTCATCTGTAGAAGGACATTGTTGAGCTGAAAGCTTGAAGTGAGATGCCAAAGGAGTACTGACGGGTTTTGAATTATGCATGTGAAAACGAGAAATAATTTTCTCGAGATACTTGCTCTGTTTAAGCCATAATTGTTCATGCTTTCGATCTCGATCAATCTCCATACCGAGAATCTTCCTTGCAGCACCTAAATCTTTCATCTCAAATTCCTTTTTCATTTTAAACTTTAAATCATTCAGTAGAGATATGTCTTGAGTAGCGATAAGCATATCATCAACATAAAGAAGTAATATAATAAACGAGTTATTGGCATGCATCTTAAAATAAACACAGCAATCATGTTTGCAGTGAATGAAATCTTGTCCCAGCATAAAATTGTCAAACCTTTTATACCATTGCCTTGGAGACTATTTCAAACCATAAAGTGATTTGTTCAACTTGCAGACAAAATTTTCCTTACCTTCTTGGATGAACCCTTCAGGCTGTTGCATAAAAATTTGTTCTTCTAATTCTCCATGCAGAAAGGCAGTTTTGACATCAAGCTGTTCTAACTCAAAATTATGAAAAGCAACTAAAGCAAGTAGAAAACGAATAGATGTGTATTTAACCACAAGAGAGAAATTTTCATTAAAGTCAACACCCTCCTTTTGTGAATACCCTTTTGCAACTAAACGAGCCTTGAATTTAACACCATCTATCTCAGAGAAATCCTCTTTCTTTCAAAATACCCACTTGCAACCAATTGCTCTTTTACCTTCTGGTAATTTCACCAGATCCCAAGTATGGTTCTTTTGAAGGGAATCCATCTCTTCATTCATAGCAGCTTGCCACTGAGAAGAATTCTTATTCTGCACTGCTTCTTTATAGGAAGAAGGATCGCTATTTTCAGTAACTAAAGCAAAAGCTACCATATCTTCAAAACCATACCTCTCAGGTGGCTTTATTTTTCTTTGAGATCTTCGAAGTGGAGACTTTTCCGAAACTTAATTCTTAGAATTTTCTTGAGAGTTGGACATATCCTGAATATCTTCTTCTGAAGGAACTACATGCTCCACCTCCACTTGCATTATATCATTAGGATCTTTCTTGAGAGATTTTAGCATAACACTTTCATTAAATACTATGTCTCTCTCAATAATTACATTCGAAATAGTAAGATCCCACAAACGATAGCCTTTGACTCCTTTGGCATAACCCAGGAAAATACACTTTTTGGAACGTGCATCTAACTTATCCTTGACAACATGCACATAAGCAGGGCAACCAAAAATCTTTAAAGAAGAATAATTTGCAGGATGACCAGTCCATACCTCTTCAGGAGTCTTGCAATTAATGGCTGTTTGAGGAGAGCGATTCACAATGAAGCATGCTGTATTGATTGCTTCTGCCCAAAAATCTTTATCAAGATTAGCTGTAATGAGCATACTACATGCTTTCTCCAATAAGGTTCTGTTCATCCTTTCAGCCACACCATTTTGTTGAGATTTTTCTGGGATGGTAAAGTGGCGTTTGATGCCTTCAGCTTCACAGAATTTGAGAAATTCTGTTGATTTGTACTCTCTGCCATTATCACTTCTGAGGTATTTGATTTTTCTACCAGTCCTTTTTTCAACTGAAGTTTTCCACCGTTTGAAAACATAAAACACTTCGGCTTTGTGATGCAAAAAATAAATCCACACTTTTTTGGAAAAGTCATCAATAAAACTGACAAAATAACGAGCACCAGATTTTGATGGAATAGGAGAGCACCACACATCAGAATGAATATAATCAATTGAGCCTTTAGTGCAATGAATACCGGTGTTAAACTTTACCTTGGACTGTTTACCATAGAGACAATGCTCGCAGAAATCCAATTTGCATGAGTTGAAGCCTTTCAGTAATTTTCTTTTGTTGAGCTCACTTAAACCTTGCTCACTCATATGACCAAGACGCATATGCCATAAGTGGGTCATATCAGAAGAAGAGGCCTGAGAAATTCCTGCTCCACCTGCAATGATTTTCCCTACTAACTCATACAACTTTCCATGCTTTAGGCCCTCATCACTATCAATGAGCCTTTAGCAACCTTAAGAACTCCACCTTCAGCAGAATACTTATAACCAGCAGAATCCAAAGCACCCAAAGAGATCAAATTCTTTTTCAAATTAGGAACATGTCTAACATCAGTAAGAGTTCAAATAATATTATCAAACATCTTAATTTTGATTATTCCAATTCTAACAGTTTTGCATGGATTGTTATTACCCATCAAAACCAAACCACCATCATAGGACTTGTAGTCTTCAAACCAATCCTTATTAGGACACATATGGTAAGAACAACCAGAATCAAGAATCCAAATATCATGGTAACGATCAAAATTAGAACTAATAGAGAGAACGTTACCCAAATTATCATCAGAACTTCCTTCAACAACTGACACTTGTTCTTTGGTTTGCTCTTTAAATTGAGATTCTCTTTCTTTCTTTGCTTTGAGCTTCCAACAATCTTTAATTATATGTCCCATCTTCTTATAATACCTGCAATTTATTTCTTTGAATTTGGATCTAGAACGACCTGTCCTTGATCTTTCTTTGGTACGACCTCTGACAATTAATGCTTCTGAGTGTGACACATCCCCTCCAATCTTTTTCAAATATTCATTAGATAGAAAGGCAGCAGAAATATCGTCAAATTTCAAATCCTTCCCATACATGAGAGTAGTTTTAAGATTCTCAAGAGAAGGAGATAAGGACGATAATAAAATAATTGTCTTATCTTCATCTTCAATTTTAACATCAATGCTTAACAATTGAGAGACAAGTTTATTGAAAGCATTAAGATGATCAACTATATTCGTACCTTCTGTCATTCGAAAATTGAAGAGCTTCTGCTTTAAATAAACTCGATTTGAGATAGACTTACTCATATACTATTTCTCCAGCTTTTTTCATAACTCTGAAGGTGATGTTTCATCAAGAATGGATAGAGTACCTCATCGGTAAGACTGAGGATGATTGTGCTATGTGCGCTAGCCTTCTGGTTTTCCCGGACACTTTCGATGACATCTTCAGGCTTGACGTCCTCCAATGTGTGTCTCAACCCTTGTTGAGTAAGAATTGCACAAACTCTTGCTTGCCAAATAGGAAATTCTTACTTTTCATTGAATTTCTCTATATCGAACTTCGTAGTAGACATGTTGAACCAAGCTCTAATGCCACTTGTTGTGGAAAATATCGATGTCCACCACAATTCACGATATAGAGGAAGAATAGAAAAGAGGAAAAGATAGCAGACAAGAGATATATGTGGCGAAGATGATCCAGAAAATATTGTATTGATGAGAAGTGGAAGAGAAGATTACAACGATGGAGACGAAACTCCAATATCATCAACTCTCACAAAAGACTAAGTAGCCTAACCGTCACAAGACGTATTGAGAGTATTGATCTATATATATATATATCTCTCTCTCACTTGAAACCCTTACATCAATGGTGTATTTATAAATGTGGCCTAATGATGTTTGAGTCAAAGTAGAAGACTAACTCAAATAAGACTTCTACTAATTTAAGACTTCTAGTAGAAGATAAATCTAAATAAGGATTAGACCCATTAAATAATTTCCTAATATAATTAAGACTATCCGAAAAATCCAGATTCGAGACACCATAAAGCCAACATATGCCCGCTTCAATCTTCAAAAAGCTTTAATTCATGAGATGACTCTGAAGGCTGAAGTTATCATCGAGAGAATAAAGGCCTCAGAGGTTATGGTCAACAAGGTATTTGCTAAGGAGGAATTTTATCTTAGTTAAGAGTTTTGAGAATTCTTGAAGAAGTTGTGATAGAACTGTCGAAGATGAGCTAGCCTTCAGCCTCCATTTGCCATCAGCTTGTTGAGCGAATAATCACTAGGATACTTCAAGGATATGCCTATCATAGATATGATTATCTTGATCACTACCATGAACCAGACTATGATGCTCTCTACAACCTCTTTCTTAGTATTGTGGGTGAAGAGTTAATGGAGTGTCATATGGCCCTCTATTCCTCAGAGGGGAGAACTCGAGAGAAGGAATGTAACCCTAGTGTGAGTGTTGAGTTGGCCTCTATCACAATGATTGGATCAGAATATTGGTTTGAAGCCTAGGATCCCCATCCCACAGATGGCCAAGCCTCTAAGGAAGCCTCTTGCATTTAAGTTTTTGTTGTAACTTTTCTTCCCTTCTTTACGACACCCAAACTAGGGGAGTCAGGTTCCCCAATATTATAATAGCTCTTTTGGATTATCTTTGCAATGAAATGAAAGTTTTTTTTGCTAGATTTTGAGTCTGAGATTCAAACTTTCGTCTTCTACAATGTGAAATGAATTGATGTTTGGTCGTAGCCTACAAAAAGGATCACCAACCTTAAAATTGCATTTTCCCCTTCTTAATATACCCTCTCCCCTTTTTGCCAAGTTTTGGATCCTCATGCATATGCTTGACTCATAACTAGGGTATGAGGCATTCTGTAATAGGATTAACAACCACATGAGCTATTAATTATTTTTCAATTGAGACTTACATTAGTGGTTGCTTACCAATGTAGTTTAGGGGTTGTGGCTCATCATGGTTGAATATGAGATTTATGGCTAAGCCTCTATTTGAACGTTAGACATGCAAACCATAGCTCTAGACCTGATGTCAAGCCTATAACTTGTAATATAGTCTTCGTCTAAGCATCAAGCACATAGCTTATAATTTCAGATCAGGTTTCAAGCGTGTAGCCTATAACTCTATTCTTCATCTTGGTGTCAAACATGTTGCTTCTAACTCCAATCTTTGTCCGAGCATCAAGCATATAACTTATAACTTTGGTCTTCATCTAAATGTCAAGCGGTAGCTTATAACTCTAGGTCAAATGTCAAACGCATAGCTTGTCACTCCAGTCATCATCCACACATCAAATGCATAGCTTATAACTTTAGTCTTCATCTGAGCGTCAAGTGCATAGCTTGTAACTCTGATCTTCATCTGGACATTAAGCATGTAGCTTGTAACTATGGGCCGAGAGTCAAGCATGTAGCTCATAACTCGGCAATAGACTGCAATGGGAGTTAATGTAAGATAAACTAGTGGTTTCATTTCATTGATAAAGCTTATGCCAATGGTTTAGATTCCATGTTCTTCGAAACAGTGTGTCATGTCTACACTCAAGCTTATATGTGTCTTTGCATATATAGCAAATGACCTTGTATGGTCCTTCCAAATTTGGGGTTTGTTTTCCAATGTCCCCCGATTAGTAACATCAATTTTGCATAGAACTAAGTCCCTAGCTTATAGGGATCGATGGCGAGCTCAATTTTGATAATAACATGATACACATTGCTAATAGGCTACAACTTGAGCTCTTGACCATTTTTGAGCTTCCAACAATAAGTCCTTCTCTACTCGAAGGACCTCCTCATTTATTTGAGGATCATAAGTTTGAATATAAGGTGTGGGAATTTACATTCCTATAGGAATGATTGCCTCCACCCCATAAGTTAACATGAAAGGAGACTCCCCTATCATGGGACTAGAAGTGGTCCAATACAAGCAAAGGAGGTGCAGCAACTCTCCTACCCATGCTCATTTTTCATCCTCTTTCACTTCTTCGGCCCTTGTAGAATGATTTAGTTTGTTACTTCAGCAAGTTTGTTGGTCTATGAGTGAGCTACCACAATGAACTTTTGCTATATCTTTAATTCCTCACAGAGCTCCTAGAACCTTTTATCATCAAACTATTTTCCATTATCAGTAACTAGAACCTTTGGGACCCCAAACCTACAAAACTCATTATAACAAAAGAATTCCTTGATTTTATGCTTGATAATGCTAGTGAGTGCTTTAGCTTCAACACAATTGGTGAAGTAATATATAGTGACTACTAAAAACATCCTCTGCCCTGATGTTGATAGGAAAGACCCTAGAATATTCATTCCCCATTGATTGTAGGGCTATGGGCATTGTGTTTGTTGGAGCTCAATTGCTAGCGATTGGCACAAGGGGCATGGATTTGGCACTTCTCACACCGAGTAGTGTAGTCCAATGCCTTTTTTATCATACTGGGCCAATAATAGATTGACACAATAATTTATGCACTAGGACTTGGCCCCTTGTGTGACTCTTACATATGCCTTCATGCACTTCTTGTAGTGCATGTACTACTTTTGTGGAGGTCAAGTACCTAAGCAGTGAGTGTGTCAATGATCTCTTATACAATCTTCCTTCCTATAAGATGAAACTTGGTGAGAGTTGCCAAATTTTTTGAGCTTCAATGATGTCTTCGAGCAACCTCCCATTAGTCAGGCATTCCATGAATGGATCAATCTAGTTGGATTCCTTTACAATTGTATTAACTTAAATTGAGCTACCATGATTTGGAGAACTCAAGAGTTCAACATAGACCATGAGGGTGCATCCAGGATGAGTTGTTGAAGCTAGGTGAGCCAATGTTCTCCTTGTAAGGAACCTACTTGATCTTCATGGATTCAAAGATTTGCATAATTACTCATACTTCGGCAAGATATCCCTCCAGTGTTGTGTCTCAAACTTTATAAAGACCACTAATTTGATTGGTCACTAATTGTGAGTTGCTAAAGAGCTGAAGTTTCTGAACCCCCATGTCACGCTAGCCAAAGCCCCAATAGTACAACCTCAAACTCTGCCATGTTATTCAAAGTCTTGAATTCAAGCCTTAGCAAATATTTTGCTACCTTTCCGTCAAGGCTAATAACCACCACTCCTACACAACTTTCGATCTCACAGGAAGATCTGTCAACATAGACTTTCCACAATGGAGATTGGTCTTGCTCTTGAGTTAGGGTTCCCACCTCCACAAGAAAGTCAGTGAACACTTGTGCCTTAATGGATACTCGAGCTTTGAAGTGTATGTCAAATTGCTCTAAAGCCCACTTGAGTAGCCTGCCTAAAAGTTTTGGTTTTTGTAATGCTTGATGGAGTGGCTAGCTTATCAAGATATGCACTGAGTGGGCTTAAGTGGAGTTTGCAAGAGGAAATGATTAAGACATAGGCTAGCTTTTCCATAATGGGGTACTGTATTTTAGCTCCCATTCATACGTGGCTCGCATAGTGCAACAAGTACTACTTTCCCTCTCAATTGCTCACAAATATTGAACTTGCAGAGTGATCTCCAGCTGAGAGGTAGAGGTAGAGGACATCATGGGGATTTGGTTTTACAAGTAGTAGAGTGACTAGGTACTTTTTTAAAAGCTCATCCACAAACATCATCTCATTCAAAGCCTTGTCTCTTCCTTAATGCTTTGAAAAAGGGTAAACACCTTTCTCTAAACTTTGACAAGAAATGACTGAGGGCTGCTAATCTCCTAGTAAGACGTTGCAACTCCTTAATCAAGGTGTGAGGCTTCATTTTCAGCTCTGCTTTGATCTTCTCAAGATTTGCTTCAATCCCTTATTCTGTGACCATGTATCCTAGGAACTTTCTCAAGGCTATCCCGAATATGCAATTTTCTAGGTTCAATTTCAGCTTGTATTTGCACAAGGTGTTGAAGGTTTCCCAAAGGTCCAGCACATAATTCAAAGTTTGGATGCTCTTTACTAGCATATCATCTACATAAGCCTCTATATTTCTTCCAACTTGTACCTTGAAAACTCGATTTACCATCCTTTGATATATGGCCCCTGCATTCTTCATACTAAAAGGCATAACTTTATAACATAATGTCCTTTGATCTATGATAAAGGATATTTTTTTTCTTCATCTTCAAGATGCATTTTTATCTAATGGTATCCTAAAAAAGCATCAAGGAAACTCAGAACTTGGTGCTAGTGGTAGAATCTACCGATTTTTCAATCATGGGAAGTGGATAGTTGTCTTTGGAGCATGCCTTGTTGAGGCTAGTAAAGTCCACACAAATTCTCCACTTTTCATTGCTTTTTCCTAACCATGATAACATTGGCTAACCATTCCAGATACTAGACTTCATGTACAAATCCTATATTCAGAAGCTACTCCACTTGTTTGGCTATAGCCTTTTGTCGCTCTAAAGCAAAATGACATTTTTTTTTCTACTTCATGAGCTTCACTCCTTCTGCAATAGACAACATGTGAAAATTGACTCTAGGATCAATCCTTTGAAGGCCAATGGGAGACCAAGCAAAGACATCTTGGTTAGCCCTCAGGAGGTCTGAAAGCTCAGTGAGGATGGGATTTGATAGCTAGGCTCAAGTCTTAACGCCGAGACTAGTGGCTTCATCTAAAACTATACTCATTAATTTCTCTCCAGTCTCTAGTCTCCTTTGAGAGTCCTCTTCAAGCTTTTCCTTCCCCTTTGACCTTTGCTCTTCACAATAGGCTACATAATAGTGTCAATCTAGCTCATGATCTCAATGGTTTTTACCAATCTCAATAGGCTAGGGCTCATTCATTCTTGCAACCAATATAATGGATTTGGCTAGATCATTGACCTAAATTCTTATTACATTGAAATGAGTAAGATAGTTCCTTAGGCTATCATCATCTTCCAGTCGAATTGCAAGAAGAGTAGAGGAACCTCACCATCACAGCATTAAGGACACAAACTAATTTATAAATTTTTTAAGGTCCTAGAACCCAATTATCAAGCCCCTCATCATGTTTAAGAAGCAAGCTCAAGCTAGCCTATGCAAAGTCGTTGGAAATGCTTTACATTGTTGCTTCTATAGCTCCATGGAGAAGAATATTGTTCTTGAAAGAGTTGATGTGATCCATTGGATCTTGGGTTTCATCATAAGTCTCTCATTGAGGCTAATGGAATTTCCATTGTGGTGGTTCTGATTGAATTTTTGGAGCTAAGGAAATCATTCCCCCGTTCGGGTAAACTTGCGCTGGTGCAACTTCATGGATTCTTTATTCCACCATTTTTGCAATTTTTTTCCAATTTTGCAACATCCAATGTGAGTGTTCTCCCTGTAGGCAACCCTCCCACTGGTGCATTAGCCTAAAATACTTCATTCACATGAACATTGCTAACTTATCTCCGTTGCTCACACTAACAAGCAATACAATTACCTTTCAATGCTTGGTTGTGAAGGGAACCTTCTTTCTAGGGCATGACATTATTAATTGGATGACCATCTACATTTCTCGTGGCTCCTTGGCCTGAGAACTCACATTGATCTTCCTCTGAATTCTATCCACCAACGTGATGTGCTTGCTAATGTGGTTGTTGCATTGTGAAGATCAATTTCAATAGGCACTTCTAACCCTAGACATCCTTGCCAAGGACTTGAACTTGGGTGAGTAGCTAGTTGAACTCAGCCCTTGGTACCAAGTCCCACGAGTCTCTCCAGGGTGATTGGAGTTGGGTTGAACATAAGCAAATCGGATAGACAAGAAGCATTCAGGGGTTTTGTTCTATGTCATCGTTATAGTAGTTCGCGACCTACTAAAAGACTTCATCAGGTTGAGCCCTCCTAGCTATTGAAGAAGAGCCATGGAGATTTGCTCTCAATGTAGCTTGGCATTCTTCGATAACCAATGACCGGGTATGAACTGGCATGATTATGGGATCACACCAGAGATAAAATCAAAAAACCTCTCAATGAAAGCACCAATGATAAATCACAAGGAACTTGGGATGACCTCGTTGGGTAGGGAACCACCACCAAGTGAGCTTTTCCACTCTCTGGGACATCATGCCAATTGACCCACAAAACAAAAAGTTGCCTATCAGGGGTTTTCTGGCAGAGGCCATTCCAATGCTCATGTTAGAGGCACTCTTAGTGCCTCTCTCACCATGACATCCTCAAAGCTGTGGCTTTTTTCTTATTGGTAAAAGAGAAAAAATGGTTCTCAACTCAAATCTTATGGTGTTACAATTTATATATCTCATGGCAGATCCATAATTTAAAGGAGAGAATGTAAGTGTTTAAGTCAATTCATTAAAGAGTTTGTGTGCCCATGATCTCTTGGTTTGTTGTGTAGTGAGAGGTGGAGCAAAATGTGGTGCAGGAAGTCATTATCACGATAGTGGACAACCCTCTAGATGATTCAGGTGAATTTATCTGAGGATTGTTAAGGTCTAGTTCTTCAATTATGTTATTTATCTCTCAGAATAAGCCCATTATGAAGCTGCGAGAACTCTTCAGGTGACTATCAATCTATTAAAATGTGACAAGCTTCTCAAATTATATAACAATTCAAATGGTCGAAATACCATAACTCAAAATCTTATATTGGTCAAATAAGTCCTTTCAAGCTAATAATAAAGCACATCACAATTGTTGGAACCCAATCTTGTGTTAACCCCAAGATCTGGTGAATTATGCGAGCATCTCTGCCTTCCAAACTTTGTTCAGCCATGATAGGATAAGGCCAAGATGCGGGATCCCAAATCTTGCTTATTCATCTCTCTCATGTACGCATCCATTTTAGAGTGAATTACATATTAAAAAGAAAAATTAATTTGTTATTCCTCAATAAAGCCCAAATTAATTTTTGGTATAAAATTTATGGGCAACCCAACAAGAAATTGAGTGACCACAAACCCAATTTCAAGAAATTTTCAAACACTAAAATTATGAGAATTATTGAAATAGTACAATTCTAATTGCATCGAAATATCAAAATTCTCAGAATTTAGAATTCATCAATTCCATCTTAAAACGCATTCAAACTCCAAAATTTTTTTTTTTTTTATTTTTTTTTTTTTGTTTCCCATCAATTCCATCAATTCTATGAAATTACCAAAATTGGCCAATATTCAGTTTCAAGTTTCAGAATTATAATTTCTCAAGAAAAAATTGGAATTATCCAAACACCACTTTGGTGTCTGAAATCCATATCTCTATGCAATTTTATAAAACAAATACTAGATTTTGAAATCCCAAATGTGAGGTCTCCAGATCCCAATCTGGTCAACTGTTCCCGATTTGGTATTGCTAGGTCCATGCGTACTCGTTGCCTGTAGCATAACACCATATTAAGGACTATCAGAAGCTCTCCAACAACGCCCCTGACCCACAAGTGAACATCTTGTGTTTGCCTAGTTAACTTAATCCTAAGGTGTGGTTCACTTGTCCAATTATCCTTAATTTAAGCCAAAAGCACAGAAGGAAATTGGTGCTCCAAGCATTGCATATCCAAGGTGTGAATGTCATATAGCGAGAGACAGAATATAGAATACACCACTCGTCCTACCGTAGACAGAGACCACCTCTAAGGAAGAAGCTCAGTGTTGATTAACTGAGCTTTCACAGTAGAGGCTGTGTTGACGGATTGAAAATGCCAAGCTTCAATAATAATGGTCTATGCCAGGGACAAGGTCCAAGACTTTGTCTGAGGTTACATTCCCCCGTCCTTAAAGGCCTAACATTAAGGTGAGCTACGTATGTCCAGTGTATTTCGAAGGCCTAATATTGACCGGAATGAGTCTATTTTGGCTCCAGCCAAACTCCAGGTCCATCCGTGACTCATCACAAGTATTTTGGAGTATCTGAATTTCAAATTACCAAGCAAACCCAGGCATGGCCTTACAAGAAGAGGATTCAAGTGAACAATAACTATATTTTGAATAAAATAGTGATATTGTACAACTAGATAATACATACGAGAGCTAGTGCCCAATGTCCAAAGGTTCTGCAGAAAATCAGCTGGAGATTTTGATGAACAAGCCAAGGGAGAAAGCCAGCTAACCATGTAAAATGAACTACAATAATAAATGAAGATTAAATAAATTAGTAAAAAAAGGACACTCAAAAAGTCTCCTATCACTTCTAGTACAAAAATATCATCATCATTGCTTTTGTTGGTCTGTGGCATGGAATTTCCTTCCAGCTTCAACCGCTTCCCTGTTGACATGCCCACAAAATTTGAAACTAATATAGGCCAACAATGAGAAGGGACATACAACAGCAAAGTTTTATCATTTGCAGTATATATGCATGCCTATAAATGGGTTTTTGTTTGAAAATGTTTGCATATATATTAATCCTTGAAAGAATGCACAAACACATTTTGCAGGACTTTTTCCTCATAATCTACAGCAAAACAACAGCCATGCCCTAAAAGGTGAATCTGATATGCATAAGACTTGTTGATGGGTTACTGAGTACTTCAAATTCTTGAGAAAATTAGTAGATTTTCAACAAAATAAATTTTCTGCTTTCCTTTCTGATCTAAAAGCACAGATAAAGTACTATTTACCTGAATGCATTTACAAGCTCCTTATTTTCAGGATCAAGTTTTACACCCTCATAGAAGGCATTTGCAGCTTCATCAAATTTCTATAGAAAAAGGTCATAAAAAAATTTAAAACAGGTAGTAAATTTACTGTTCAAAATAGAAAGGATAAGACGCACTTGTAGTAGACGCAATGCTGCCCCTTCCCTGTAGCAAGCTTTCGGCCAATCTGGTTTTAGTGCTCTGCAAGCTTTAGCATCAACTAAGGCTTGGTGAGCCTGTCCCATTCGCATCCAGCAAAGACTTCTGTTCGATAGCAAAGTAGCTTCATTGGGATCCAGATCAATGGCCTAAAATCAAATAAAAAACAAATGTGTCAGAAATTTATTTGTAAGCAACTACCAGTCTGCGAGCCAATGAGTTCTCCAGCATATTAACGTCCACTTTCTATTGCAGACTTGATGCAATCTAGCTGAATCCAAACACAAGGTTATTTAATTTTACCATATATCAACTCAAGAAAACATCATCCATCTATCTATCTATCTATATATACAACAAAATAGAAAAATTTTCATTATAGTAGTTTCAAAGCTAATGTGCATAAAATTATATAACAAAATAGTAAAATGTTCATTATAATAGGTCCAAAACTAATGTGCTTCATGACTCAGCAAGACCTCAACCAAAGACTACTATGAACATTTGATTTGTCATGAGCTCCTTGGCAAAAGAGACATTCAAAAAAAATTGGGATAAACTTTTAAGGACAAGCCAATAAGCACATAAAAATTCTTTTATGCTTAATGGTATAGTACTTGAGTACCATATCCAGCTCACAAAGGCTGAGTAATGGGAAGAAAACAATCATTAACATAGTTATCATCTCGCCAGAAAATATAGTGCATTATTACATCTGGTAAGCGATGTAGTCCCTGAGGCAACGGACCTAATTCTCTGACATGAGAGAAATAGTTTAACATCCTTGAAGAAGAATGGTGATGGAAGGAGTGTGCCCTTATGACAGTTTTTTTCAAAACAAAACCCTTAAGATGGCACTAAAGATAAAAAGCTATCAAATAGACAATGCCTAGACAAAAAAAAAAAAAAAAAAAAAAAAAAAAAAAAAAAAAAAAAAAAAAAAAAAAAAAAAAAAAAAAAAAAAAAAAAAAAACTCAAGAGTATAGGCCAGCTCTTCTTAAGTGGGTAGTCTCCATGGTTTGAAGCCAAGAGAAGACTAGACATCATCCTATAAATGCATTGAGTATCAGCAGTAGAAAAATACTTGTCTTGTACCTATTAATTATTGTAACTGTATCATGGAATATTAGTTGGGACTATAATATATTTAAAGCCCTATAAATTGCCAGAACTTAGTCTGCAAAATTTATTAATTCATATATAAACTTAAATGTAGCAAAACAATGGTTTACATGCACGATCAACCACTCATCCCACTCCTAAGCCCGTATTCTCAATGAATCAAGTCACATGGTAAATGCCTTATCTACTTATCTGTGAGGCCCATAGAATAGCATAGGTGCATGTCTTTCCTTTTCAAGTTCGATTGCTAAAAAGCATCTTACTTGAGAATGCTCATACAAGCCAAGATCACCCCATGGGATGAGTTCAGGCCAGACACTTATGCCAGACTAGAATGGCTCTATATGAAAGCAAAGCAGAACCTTAACCCAACCCAAAGTCTCATAAAAGATACTAGCCAGTCTGACCCCAACCCACCTGAGGCCTGCATAATATGCAAAGACCTGTTATGCTTCACTCTGTTGTTACTGCACCTCCACTGAATCAGGCAATGTTTTAGCTGCACTAACATTGTTTTTTCTTCAATAGTCTGTTGTGCGGCTCCTTAATTACATATACTGCACAGCATTATGTGCAATGCCCTCCTCAAGCAATGATTTCTGAACCATTCACTGGACCATCTGAGCTCCCATAACAAAAAGCTACATCTAGCAGTTCAGCTTACAGCATTTAATCACATACGCTTCTTCACTCCATTATTACAATTATACAAACTTTGGGCCTGGGCCAGCTTAAATAAGACCAAATTGAATTAGGGCTCCACAAGTTTAAGACCAAAAAATACCCAAATAAGGCCTAGTTAGGTGGGTCACTTGACAACCCTGGCAAATGAATGCCTCAATCCAGTTATAAGCTCCCACACTACCTAGTCAGTGATATCAATAGGTAATTTAAAATTGATACGTTACTCCATATATGCTAAAGATTGTAGACTATTTTTGTAGTGAGTTAAATTCTCCAAAAACTCACGTTGACAAGAAGAGGGAAATAGAATATATGACCAGTGAATGAGGTAAGGAGAAGAAAGCTTCAAAACATTCTGAAAGGGATTGGAGGAATGATTAAGAGAACAAGCAGAGGGAGGCAGGAGAATTTAGCAGACATCACAAGCAAAGAAAAAATAGTAGCAATAGACAATATTTATAAAGATGGCACAGGAGCTCACCGTTTCTAGTTCACTTTCGTTTTAATTTTCCTTTATTTTATTCTTGCTAGGGAAAAATTTGTTCAATGTTGAACATGCGAAACGTCTCACTTCTAAGATAAACAACAGAGAAGTAAAGCTCAGTTTTGCACATCAAAAATATGTTCAGCAAATTCCTAAACTCTAAACTGAACCTAAAAAATGTTTCATCTATATTAAATGCATTTTATGCAATGAAATATCACACATATCATCACAAATCCTACAGTATGTTATACAAGAAGTATATGTTTCCTTTCCCATATCATTTCACTGTCAAAGTATCAATTGGCAGTCTCTTATTTGTGCAGCCCATGCAATACTACCCACTGAAAGCAAGATAGATAAAAGAAATCAAAATTTAGTAATGTTCACTTTACCTTAAGCTACTAAAGCATCCTCAAATATGCAACTCATGAGAAGCATCTAAACAAGTTACTGTAATTTATCCATGTCTCAACAAGTTACCTGAGTATAAGCATCAATAGCAGCAAGATAGTCTTTCCCTTTAAAGGCATCATCCCCTCTTGCTTTAGCTTCCAAAGATCTTTTCTTTGCCTCAGATGTCACCTGCACAAGTGACTATAAGTAACATTTCTGCAGGCAGCTTATGGAGATCCCAACTTCTATCTCAAGAAAAAAATTAGTATACAGTAAAAGATAAATACAGGCAGAAAAGAATCACAGACCTTATTCAACACTAAACAAATCTACAAGCAAGCAAGAAAGAAGCCAATGTGCAATAAACATCAACTTCCATTCTAGCTTGCAAGACCAAAAGGATTTTGTCATACATTTTCCAGCAATATTGATTAAAGATATCAAATGTGAAATGCTCAAGATTTCAACTGGAATTTTAACAAAGGTGAGTACCATTAGAAGAAAGAAATATGAAAATCTACATATCTTATTAAAACAAGTGAATGTACATACACGTAAATGGAATTTCAGTTCACATTAAACTAAATCTTCAAGCATAAGTAGATGTGTGCATCTAAGCTAACAATAAGAACAGAAAACATCAAAAAGATAATAGTACCTCGACAATAGGTGATTTATGGATGCTGGTGCTTCTTGGAGAGTCGGATTCAATTGTATAAGCCTACAAGATGCACCAGTTCATTGTCAACACATACTGCAAGCTAGATGGAAGTTAGGTTTGGCTAATGCATGCAAAATATCCAACACACACAAGATGATATTAGAATTATTCCATAAAAATCAGCCCGTAAATGTACCTTTTCATTGGTTCTCTCAGACTGCATATGTTGAATGACTCCATCAACGCTCCAATTTGGAATGCTGGGAATAGGAGATGTTAGCCGGAGGAGAATCTCAACAACCACATGGTTTCCTCTCATTGCAGCAGCTTGTATGGGTTTCAGACCATCCTGTATCACAAAAACTTTGGCCAACTTATTTCATCCCCTTTGGATAACAAAATGCCATCATACAACATGCAGAAACCTATACTGCTGACAAAGATCTTAGGAGTTTTTAGAGGAACACCAAATTATGTTCTTACTTCTCCAATAACTAAAGGAATAAGAAACCCAGTTTCATGCCATCAGATGCCATTCAGAAAAATCTGCACTGCATATCTTAAAGACTCCAATAAAAGATGATACATATCAGAACTTAGTGAGTTGTTTATAAATAATATACTGCAACACAGGAGGCATAAAAGGATGTGGCTCAGATATTGAGCCTCATGTATAATGTTAATGCAACTTTCAGGGACTAGAAATGAGTAAAAATGAATCATGTGCAGGCAGTAGACCACAATGCCCAGGCTGTAATATGTCAAGATGGACAGCATGAACTAATGCTTGTCACAGGAAATAAGAAGTCATCCAACTTCAAACGGAATGGATGTGATGGAGAGTAGTTCAATATGAGGAATTGCAAAAATTATCGTGAGGGTCTATCATCATTAAGAACTTTTAACACTGATGGACTTCAGAATGCTTAGGGACCATTTAGATTGGGACTAGAAAATGGGATGATCCCGATTAGCATGACTAGCATATAGAGAGTTAGTCAGGTTAGTTGTGATCATCAAGTCTGCTAGTCCCAATCACATGGGCCCTTGCAGACTTATCATTAAACAGACACCACTACCTTTTCACTGCATATTCACTTAATATGCCAAGTACCTCACTGCATTAGCAAATGTGATGGCCACAACTAGCATGACAAGCACAGAGAGACCAAGTTGGGTTAGTCGTGATCGTCATGTTTGCCAATCGCAATCCAAACCATGACCCTCATATTCACCTAATATTCCAAGTAGGTCCACATACATCAAATCCAACTCATAATTATGATTGTGTTGCTCAAAGCTGACGCAACATACGCCAAGGCAAGTTCTTCAATTTCAGTACATGGTTCAGACTGCATTAATGTTATCTCCTAATGTTTAGGATCATACAAACACAACAAAAAAGAAAATGGTTAGGGAATATTCCAATATGGGCTACCTTTGTAACCTGCATCATCACCCGAAGTACTAGCCAACTGAATTTATAAAAAATGCTCCAGAAATAGGTTCATTCTAAACTTACAACAGCACCTTACTACTCAAGAATGATTTGGGATAATGTGGGATGGCAAGTACATTGTGATAATTAGAAGGGGCACATCTAGCAAAATTTATCACAGCTTCTTGCTGCACCTCTACTGAGAAGCCTATCATGAAAGAGAGAAATTGGTCACTACCACATTATAAGCAGCAATATCAATTGCTCATCAAGCAATGGGATGCATGGGGCATAATAATGTCTGTTAAAGAAAATGCACACAATACATCAACACTCAGCAGTATCTCTCCGTGTGCCACGTGTATCAGACTAGATTTCTCTTATGGAGGGAATGGTTAAGTATTCAGCTGTCTCACATGTCAGTCAAGGAATCTAGGCTCCTAGAAGTCACATCTTTCCCAAGCACTTATCATAACAGAGAAAAGGCCCAATGTCCAAGCTATTCAGAAAATATGTAGATCCTCTGCCAGTCGGCTGACCATGCCAGCATGGCATATGCACAATCCCAAGGTTTTGTATGGACATAAAAATTGCATTTTCCATACACAGGCCAACAAGAGAAAAATAGATGGCAACTTATGTTAAGTATTTTGACTATTCAAAAGTACTTTTGGAACCTTTTTTTATAGCCAAAATTGTTTCATAGGCAATACAAGAGGCAACCCTGAAATGTATCAGGAGCCAACCAAAAAAGAAAAAATAAAGAAAAAGCATTTATGGTGGCATGTCATGAAACATATCTTCATTAAGTTCTTTGGTATATCCCAAGTCTTGTGCGCTTCATTCATTCTTTGCTTTTCACAAAAACTAAGTCTCACACTGTCACACAAATTTCCCAGCCAAAAATCCATCGGTACTTTGAACTCCCTATCACATGGAATTAATGTTATAACTCCTCAGGAAATGACACCCAAGAGGTAGCTTCCTTTCCATTGAAGCCTTTCTTATGCCCTGATCAGCATGCTTTACCAGAAACTTTTGCCCCCGCCTTCTTCAGTGCCATCCATTAATAAGATTTCCAAAATGTAATTTCCAACATGTTGTCCTGAGTTATTTTACTATGTTCAACAACAGATAATCAAACTCCAAGATTTTTCTAATCTAGTTGTCTCTCAATCCTTAAGCTAAAACAATCGAAAGCTAAGACTTAAATTTAAGTGTTAGTTCAGCATATTACTGCCTCAAAACTCCCAAGCCCCTTATATTAGATCTGATCGAAGGTAAAAATTGCACAGTAATCAATTAAATCACATAATAATGTGTCAATTGTCACACTTCAAGGACAGAATTATTAATCAATTATTACCACCCTAAAAGGCTGCTCTCCCATTTCACACAGCACTCTTAAAGGTGTCTAGATAAAAGTGGGAATAGTGCAGTTTCGGGAGTCAACATCATATACTTGAGGAAATCCCCAATACATCAGGTTATTGGACTTCAATTGGTACAGATCCATAATCATACCTCGTGATGAAATGAATATTTGAGTTCCAATCTAAAACTTGTATCCAAAAACAAGTTGTGCATAATTTCAGAAACAAACCCAAGTCTTCATATCAGCATTCAGTAGGGTTTTGAGGCTCAAATTGTGGCTCAAATATCAATACTAATATGATACTATGGCAAAAGTTGTAATATTTGGCTACCAAGTAAATGAGCATGTGCTTTCTATGCGAAGTCCTAGCCATGTCAATTCATGTGGCACTTTGGTAAGCTAACATATTTGAATCTTGAATGGTTCATGATAATGGTGGTAAGAAAAATTTTGTTGGAGCAATCATCCAATATCACATATTATTTTTCTCGCGAACAAACTCAGCTTTGCTTGCACATTAAATGAACAGCAGGCCAGGTTAACACATCAACTTCAATTCAAGTATGTAAACAAAGGTCCCCAATAACAAACCTCATCACAGATGTTAGGGTCTCCTCCAGCATCCAGCAAGCACTTTACAATTTCTGGGCTCCCAATATCAGCAGCAAGATGCAGAGGAGTTGCCCCACCTGCAGTGATATTTGGTTTAGCACCTGCCTAGAAACACGAAATGGTCAAGTCAGCACTGCAACTAACTGATATTTAAAGAAACAAAATGACTATATTCAAAAGATTGAAGTTCCTATAAAAGAAAAGAACATCACTACAAGCACTTATTTTGCAGAATAATAAGGTTAGCTGTGGAAGAGGCCTTGTAAGTTGAATAACTTTGTTTAATAACTGAATAATAAAGACATCAACCAGATTATTCAGAAGTTGGCTAGAGCCAGTAATTTATGTATGTTTCTTGCTTGTCCAGGTCTGTTCATTTTGAAATTCAAATCTAGGCCTGCCCCTCATTAAGTCTAGCATAAAATTGAGCCAAAAAAAGAAAAACAGAAGATTGAATGATAACAGTTGTTATCAGATGAGACATCCACAAACCCCACACATCACAAATCTTGACCATCAGATTGCAAAGTTTATATAGCTGATGAATATACCTGAATTAACAGCTCCATACATGATAATGCACCAGCAGCTACGGCTGACAATAATGGAGTAATACCATCATCAGTTTCAATATTTGGCTACAAGAAAGTAGATAGGAAGCATCAGATCTAAGATAGATTTTTGAGTTGGACAAGATTAAAGTAACATACAAAAGAAATAACATATTAGAAAATAACGTGAAAAACACCAATCATAATTAACATGTATATCCATTTCATGGACAATTTTTCTATAAAATTCTGCAAAAAGAAACTGCTGAGTCAATTTGGGGGAGAGACAGTGATTTTGTTCTCTTAACTAAGAAGCCAACTGTAAAAACATCAGACCATTAGCTCCAATATATTTTCTTGTTTGCTACATCTATGGCTGATAATAGCTGTAGAGTCCCAGTACAACTAGCCTAGTTTTCTTTCTTATGTGATCTCAGCCAAAAGATGTGTTTCAGTTTGTTAAAGGGTTCCCACACTCCATTACAGAATTGTTGCCTCATTGTCAAAATTATTTCAGGTCTGCTCTTATTACCCTGGAGCATCTGCTGTTACAACATTTGGTGATGATATAGTAAACATGGTAATTATGAGTAAACAATAGGTTAAAATATAATAAATGAACCAAATGAAGCAAAACCAATTTGAATTATTGGGAAACTGAAAACTGTAAAGAGCCTAGTGTGAAGCTAATGAACATAATGGAATACAAAAGTTCCAGACAGTTGTTTAATAAAAATCCTTTTACATCCTTGTCGAGGATATTTTCGCAAACAACATTTGACCACAGGAATTGTATGAAACGTGCATATGCAAATATATAGAAGTGTAGTGCAAAAACATTGGACGCCTTAATGCTTACATTAGCATGGTGTTCTAATAAAACCTTCACAGCATCTTGTTGGCCATGGCCAGCAGCCCAAATTAATGGAGTGCCAGCATCACTTTGTGAATGTACGTCTACCCCTTTAGACAGCAAATATCTCAGCAATTCTATGTTTCCTGCATGGATTATTTTATATTAGTTCCCTACAAGAATAACATAATATCGTGGAAGTACCTTTTCTAAGAGAAACAGAAAATAAATAAGAACCATAACAGAAAATGGTAGGACTATTTAGAAGATAGTGTGAAGAAGTTGAAGCACATAAAATTGACAAAGAAAAATGTCTATTATTGAAGAATATTCTTTAGAGAAGCACGTATTTGGTCGTTAAACTAAACTAATCCAGGCCAAGCTTGGTTTACCAATGCGTAGCTTAGCTTACTCTAATGCACCCAAAGGATTTGTAGAATAAGCCCAAACAAAAGAAAGCGTTGCCCTCTTAACATTTGGCTCAGGTTCTACTGGGAACGAAGTTCAAGGTTATGATGGATAATATCGCAAACACCTACTTCAAGCCCCAAAAGAAATTGACTCTCAAACAAATTCGATGACAGGAGTTCTTGATCGAGTTTGATTTCGTGTGTGAGCACAAACCCGGATGATAGAACCAAATGACGGATGCATTGAGCCGAAGGAATATACAATGCTATGTAGGTACGCTGTCCACAGTGCAATAAACCCTACTAGAAAGGGTTAGAGAGTAAGCCGATGCAGATCTAGCATACGTCCAACTCAGGGGAGAGGTACCTGAAGAGATAATTAAGCATTATTTGCTTGACGATAACTTGTTGTATGTTAGAAATAATAAACTATACATCTCAAAGACAAGAGGGTTGAGACGTGAGCTACTACGAGATACTCACGATCCTCAATAGGTAAGACATCCTAAAGTGCAAAGGATAATGACACTCTTGTACAGGTCATACTACTGATTGAAAATGGGAAAAGACGTAAAGATGTATATCAAGACTTATCTTGTATGCCAGCTTGACAAGACAGAGAGGAAGAAGGAGGCGGAACTGCTGCAACCCTTATCTATTTTAGAGAAGTCGTGACAGTCCATCTCCATAAACTTTATCTTGGGCTTTTCCAAAGTGGATGGGATGAGTTCAGTGCTAACCGTCATCGACCAACTCTCGAAGTATGCGGTGTTCATACCAGCACCTTATATATGTCCAGCAAAGGTAGCAGTTAAGCTGTTCTACAAGCATGTAGTGAAGCACTTCGGTGTCACAAAAGACATTATGAGTAATTGAGATGCTCGCTTCATGGATAGGTTTTGGGCAGCACTATTTAATTTGATGGGTTCAAAGTTGAAATTTTATACGACTAATCACCCACAAATGGATGGTCAAATAAAACGCATCAATGTCTCGGTAGAGGAATACTTAAGGTATTATGTAACGATCAGCCAACAAAATTGGTTGGAGCTGTTGAATACAATTTAATTTTGCTACAACATCCATAGGTCGTCGGCTATATAAATGAGTCCTACAAAATTTATCATAGGACAACAGCCTCTTATTCCTCTCGAGATGGCTCAATCGATGAACCAAGAAAAGTACTCTGCAACCTATCATTTCCCCAAGGAGGAAGAGAAGCTAATAAAATAAACTCAGAACAGCTTACGCAAGACAGCAAAACGCATGAAGAAGCATGCAGATGAATGAAGGCGGTCATTAGAATTTCAAATTGGGGACATGGTGTTGCTGAAACTTACTCCACAGATATAGAAAAAAATCAACAGCAAGACCGTATGTCGTGGATTAGTACCAAGGTATGACGGCTCCTTCGAACTGATAAAAAAAATTGAGTATGTTGCTTACCGGTTGAAATTACCCAACATGTTGAAACTACACTCAACATTTCATGTTAATTTTCTCAAACCTTTTAATAAGGACTTACTTGAGGATAGATAGCAAGTCAAGAGAACCTCACCGATAGTTCGAAAGCAGTTTCACAAGGAGGTTGAGAAGATTCTTCCATACCGAACTATGGGGCAAAACAAGAAGAATCAACGAACTAATTTTCTTGTGATGTGGAAAGACGGGAACAAAGTCGATGCCACATGGGAGCGGGATTCTACGTTATGGCAATTTGAGAATCAAATCAAGAAGTACATGAATTCTATTCCAACGAATTTTACTCCGACGAAGACGTCGGACTCTCCTGATGGATGTGGTTTGTCACACCTGTTGTGAGTGGTAAATGTCACCACAACGAAATCATATAACGGATCTTATGATGTCGGAGGCAATGAAGTGCCCCCAACGTATGTGTACACGAACAGCACACATATAAGAAATCAACTAACTGTGATGGTCAGTGCTATTACAAGAAGAATCATACGAGCGAACGCGTGATCATGCGAGGCAGCGGATTGCCTTCAACACGTGTATGCGCGAGCAACATACATAGCAGTAAGTGACAGAGTCACAATATATCTGGATAGAGACCCGAACAGTCCAAACAATCCTGTAGAGAGAGTAACGAGACAAATTAGCTAAAGTCCGTTGCA
This sequence comes from Trichopus zeylanicus subsp. travancoricus, assembly GCA_005019695.1. Classification (NCBI taxonomy): domain Eukaryota; kingdom Viridiplantae; phylum Streptophyta; class Magnoliopsida; order Dioscoreales; family Dioscoreaceae; genus Trichopus; species Trichopus zeylanicus. The sequence goes on from RXID01014431.1 coordinate 686,535, forward strand.
GGAGCATATAAACAAGCCAGATACTTGGCGCTATAGTCTGAATACATATGCCTGCAAGCTGGAGAATCAAGGTTGCACCTATCAAGGGATATGTCAACAAAGAAGCAATTGAGGGCTCATAGAACAGATGACTGCAGTTGGAAGGGGTCAAGGAAACTGCATGGAAAACATTATAGAGTATATTCTCCATGATCTCCAACAGCTAAACTGTAGGAAGAACATTGTGGAAAATATTCTCCATGATCTCCAACAGGTGGACTATATGAAAAACATTGTGGGAGCATGTTCTCCATGATCTCTATGGGTGGCTTACAGTCATACATGTGTATTATAAATAGACAATGGTCTATTAATTTGGGAGACACACACAAGTAGAGAGAGGCTTATAGTGTCCCTTCGCATTAGAGTTGTATTTCTTTGATGTGAGTAATAAAAGATTGGTAAGGTTGTTGTTTCTCTTCTCCTCTATACTTTTGTAAGATTGTGCAAATTTGGCGGGCTAAGATGGACGAATCTCGGTGTCATCACTGACAAAATTTCAAAGTAGAAGTTTGGTCATGTGACAATTTATACAAGGCCAAATTGGTTGCAAAGGGTTATATATAGATTTATGTTGTAGATTACTTTAATATATTTTCCCCGTGGCAAATTAAACTTAGCAAGGGTTATTTTGTCTATGGCTGAGTCTTGGCTGGAAACTTTTTTAAGTGATGTGAAAAATGCATTTTTGCATGGAGATTTACATGAGAAAATTTACATGGCTCAACTGCTGGACTTTATCTCAGAAGGGAAGAAAGATCTTGTTTGCAAATTGAAGTCTCTTTATGGACTGAAGCAGTCCCCTAGAGATTTGTTTGAGAAGTTACAGTACAGCTTTAACTGTTCTTGGGTTTGCTAGGAGTCAATCTAACTCTTCTTTATTTGTGAAGAGAACAGCTACAAGCATCTTCGTTCTTGTACTATATGTTGATGACACAATCCTAATTGCTGATAATATTGATGAAATTGATCAAATAAATGAATTTTTAAGAGCTAAATTTGATATCAAGGATCTAGGGAAGCTACATTATTTTTTTGCCATTGAAGTTGGCTACCTTCTATGCAAGGCCTATTGCTTTCTCAAAGAAAACATACCCTAAATTTGTTACAAGATATTGACCTTCTAAGCAATAGAAAGGCTGAAGCTCCTATGGATCCCAATGTTAAAATGTACTCAGATCCAGGACCTGTCCTTGAGAACCCTGAGATGGCTAGTTGGTATGCTCATATGTCTTAATATCGCTAGACCATATGAGTCGGTTCATGCAGACTCCCACAGCCCCCCATTTGGAAGCAGTACAACATATTTTAAGGCATTTGAAAGGTACTCTTGGTCTTGGATTGTATTGTCAAGCACATGATCATCTTGAGATTCTAGGCTATTCAAATGTTGACCGAGCAAGTTCTCCTTCAGATAGGACGTCTGCCTCAGGTTATTGTGCATTTGTTGGTGGAATCTTGGTGATCTGGAAAAGGAAGAAGTAGTCTATTGTGGCAAGGTCAAGTGTAGAGGCAAAATATAGGGCTATCGTCCTAGCCACATTTGAGATTTTGAGGTTGCAGGCTTTACTGAAGGAAATAGAGTTTCCAGTTTCTAGGTCAACACCTCTTCTATGTGACAATCAATTTGCCTTGTGTATCACTAATAACCCAGTGTTCCATAAGAGGAAAAAACATATAGAGGTTGATCTACAATGTACAAGAAAGGCACTTAATCAACAACTACCTCTAGTTAATGTTCAGTCCTGACAACAATTGGCAGACATTCTTACTGAACTCTCAGAAGGGATCAAACCAGTGCTACTGTCACCAAGCTGGGCATGATAAACATCTATGCACCAGCTTGAGGGGGTTGTTGAGTATAAAAGTGATTGTTCTGTTATTTTGGTTACTTAGACTAATATGGGCCTGGACTCTAGCTGGCTTACTTAGTTTATCCATGTAATTAATGTGTCATTAGTCAAGCCCATTACAAACTCTTCTTTAGATGCCCAATTTATTATGTCCCACAAGCGACCAAGTTGTTCATGATCATGTCCTGGCTGCAAAAGGGATCTGTGGCTAAGGGCAAGGAAGGCCTGAGTCTGTCCATAAACACATTTGAAGTAAATTTTTGGTCTATGGACAACGCTCACTCAATTTTCCTAGAACAAACAGGCTAGACTTGTCTCTTAGAATTTAAGCACAAGGAAGTTTCTTTAACCTCAATTTTCAAATCAGTTGACCTACCTGGCATGTTCCAACCAATTGACACCCCTTAGTTTTGAATAAAACTTCCAATCGTAATTTACTCTCTCACATCCCTCTATTTCCTCCCATACAGTACGTTTCATTGCAGTTGTATTTCACCATATTATTGCTGAAATAAGGCTACTCTAGTAGCTTTTGTTCCTTCAACCTTCTGCTTCACTCTCTCTCTCCATTATTTCTCGTTTTTCCTTTTTTATTCCTTCTGAGCCCTCTTTTTCACCAAATACCATGTCCCTTCTTAGTAAACATTTTCAAAAGGAGCCTAGCGTTTATAGCACAATATATGACATGGGTTTATGATAATATAGCTCTAGCATTAGTGATTACTGTCCGATAGATCATCTACTCATGAACGTAGAAAGCTGCTGATATTCCTCTTCAACTACTCCAAATATAAGATTGGTTCTGGAGAAGCAAACCTATTCCAGCAGCATGATGTAAAGGAGTTACTCCTAATTCACTTGAAGCTGAAGGATCTGCTCCTTGCTCAACAAGATACTTTGCAGTGTCAAAATGTCCTTGACGAGAAGAATGAATGAGTGGAGTTTCACCTGTAGAGCAACAATGGACATTGAAATAAAAGAAATTGAACATGCAATAAAGCAATAAACATTACATTAAATATGAGTTGGTCATGATACAATAAAATTTTAACAGGAGATCCTGGATTTGGTAATGTCATAGAGTAGACATAAATGCAATGTAATATCAGGCAGCAACTTTTCTGTCACAGCAAAATGTCAAACATCATTATTCAATAGTGAAACTATCAAGTTTATTTCCATATGACCCACTTTAATAACAAGATGAACCATAACAGTAGAGCAACTGATAAAAGAAATGGTCAGATGGCCAATTTGCTATCAAATAACTAATATGAGAATGCAAGGTTAGTCAAGGGAAGAGGGGTCCACTCGCTGATGCAAAATATGGCAACTAAATATAGATAGTTTGCAACATATTAGCACACTCAGCATCACTTAATAACTGGAAGATTTGCTGCATCAAGGAGAGAGATAGGGAAAGAAGCAAGAAAACTCGCAAATTAATATATAGAGGAGTAGAAGAGTTTGATTCAATACCTTTTATTCAATAGATAAGCTTTAAAGATTATCTATATGTTGTTCAACCCCAAAAATTACCCAAGATGATCTCTTGGCCCCATAGAAAGAACAGCATCTAAGAGGAGACTTGTCCCACAACAGGTTGGCCACAGCATGATCACTTCTTCCATATGAAATTTTCTCTAATGACTTAGGGCCCATTTGGAATGAGGTCATCCTTAGTCAGCCTAACTTTATACTAAAACAAGTGTATTCTAGTACAAATTTAAGCTGACTGAAGATGAGATGGCTTCAATCCAAACAGGGCCTATGTTAGCTGTACAAGAATGATAACATTTCTTACAATGATTTCTTTTATCTAAATAAGCAACCTAGAACCTAGTTTCACGCTACCCTTCCAACCTAGATGATTGTACCCATGCCCTTACAATCTGAATCACACTTTCTTCCTTCTCCACTGTTAGAAATAATGACGCCGCACCTTGTTTTCATGATCCTAAAGCTCTAACCTATTTTAAATCCACTGACTTTCTTAGCACCAAGAACTTGTTCTGTGCCACTGAGTTCAAACCTTTTACACCTCGATGTCCATTGACAGAAGTACATATAGGAAGCCATGGACCCCAATGTGTGGTTCAGGGATTCCCCAATAAAGACAATAAAGTAGGATATTTTATTTTATATATCTAGAACAAATTTAGAAGTGTATTAACTCGATAGGTAACTCCAATGAAATGCATAACCGAGTTAATATTCAAAGCAATACGGAACTAAACCTTCGGCCTTTCAAACAAGAAAGAATAATAGAGCCAAGGTCTATAATGCAGATTAGTATCAAAACAAAAGCATACCATCCTCATCCTTCACATTGACATCAAGCTTCAACTCCTCAAGCAAGTATCTGCAAATCTCAGCCCTGCCTTCCCGAGCGGCGAAGTGGAGCGCGGTTCTCTTGTTCGCGTCCTTCACGTCCGCCACCGTTCTTTCCATCCCCTTTCCCTCATCAATCTGTGTCGCAAGCTCTGCAAATCCCCAATTTCCAGTCATTGTGCCAATCAAACATTGAAAAAAAAAATCAAATAAACACTAGAAGAGACAAATTTTGGAACTTCACTCTTAAAGAGGTCAAGATCTCCCGAGCGGGCGGCGTTGAGGAACTGCTGGACCTTCTGGCGAACTGGAGCAGAAACAATTGAGGAGCGGTAGAAAAATAGAAAATCACAAAAGAGGAAAAAAATTTTGATTTTGTGGATCACCTGCGAGAGCTGTGGATGCGTCGGCCGCCATTGAGTCAAGTGTCTTGGCCGCCGAAATTGTGCTTTGTCCAGATTCTTCTTCCCAATTTCCAAATTTTATACGATTTTCTCTTTGCAGGGAACGCCCTACAGTGCTTTTATTTGCGAGGACAGCATTTATGTGTGTGTAAATAACATGGTTTAAAGTTTCCATTAAAACGTTTCGAATTTCGGTCATGAATGAAATATTTTGATTTATTTGATTTCGATTTTTCTGTATTAGTCTTGCTCCTATGCCAATGAACTCACGCTCGCACCCTCACTCGCACCGGTACCCTCACCCGCCGCACCTGCACTCGCATTTGAACTCGCGCCCTCTAGCGCCCACACCCGTACCCTCACCGACCTCGTGTCCACGTGCGTGCCCTCACGCCGGCCTCACGCTCCTGCTCACGTCCTTGCCGGGCTGTCTCCCTCGCCCGAGAGCAGCACCGGCCTCACGCCCTCCCTCGTGCCCTTGCTAGCCTGCTTCCCGTACCCACGCCCTCCCGCCAACCTCTGGCGCCTGCACCCGCATGCTTGCCGGCCTCGCGCCCGTGCGGCGCCCACATCTGCGAGCTCACGCCAGCCTCGCGCTGACCTCTAGCGTCGCGCGCCCAAGCCCTTGCATCAGCCTCACACCCAAGCGCACGTGCCCCTGCACTTGCACTCACTCCCTCGAGCTCGTGCGCACTCCCCTGCGCTCAAGCCTGCACCCCCACGCTCACGCCCTCGCCCAAGCCCTAGCCCTAGCCTCACAGCCATGCCCGCGCCCTTGTCGATCGTGTGCCAGCGCCTACGCCCTCGCCAAGACCACTTCTCGCTATCCGCACGCCGACGCCTGCACCCTCACCAGCGTCACGCCTCGTCAACCTTTAGAACTTGTAGCTGAGTGAACAATAGAGCCGCAATACTGTTCACGTGCATGTGTGCATGGCCGCTCCACTGTTTATGTACATGCATGGATGGCCGCTTCACCGAAAGCAACAGACAAAACAATTTGTGTCCGCCCCACCCCATGTGAATAAACAGTTAAAAAAAAATTAATAGTAGTTGGTGGTCTGTGGAACAATAGGATTTGTCGGTGGAAAAAATTTTATTCGTTATATAAGGCTGACTCCATTGCTATTAGAGTGCCCAAGATTTGAGTCTGACTTCATTGTTGTTATTTTTCTTTTGCTGTAATCTACTAAAAAAAGAGGTAAGTAGTTAAGGGTTATGATTTTCTTATTCTTAATATTGATTCATGTTGATTCCCTGTAAATTCATGTAATTTTTTTAAAAAATTTTTATTAACAAATTATAATGCTCTTTTTTTTATACCTATCAATATTATTTTATACGAATATATATAGAGATATACGAAAGTGGACATGTTGATTTTAATTTTATGTAAAACTTTTTTTTCATAATTTGATAATTTTTTTATATGGGTTATTTGTATGACATAAGTTATATAATTTACTTTAAAAAAATTATTTATTGCTAAATTTGTAAGAAAATTATTTTAAAAATTGTTTAAGGGTTTAGAGCTTATATAAAAATTAAGTAGTAAATCAATAATTTTTTAAAATATACCAAAAATAGCTACTAAATCTGAAAATTTAGAAGCTATGTGAAATTTTGGTACTAAATATTTACTTTTATGACATGCAAAAAGAAAATATTTTTTCCTACAATTTTGTAATTTTGTAATTTTATAATTTAGTAAATTGAGAATATTAAAATTAATATAAAAATGGTTAGTAAATCCAAAAATATTGAAGTAATATAAAAATTAGTTAGTTGTTATTACATTTATGTGAAAATAGAGTTTTTTGTAATTTTTTTAAAGTTAGGGTTTTATGTGAAAATTAGGTAAAAAAATAGAGAATATATAAATAAAAAAATTAATTAGTAAATCAGGAAATATTACATTTTAGCAAAATTAGCTAATATTAGATATGTCCAAAATATTTTTTTTATTTTTGTAAAGTTAAGATTTTATGTGAAAATTAGTTAGTAAATTGAGAATATTAAAATTAATGTAAAAAATGGTTCGTAAATCCAAAAATATTGAAGTAATGTAAAAATTAGGTAGTTATTATTAATATATTTTTCTGAAAATAGATTTTTTTTAATTTTTAAAGTTAGGGTTTTACGTGAAAATTAGGTAAAAAATAGAGAATATTTAAATAAACATAAAAAAGTAATTAGTAAATCGGAAAATATTACATTTTAGCAAAATTAGCTAATATTTGTTAATAATTAATAGATATGTCCAAAATATTTTTTTTGTTTTTGTAAAGTTAAGATTTTATGTGGAAATTAGTTAGTAAATTGAGAATATTAAAATTAATGTAAAAAATGGTTAGTAAATCCAAAAATATTGAAGTAATGTAAAAATTAAGTAACTATTATTAATACATTTATGCGAAAATAGAGTTTTTTAAATTTTTTTTAAGTTATGGTTTTATGTGAAAATTAGGTAAAAAATAGAAAATATTTAAATAAATATAAAAATTTAATTAGTAAACCGGGAAATATTAGAGTTTAGCAAAATTAGCTAATATTTGTTAATACTTAATAGATATGTCCAAAATATTTTTTTTCTTTTTGTAAAGTTAACATTTTATGTGAAAATTAGTTAGTAAATTGATAATATTAAAATTAATGTAAAAAATGGTTAGTAAATCCAAAAAATATTGAAGTAATGTAAAAATTAGATAGTATTTATTAATACATTTATTTGAAAATAGAGTTTTTTTACTTTTTTAAAGTTAGGGTTTTATGTGAAAATTATGTAGTAAAATGAAAATATTGAAATTAATATAAATTAGTTAGTAAATTGAAAATAAAAATTAGTTAGGGTTTTATTCCATTATCACATTTTGTTGTAGTATTTTTTTTGACATATTTCCTATTACTACTTTATATTCATGAATCCTGACAATTATATGATACTTCTTTTAAAACAAATAATGGCAAATTTGGATGATTTTATTACAGTTCTAGACCAAGTTACACTTAAAGCATGAAGAATAATTATGTTTATTATTTACCAAAAACTTATATTCTATCAGAGAATGATTCCACCTTCGACTTATGACATACTTGAACAAGGTTTAATTGAGCAAGTATTAAAAGAACGTGAAATAGTAAATAATCAAATTTATCGTGTCTCTCAATAAGATTCACTTAACGCTATCAATCACTGTCTTACCGTAATTTTCTCTGAATACTTCATACAATGTAATATTTATTTCTCATGGGTTATTGGACCACTTTTACTATGTGTTGTTAATGAATATGATTATCATTTTCATTTTAGACCTTCGATGTATGGTTGTGATATTTATTTTTCATGGGTTATTGGACCACTTTTACTATGTGTTGTCAATGAATATGATTATCATTTTCATTTTGGACTTTCGATGTATGGTTATACTTCAGAACTGCTGCTATGAAATCGCTCAGAACTAGTTATTTTTGCTCGTATGCCTACAAATGCTCATCCAAATTGTGCGTGTATTGAATTTGTAATTCTCACCAAAATGTTCCAAACTCAACTGATGATGATTATGATGATGATTTATTGTATTACGTTATAATTAATATATTATGTATCTGTCAAGTATCTTTTAATGATAAGTTAAATTTGCTTATATTAATTTTTAATTTTTAATCATATTCATATTATTTCTCGTATATTTTTTTATACAGTAATATATATAAAAATAGACTATATCAGTAATTAATTATTAAAATTAATTTAAATTAATTAAATAATATTTAATCTTATGGTAAAATTAATTATAAATTCTTTTATATTTTAAAAATTTTTTTGAAAATTTTTTCAAAATTTTATTATATTTTTAATTTGAAGTCAAAGTACAGTCAAAATATAGTCAAACTGTGTTCAACACATAATTAATAACTAAATTAAATCTTTCGGCTGAAACCAAAATGAGCGAAACGGTTAAAATATATCGAGCAAAACGAGCAAAATTGAAACCAAAATCGAAACTTAAAACCTTGATAAATAATTTTGAGTTGGGGTCCGATCCATGAGGTATTCATATTGTACTTAAGTTTAGAGGAGGTCTTATATCTACATCTATTAGGGGTGAGCAAAACCGGTTTACCGTACCGGTTTTGCTCATTTTAGAACCGGAACCAGATTTCGGTTCTCAAAAAATTGAGAACTAGAACAGTACCAGTTTAGGTAAAGAATCGATTTTTTTGATTCCGGTTCTAAATCGATTCTAAACCAGTTCTAAAACCGGTATACCGGAGGAGAAATCAGAGCAAGTGGCGACGAGATCGGAGTAAGTGACGAGTCTGGCGACAACCGGCGAGGGCGAGGGCGAGGCAGCGTTGCTGCGAGTGCGGGGGCGAGCACGAGTGCAAGGTGGCGTCACTGCGAGCTCGGGGGCGAGGGCGAGGCGGCGTCGCTGCGAGCGCGGGGGTAAGGGCGAGGGCGAGGCGGCGTCGGCGCGTCACTGCGAGCGCGGGGGCAAGCTCGAGGGCGAGACGACGTCGCTGCGCAAGAATTAGGGTTAAGGTTTGGTTGAAGATATTTATGTAAGGGTATAACCGGTACGGTTTCGGTTTACTGATTTTTCACACAATCTAGAACCGGAACCAGAACCGATTTTCCGGTTCTATTAAATTTAAGAACTGGAACCGTACCGGTTTACTTTGAGAACCGGTTTTCCGATACGGTTCTCAACTGATACGGTTCGGTATACTGATTTTTCGATTTTTTGCTCACCCCTAACATCTATACCAATTAGATGTATACTATTTATATTTATACCCATATGTAACTCGTACTCCTGTTAGGTAAGTTTCGGATTTCTTACTAGATTTTTTACAATTTTACTTTTAAATATATTTTTTATTAATTTATTTTATCAAAATTTTGTTAAATAGTATTAATTAACTACAAATTCAAATTACAAAGTCATATTTAAAAAAATGTATTTAATCTCATTTAAAATATTAGTACATATGTCATTGATCAAAATATTAATTTTAAATATAAAAAATATATTACATTAATTTTTCAAATTCGATCTCTAATAAAAATACTAAAACAAAGGAAACATATTACTTTTATTTAAAATTATAAGAATCAATAAATAAATAAATAAATATTGAAAGATATATGAAGTTGAAGATAAACAAATTCGTCATTTAGAATATATATTTTCAAAAATAATTAATCATGCATTATTATTATATATAATTTACATAAGCAGGTCGAGTTTTGATTTATTAGATATGAATATATCTAAATTTATATCTTGCATAATAAGTTGTTTGGATAAAAAAATTATGCAAATCCACCCAAGTAAGCTATCAGGATAAATTTTAACATTCATATCTTTTCATTGAATTTAGGTTGTTAGCTCGTTAGCAATTTTTACTCACATCCTAACATATATAAAATAGGAATACGCTGCTATAGTATGGCTTAAACTAAGCTGTTTCCAAGCCGTAAAGTTGTATAAAGAATTTAAAAGGCTTTAAGATTGCATGATTATTCAGATTTGATATTTGATAAATAGTAAAAAATTATCTATTTTTGAAATTTGTTTGTACAAAAATGTAATTGATAAATATAGTTATTAATATATAAAATATTATTAAATTAAAATTTTAAAAAATTTTAAAAAAATATTATTGTAATATATGAGATTATTGATGAAATTATAATTTAGAGTTTTTAGTAACGAGCCACAAATATTATTGTAAATTTATAAAAAAATCATCTGCATTATCACTATTAGTAAAAAATCACTTATCTTATATTATAAATTTATCAAAAATTATCTCAATTAAAATATTTAAAAAATATTTAATTTTATTAATTAAATTAATATAAAACATCAAATTATTCTTATTTGATTTTATTTTAGATAATTAGTTCATAATTATCAGACAACTAATATGATAAAATTAGATTTTAGATTCCTAATTTTATAAAATTAGATAACCCAGCTTTCATAAAAATTAAAATAAAATAAGTTATTTTTATATTAATTTAATAATTATTCGAACTAAAATCAAATGAGAAATTTTAATTGGTAAAATCAAATTAAAACAAATTTAAAAAATTTTTTAATTAAGGTGATTTTTTTATAATTTTACGGCCTAAGCGAGTTTTTTTTTACTAATAGTGATAAAGTATGTGATTTTTCACAAATTCATAATAAAACAGATGATTTCTTACTAAAAATTATAATTTAAAATAAAAATATAAATAATTAGACGCTTTTTCAGAAGTCGATGTTGTATAGGAGAAAGTGGATGGAAATATAGATAAGTTAACTTCCTCCACTTACAACCCAATCGGAGCAAGAGATCCAATCAAAGTGTCCTCTGACTTGAGTGTCAAAGCGAACTATGCATACAAACCTTGGTAGGCAGCTACCTTATTTTACAGGTGTGGCAATGTAGTGTTCATACTCCAATGCATTGTTCCTGGAGTATGAAAGGACTCTTATGGTGGTGTTCCAATGGTGACAATGTCTCTAAAGGTACTTTTATTAAGATCATTGGTCATTATCTCCTCTAAGATCCTACAACCATGTCGATGCAAAACTCGGTCATCCATGGTCGAAGGATGACGAGCAACTCTAGAGGTTGACCCCCATGGTTCTTCTTCAATTACTAGTAGAACTCCACTGGCTGGTGCTCCTCACCACGTTACTAGATTTCATCAACAGTAGTTGGGAGAGAACCCGTCGACAACTTCCTAGCATCTAGATCAGCTAGAGACATTACCTAGGCTTGATTAACCCAAGGAAACTCATTGGACTTAGTCCCTAGAACTATGTTCAATTAGTTACTCATGCAACTATAGACTCTTGACCAGGATGTCCAGGATCAAAAGCGCTTACTAGAGCTAATCTTGATGACTCCATAACCACATCAATAAGCATGCCAAATTGGAGGGTGCTAGAACTCAATAGAAGACCAAGGCAAATGTCTATATCAGGAAGCTATTGGGAATGCAACTAACTTCCAAACTGAAATGTTGCACTTTAGAGGAAAGATTTCCCTCACAGTTGAGCATTACAAGGCTCTAATCATGTTGCTAATTGATATAAATAACAAAGATAAGTTAGCAACATTCAAGCAAATGAGATATTCCAAGCTAACAAACCCTCACCAAGACATGGCAAGCTGGCAGAACTTCCTTCCACTAGAAAAGTGCTTGCTTTGAGCATCAAAGAATTGGAGAGGAGAGTTGTGAAAATGGTGGAACAAAGAATTCACGATATCGCACCAACACAACTACTCTTATAGAGAGATAACCACACTAGGGCCAAAGATCCTGTTCGAACCTTCATAACCCAAATTCTAGCAATCTCCATGAAAAACATATGACGAGACTCAAGGCATGGTAGACCGTATCAACTCCTTCAAGAATAGCATGCTCCTTCAGGAAGCCATGGAGACAACCATGTGCAAAGCATTCTCAAGCACCCTAGGCTAGGGCACGGTACTCAAATTTGCTAAGGACCTTGAACACAAGTTTGCCAATCAATTTTTATCTCTGGTACCATGTCACAAAGACTCATCCACACTTTTAGTAATTTGATAGAAAGAAGGTGAAAGCTTGCAGGGTTATCTCTCTCTCTTCAATGGAACAAGAATTTGGGTCAAAGATTTGGATAATTTAATTGTGCTAATCATAGCTATGAATGGTCTTCAAGCTAGAAACATCACATACAAGATAGCCAAGAGTCGCCTGGAACTCTAGTGGAGTTCGTGGACCAAGTTCGGGAGAACATCAATGCAAAAGAAATGACAGTAGCCTAAAAAAAATTGAAGAATCAAAGAAGGAACATAAAGATGCAAAACTGTTAGAACAAAAGAGATCCACAATAGAGCTAGGGGATTGCGAACTAGAGTTCCCAAGGTACACCTTACTAAATTGACCTTTTGCCAAAATTCTAGCTCCAGTTGAGGACCGCGATTACTTAAGAGACCTCCAAGACTTCACTAAGACCGCAACAGAATTAATAAGCCAAAATATTATAAGTTTCATTATGACTACAATCATGACACAAAAGAATACATAAAACTTAAATTAAAAATTGAGAGATTAATCAAGAAAGGACAATTGAAGCAATTTGTCCAACAAGAGGAGGTTGAAGGCCAATAATTTTGACTATCGCCACCACCCCCCAAAGCCTCTGAACAAAAGGGATAACAATCTACCAAAGAGGATGGGAGTCCCAAATGTATTGTTCAATTGATCAAGGGGTACTTCTATGATCATGGATGCAAAGCTGCTAGAACAGAAGAGATCCAAAATAGAGCTAGGGGATTGCAAACTAGAGTTCCCAAGGTACACCTTACTAAAGTAACCTTTTGCCAAAATTCTAGCTCAAGTTGAGGACCACAACTACTTTAGAGACCTCCAAGAATTTACTAAGACCACAACAAAATTGATAAGCCAAAATATTACAAGTTTCATCATGACTACAATCACAACACAAAAGAATACATAAACCTTAAATTAGAAATTGAGAGATTAATCAAGAAAGGACAATTGAAGCAATTTGTCCAGCAAGAGGAGGTTGAAGGCCAATAATTTTGACTATCGCCACCACCCCCCCAAAGCCCCTGAACAAAAGGGACAACAATCTACCAGAGAGGATGAGAGTCCCAAATATATTGTTCAATTGATCAAGGGGTACTTCTATGATCATGGATGACTTCAAAATGAAGAGTGAGAACTCAACTGAGAACAAACACCGAGCTTCCATTGGGAGGCAACAACATAGCAAGAAGTTGAGATAGTGCAGATCTTCTAACTCTGCCATAGTGGTTTGGGATTCAAGAAATTCTATGATTTAATATGATTTCACCTTGGTGGTCATAGCCATGTTGGATGTTACCTAACAAGGTGAGTGATGGTGGATTTGGAGTCTCAACTGATATCCCATTTGCAAAGGCATATCAACAAATGAAATGCAACTATCCACTTAGACACTGTAGGGGCATCTCATTAAGTTCATGAGAGACTCATCGGCTCTTGAGGGTATTGTTAGACTCTTTCTAATATTAGGATAAGGACAAAGGAGTTCTATAGTGTTTACCAATTTTGGGGAGATTAGTATTGAACTAGCTCTAGTCCATGCTTTCCACATATCATTTGGTAATATAGTTGTTGACAAAGTTTGGGATAGGTGAAGCTTGCAAAGATAGAGACTTAGCTCAACACTATTATGTCACTCACTGGGAAGAACAAAGGTCGAAGGTAAAGGAAAAACTTAAGAAAGAAACCCAAAGAAAGCCAAAAATCGTTAGTAAATTAATGAGCATAATGTTGGACGAGGATGTAGATCATAGCTTTAGGGCTTATTGGAGCTTGTCTTTCCTAAACTTCGAGATCTTTTATAGAGTAATGAGAAAGTATTTGCCTAGTATCCAAATGATCTCACAGGGATTGACCCCTGAGTTGCATAGCATAGGTTGTCTATTGTGGAAGGTATGAAACCCATGAAGGAGAAAAAGTATCACTTTTCTCCAGACCAAGGAGGTGGAGAAGCTCTTAGGTGCAGAGTTGTTATGGGATCTCTAATATCCAGACTGACTAGCTAATATTGTCATGGTCAAGAAGAACAATAACACGTGGAGATTGTGCATGAACTTCACCAATCTCAACAAGTCATACCCCGAGGACTAGTATCCATTCCCTTATGATCAACCAACTAGTGGATTCTACCATTGAATATCAACTTCTAAGCTTCCTTGATACCTTTTCAGAGTATCATCAAATCAAGATGTATCCTGATGATGAGTAGAAAACTTTGTTTATTACAAATCAAGAGACCTTCTACTACAAAGTCATGCCTTTCAGATTGAAGCACATAAGGGCTACATACCAAAGAATGGTAAGTCAAGTCTTCAAATCACAACTCGGGAGGAATAAGGAGGCACATGTGGATGACATGCTTGTGAAGAGCATCATATGTTATACGACAGACCTTCGCGAGACCTTAAATATTCTATGAAAATACTAGATGAAATTGAAATAAAAAATATGTATTTGGAGTCATGTGTAAAGTTTATAGGATATATTATCTCAAAATGTGGGATTGAAGCAAATCCTAAGAAAATCAAAGCAATATTAGATATAAAACTCCCTACTTTAGTCAAGGAAATGCAATGCCTCACTGGGAGATTTGTGACCCTTAGCCATTTCTTGTCGAAGTTAGGGGATAAGTGTTTGTCTTTCAAAGCATTGAGGAGGAGATAGAGCTTCAAAGCGCTAGAGAAATACCTAGTCCCCCACCATTATTGGTGAAATTGAGCTCTTACAAGGGTGTTGTACTTATACCTCTTAGCTGAGGATCACTCTGTGAGCTCGATCTTAGTAAGCAGCCGGAGGAAAAGTGGTATATTATATATTATATGAGTCATGTGCTAATAGGAGCTGAGGCATGGTATCCTACCATGGAGAAACTAGCTTATGCCCTAATCATCTCCTCTCATAAACTTCTCTCATACTTCCAGGCTCATTCTATCTATGTCTTGAAGAGCTATCCACATCATCAAGAACTATAGAAGCTAGAGTTCAAGTAAACTGATCTAATGGGTTGTGGAGATGAGATAGTTTAATATGCACTTTGAAGCTTGAACAACCATTATGATACAATCTTAGATGATTTTCTTGTAGAAGCAGGGACCTTAGTGCAAGAGCAAGATGATTCTCCACCATTGAAGGCTTAGGTTAATGGATCCTCCTACAAGATTGGAAGCAGTGCAGGAATTGTTCTAATTAATCCCAATGGGGAAATAGCAAATTATTCATTGAGGTTTAAATTCAGGGCCTCAAACAACATTATTGAGTATGAGACCATACTATTGAGTCTTTGGTTGGCCCAAGCTGTAGGAGCCTAGAGTCTTCACTCTTCAATGATTCTCAACTGATAACCAACTAAATCAATTACTAGGAAAGTCTAAGACATTACACTAGATGGATATTTTGCTGAGGTTTGGGTAGCCATGCAAACTTTCAAGCCTATAGAAGTTGCACAAAACCCTCATGAGGAGAATGCAAAAGTAGACTCTTTAGCTCTCATAGTGTCGGCATCTTATTGAGGATGCATTCACACAATTTATATAAAGATCTTGAGCTCCCCATGTTTCGGTATTACAATTGAGGTTAACTCTACAATGCAAGAGTCAAGTTAGCTAGATCTATTTGTGAAATTCCTCATACAGGAAAAACTACTTGAGAACCCTTTCGAGGCTTGGAAGATCTAGTAACTATCATTGAGTTTTATTGTGAAAGAGGGGAGGCTATATAAGAAGTTTGTAATGCACCTACTACCCAAAAGTTTAACTCCCTCGGAGATGACATATAAGTTATGGGAGGTACACAAGGGCATATATGGAAGCCATATTGGTGGTCAAGTCTTAACTTATAAATTATTGCACCAAAGTTACCACTTAGCAAACATAACAAAAGAGGCACTGGAGTATACCACTCAATGTGAGAAGTGTCAAATCCATGCCCCTTACATTCAGTTCCTGTGATTGAGTTTTAGCAAACACAATGCCTTTGGCCCTTTGATCAATAAGGGATGAATATCCTAGTCCCTTTTTCACCAACATCAAGATAGAGAGTTCTTAGCGGTAGTCATTGATTACTTTATAAAATAGGTTGAAGTGAGGCCCTTGCTACCATCATTGAACATAAGATCAAAGAGTTCTTTTGGTAGAGTGTGATTGTGGGTTTAGGATCACAAAAGTAGTAGTAACTAATAATAGGAAGTTACGTAATAGGTTCCAGGAGCTATGTCAAGAATTGAAGACAGAGAAAAATTCATCTTGGTGGCTTTCTCATAGGCCAATGAACTTGCCAAAGTAACAAACTAAACTATCTTGCAAGAGTTGAAGAAGCTCATTGAAGCCATGAAGGGAGCATGGGTAGTAGAGCTGCCGCACCTCCTTTGTCCATATCGAACCACCGTGAGGTCCATAACAAAGGAGTCTCCATTTATGTTAAACTAAGGACAGAGGTACTCAATCCTATCGAAATACATGTTCCTACGTTGCAAATTCAAGTTTACAAACCCCAAGAAAATGAGGAAGCTCTTTGGGCCAAAAATAATCTACTGATAGAGGCTAGGGAACAATCTAGAGCCCAAATTGTAGCTTATCAACAATGGATAGCTTGCTAGCATAAGAGACAGGTCCATCATTGATCCTTGCATGTTGGAGATTTAGTCCAATGCAGGACATAGGTCACCTAATCGAGTAAAAACTATTTTGGATATCCAAGACATGCAACCCTATATACATACTACAATAAGGCAATAATCTATTATGTTCAATCAAAGTTGAGACACTAAAACTAAACAAGTCAATGATAATCTTGAGTCTGGGTGGTGAGTGAAACTCAATTGGAGAGGAACACCGACATCTAGGAAGAAAGAATTGGGTCCCCAATAACCTGAAAATTGTGACAACATCAAGTATTGAGATGCATTGGAGATGGGGACCATGTGCTCCTCAAGCTAGATTTTGGAATCACGAATCAAGATTTGGGCAAGCCAATACCTATCCAAATTACAACTTCTCTTAAAGGAGTAAGACAAATGCAAAGCCATAAGAAGATAGAGTTAGAAAGGAAAAACCTTTCATTCATTACAAAAAATTTCTCAAAGAAGCTGCTATAAAGTTGAGGGTCAAATCCCAAAATTTAGGCATTACAAAAGGAGCAAAGAAAGTCATAACAAAAGCTCAAGTGCCAAGAGCATCTCTTAGAACTTGCTCTTTTGTGGGTACTGGACCTTGAGCATCTAGCTAGGATTCTGGTGTGACCACCATAACTGGAACCTCCATAAAAGATCAATGACTCTCCTCTCAAACTATTCCCTCAGAGGAGTAGAGCACCATATGGCACTCTATCAACCTCTCATCTACTCCACTAAGGAAAATGTCATGGTGAGTATCATAGCTTCGCTTGAAATAGTGGTAGAGAAAGTCATATCTACAATAGACATATCCTTGTAGGATCCTAGTGGCTCTTCATTCGGCAAGCTATCATTGAATAGGTGTTGGGGGTTGTAGGTTATTAACAAGAGCTCCCTAGTCTCTGGAAGTATTCTCTAAAACTCTTTGTTGAGATGAAATTCATCCTTAGCATGATTACTTCATTCCTCAACAAAAGACCTCTTTAAACCTAGCTTTTAAAGCCTTCACCTTCTCGGCAATAACCCTAACCCCTGACGACACATTGAGCAGCCTTTGGTGATCAAAAGGCTACCCCCAGTTATTTCAAAACCCTGAGTCCTCCCGTGAGATAACCCTTATTAGGTGGTTCTTTCAAAAATAACTGGAGGAAGGGTTCAACGTAAATAATCAGTTTCCCTTCCTTGATGTGCAATACCACCAACCATCCAGTCTAAACTACATTCAACTCGAGAAAAGTATCTTGGAACATCTCAACCATTGATATAGAGCCCTTGGCCATTGTCAAAGCTTGAAATGCAATGACGAACCTCATTGCATTGAGAACTAGCTGATCTAATGCAAGGTCGAGATCAGCTTACACTTTAGAGACAAAGTTGTTAATGGGGTACTTGACTTCCCCTTCAAACATCTCCCAAAAAGTAGTTAACAAATGGTAGAATTGGTTCTTAAGGGTCCATAGGCTTAGCATGCCCCTTCTTTGGCTCGGTGATGGATTTATTGGTCTCTACTATTGTTAGTCCCTTGCTTTTTTGATTGAAATTATTTTGCCAGTAGGGTGCTTCACACATCCTAGTCTTTCCTAGCAAGACTTTTATCCCCCTGCACTTTACCTATGCCATGTTTCGTAGAAAATCTCATGATTAAATGAAAGGTTGAGATTATCACTTGGAGCTAATTAAACGCCAATCACCCTAATATTATATTATAGGTGGAATGTATCCGAACTACCATAAATTTTGATTTGATTGTAGTATTTTTAGGACCTTCTCTGACGATAAGGAGTACGCTGATCATACTAAGTAAGGTGATCGAGTCTCCCATGAATCCAATGAGTGTCCCGACATACAACTCTATTTTCTGCTCAATTTTTATTTGATCATAAGCTCATATGAATAGATATTCATCAAACTTCCTACATTTATCATGATACAAGGAGTGGTGTAGCCACTTAGGACCATTAAGATCACCAATGCATCATTGTGGGGTGTGAAAATTTCTGCTAATTCTTTGACGGAGAAGATTATATCTCTATAGTTAGGCTCACATTGGTATATCTTCTTTATCTCCTCTTTCAAACCCTCGTGTCTTAGAAAGGGTTTAGCATTTGTCTATTGATGGCGAAACATCACTTCAACTAGAGAGTTTTACAATTTGGAAGTAGGGTCTCTTTAGGGGGAAGTTCGTTGATGATTCTTCCATACATGAGTTTTGTTTATGCGTTCACCTCGATAAACAAACTACTCGAAGTGACCTTCTTTGATGAGACTCAATTTCATCCTTGAGGATGAAAATTATAGCCATAATCGCAGTGAAAATGATATAGTATCTTAATTTATCAAGATTTTTCATGGTAATACGGATAGGTTAAGGCCTTCACAAGAAGTCTCGGTGCTTAATCTATGCTAGGATTTTAGATCTTGTGTTGTTCAATAGGGTGTAAGTTTGAAATTCAAGCCTTCACTCCCTTCGCTTAATTTTCTATCTCTTTGGCTTGGGGGCTTGTTCTCCTAAGATTTTCTCTTCTCATTGCTTTCAAATTATTTCTTTATCAGAATCATTTCTTCATCTATATGCTCGCAAGCTAGTTCAATGAATTTTGTTAGACTGTGTGGAGGCTAACAAGCCATCTTATAAGCCATAAGAGCTTGATTGATTTCATTGATTGTGGCGGTGAGGACAATATAATTGTCTATTACCCTTTATAATTTTGATGATGAACAAACTTTGTATTCGACCATTTTTTAAGCATTATGTAGCTAAAAATCAAGCCAAGCACGAAATAAGGATCATACCCATTCGAAAGCCTCAAGTGTGAATGAATATGAAGATATTATTAAAGATGAGATATGATAGTAGATTAATGGACATAACTTGAAGAGATGAAGTTGGCTTGAAGAAAGCTCAAGAGATGGCTCACTAGGTTTAGTTTTTTTTATTTTATTTGAGTCGAAGATTTATTAATTAAATTTTTAGCTTCGAGCTTTGGCTAATACTTAAACCTATCTTAGAATATCTTTACTGGCTTATTATTTATTCAAGATCAGGTTGAGAAGATATTAAACATGGAACTGAAGTTAGTAAAATAGTAGTTTTTTTGTTAACTTTAGACATCTGAATTTTAGGATTTGAATGCTCGAATATAGAAGAAATAGCTCTAAAATTATTTACAGCTTTAGATGCCCAATCTTAGGATTAGATGTCTGAATATTTGGAAGCTGTAACTTCTACACTTTTTGAATGCTTAGTGTATTGGTTGAATGCCCAAACTTGTGGTGTTTGGATGCCTAAACCTTATTATCGAACATCCTAACCTATGACATGTTACAATCGCTAGTTAAATTTGACCATTGGTATGCGTTAAATGCCCAAACTCATAGAGCAAAGCCAGTAATAGCTAGAGCTCTAGCAAATGAGTATTTAAGGGCTTGAAACGTATCATTAAATATTTTTTGCACATTCTTGAGTAATCTACATCTAAGATAAAAAGCTCACAATAGTCCACTGGCCTCCAAGAGCTCTAAGCCTTAATCTTCAATTTTTCAAATATTCAAAATTCTTGTTTTATTTTTTAAGAGATCTTGTAGTGAGACAAAAGACTTAATTTTTCATCTTTGGGATTAAGTGTGAATACTCTATGGTTGTTTAGAGTGATTGAGAGAGTTAAGCTCTAGATTGGAGTTCATCTTGCTGGTTAGAGTAAGAGCTATTGTAAGGGATTGTCTTTACTAATAAAATGATGCTCTAGTAAAGAGTTAAAGTCTTTAAGATCGAGGCAAGAGTCATAGAGCAAGAGCGATTAGTATTCGAATTATGTTACATCGTGGTATATACTTTCTTACTTACTTTACACTATTGCACTGATGGATTGAATTGGGTTGCTTTTCACTGAAAATTATTATTTCATTGCCCCCTTTCTCTCTTAAGTGATTTTTGGGCTATCCAACTCATTAACCTCTAGCGAGGGTTTGTTGAATCAATTAGATATTTTCTTAAGTTCTTTCTCTCTTTCTGCTTCAACATGAGGAGCATAGATAGGTCTTTTCACCGAGGAACCAATGAGATGAATTGTTCTATGAACTTATCTACTAAATCATCAAAATAAGTTATTATGTACCTCAAAAGCCTAGAGTTTCATGCTTTGGTCAGGCCTTGTAATGTCATCGGGAATGCTTTACACATGGTATAGTCCCATGCTCCTTGCAAAATCATAGCATTTACTAACATAATCGATCAGGTCCTTTGAACCATCATACACTTCGTAAGGAGGCTAGTGAAACTTCACTTGCATTGGTGAGTATGTAATTTCAGAGATTAGAGGAGTATTATACTTTTATTGGTAAGGGTGACTTTGCGTCCATGACCTTTTCTAAACCAAATATAGCATGGCCTCCCTTGGGGACCCCGATACTGCCCTATTTGGTGCATGGGTGGCATGTGTGTGGTATATGGCCTTGTCAACCAGATCATAGGTTGGGTCATATCCATGATGATCCCTTAAAACTTGGTACCAAAGCAAAATTGCGATTGAGTGTTCATGATGACTTCATTGATTCTGTTCTACATGGGAGCCAATGTGCAATTGTGATTCGTAGTGTTGGTTTGATATAGTGCCTTGGGCTGGCACCGAAGCCTAAATTGGAGCTTATTGCCTAGCATTATAAGCCCTAAAGCTCTATGTTGTTTGGACTTAATTTTGTATTTATTGGGTTTGTAGGTTTTGCATAGCTTATGCCTATGTCTTGAGCAATTGTATCATTTGCTAAGCGATGGTGGTTAGGATTTGGAGTTCATGCTATCCTACCAGATTGGAGAGACCTGCCAGTGCTTTTGAGACCGTTTGTAAAAGGGCTCTCTGGGACTGTGGCTGCATTCGTGTCATAGAGTTTGCTTGCTGTGTTGGTCCTCTTGGTTCGTTGAATGAGTTGTATGACTTTGCCAATGTTGGAGCTAGTTGCTCCTTGAGTGGATTCTTGGGTGACAAAGGCCTTGACGCTCTAGAAGATATTATCAAAAAGCTATTAAAGTTCTCTGAGATTAATGGAAAAGGGAGGCAGAATAAAACTCAAGGAAAGTATCAATTATTGACAGAGCCCAACTTAATACCAATTTAGTCCGGGAGGCTACTTGAGCTCATATTCGTTAGACTATCTTTCTACTAATTTTGTAAGAGAAAGGAAATTGTGAAGTGGGATCTGCGGGAGCTCTCCCACAATGGTCTCTTTGATACTTAAGTCAAAATAAGATCTTGCTATGTAGTGGAGAAAATAATTAGATATTAGTCTCTTATCTTTATAAATTTTTTGTGATTTATAGGTCAAGGTCTTTAAATGGATTTGGAATTACATGATCTTAGTCTTGATTATGCTGACTCTTCTTATTTGGTTGTCATCACTTCCGGATTCCCTACTAATAGTTTCCTTGAGATCCTTGTTCCCCACTTGGTTTTCATAAATACCCGACCATATCCGACCATATCCATATATAGGTCAGACTTGTCATATCTTCTTCCTATATGCCTCAAGATAAGTATTTGGTAGATGGGCTACAATGATACTACGAAGTTGACGTGACCTTAGCGACATCATGTCAGATAATGATCTTAAGGCCGATTGATACCTCAGTTAGCTCAGTTAGTGGTTCAACCCACAAGTCGGATCCTTGTTTACTTTCGATTCAGTTATTTTTCAGTTCGATATATTATTAAATATATAACTAATAAAATATATGTTTAAAATAAAAAAAATTAATTACAATACTTAAGATTGAAACCTAGGTCTTTTGGAAGAATGTAAAATGACTTAACCACCTTTCATAAAAACCAAAATTTTAAAAACAAAGTAATAAATAAATAATAAATAAAATATATTAGTACCAAAATTAATGTTTAGATTTATAAATAGTGACTTCAGTCAAAACTTAAAACCTTATTTTCTATTTTTTTTATTTTTTATTTTTTATTTTTTGTATTAAAACGATTCTTCTTTCTCTTATGAGTAATGTGCCATGTTGGCATTTTAATAATCACCTCTCAAAATAATTGTTTCTCTATTTTTTTTTATTATAGTTTAGTTTTTAATAATTCTTTGTAGCAAGTGGTGTTTTTGTTTTCCTCTTGACTTGGTAGTATATAGGGATGTAAATAAGTCGAGTTAGACGTCAACTTGAATTTGACATGGCTTCAAAACACAGGGGCTTAACTTGGCTCAAAAAATAGTAGCTCGACTCGAAGCTACTTGAGTTTAGCTAACCAAGCTCGTGAGCTCAAACGAGTTACTCAAATTTGAATTTTAAAAATTAAAAATTAAAAATATTTTAAAATAACTTTTATTAAAATATTTTTTTAAATTATAAAGTTTTTTTAAAAATATATCAACTATAACATCACAATTCACAATTCACAAGCTCACAATAAAGCATATTAACTTAAAAATTTTATAAGTAATGCTCATAATATATATAACTTAAAAATATAAATATTGAAGAAATCATGCTAATAAAATAATATTTAAATATGTAAAATTATATTAACTATAATATCACAATTAAATAATTAAATATATATTAAAAAATAAATGAGTTCTAAAGTTGGAATTGAGCGAGTTAGGTCTACCTTAAGTTCGGCTAATTTGAGAAATGAGTTGAGTTTTAGAGTTCAAATTCAACACATTTTTTAACGAGTCAAGTTAAATTTGAATTAAACTCAAAACTACCTACAAGTTGTGAAATAAATTGACACCTCTGACAGTATAACATAAATATATATTAGAATCAATTTGACGGCAGAAAGTCTATTTGCAATCGTGCAGTGGAAGTTTGGAAATCAGGGTGTTTTACGTAAATTTCGCAAGTTCCTAGGATTTATGTGTAATTAAAATTGATTATAAGAGTAGACAGGACCAGGAGATAGTAATGAAGAAAAAACCCAGCACAAAAGTCATTGGGCCCATTAACAACTCGAGCAATTGGACATGTTGAATTGAACTCAACCAGATATTTTGTCGGACCCAAATGTAGCATCTCATCTTCTTGCTTGCTCCTCACATCTCTCCCATGTTGCTGGCTCCCATCTCCCAGCTATTTCCCCCTCGCGTCCTCCTCCTCCGCCACCTTTCCTCTTCCTTCCCCTACAACCCCCCATGGCTCCTTTCCTGGGCTCCGCGCCCCCTCCCCAAGCGGGTCCCCTCTGCGCTCGACTACCGCGCCGCCCTCTCCAGCGACGACGACGAGGCAGGCACCAGCCGCAGCGCCGGAAGCTCTACGATGCGCCGCATCCTCTCACGCCTCGAAACTCTCGGCTACCTACCGGCTCCCCTCCATCCCTCCTCTCCCTCCTTGCCTGAAAAGGGCTCCGTCGAGGACGTCTTCTACGCCGAGGACGGAATGCTCCCGGACTCTAGAGGCGGGCTTTCCTTGGATTTCACCGGGGATGTGAGGTTCCCGTGGGAGAAGCCCCATCCGGAGGTGAGGGAGGTGCTGGAGAGGAAGAAGAGGAGCAAGGCGTGGCTGGCGGAGCTGACGCTTCCGGAGGCGGAGCTCCGGAGGCTGAGGCACCTAGCGTTGAGAGTGAAGTCGAGGGTGAAGGTTAAGGGGAGAGGGGTGTCGAGCGAGATCGTGGATGAGATCCATGGGAGATGGAAGACGGAGGAGGTTGTTAGGATCAAGTGTGAAGGGAATGCGGCACTCAACATGAAAAGAGTCCACGAATTGTTGGAGGTTTGAGTCGTTTTTTCCCTTCTTTGAATGTGGATGCACTGAAACTAGGAAAACTGTCAAAGTTTTGTTCTTCAAGTCCTTTTTTTTTAGTTCGTAGTTATTATTTGGGAAATATAAATCCTTTTGGACTTATCAGTTTGTTCCACGAGAATATTATTTTAATAATTTGATGGAAATGGTTTTTATGATGTGCATAAGTGTTTTTAGGAAAATACAGTCTGTTGTTGTGATGAATCCGCCAAATCCATGAGATGCTTCTAAAAAATAGATCTTTCCGAGCTTGGACCTGATTTAAATGATAAATGTCTTGAGAATTCTTTGGTATTTGTTTATAGCTTTTAATCTTCATCTCAATGTTATATTAGGGAAAAATGCTCCCAAATTCTTCCTTAAAAACTGGCTTTGAATTTTTTTTTTTGTCTGTGTGTTATTTTCCATAAGTTTCTACATTTATAATAGGTACTTATTGTTGGTTTCTATAAGTCTAACGACTATGTATAGTTTTGAATACTTTGTCTGACCTTCTATTTGGTCAAATGTTCTATAGTGATTCTGTTAATGTAATCATTCCTAGAATTTGATAATTCAGATTTTCCTCACTATTAGGGATATCAATTTGCTGATGCTTGTACTTTGTAAATAAATTTAAACGCCTACTCTTCAGTGCTTCATTGGGGATAGATGTTCTTAATTCCTCCTTAACAAAAATTGTTCGTCAGTTCTTCATGGTTATGTTGTCAAATATAGATGCCTTTTCCCTAGCTTTACTTCTCTCTGTGTGCTTTTGTTTATTTATTTGCATTTCTTTGATTACTTTCATGCTAGTGAGTGAAATGAATCCCCTTCTGATAACCAGAGAAGGACAGGGGGATTGGTAATTTGGAGGTCAGGAACTTCTATCTCATTGTATAGAGGTGTAAGCTATGACAAACCCCAAGTGGAAAAGAAGAACTACCTAACTAGTCAAGTTGGTGTTGATTCCTTGAAAAAAGATGCTTATATGCCTAGTGAGGAGCCATTGCAAAATGATCAAGATGGTGACATGGTAGATCCTCCTGAAAATTTGGTTGGTTCAGCTGAGAAGAAAAAACTAGTTAAATTGCCTCCAAGATTGGACTATGAACATGAGGTGGACAAACTATTAGATGATCTAGGTCCTCGTTATACAGATTGGCCAGGAGGTGATCTATTGCCTGTTGATGCTGATTTACTTCCGAGTGTTGTTCCTGGTTACAAACCTCCATTTAGGGTTCTGCCTTATGGAGTAAGGTCATCTCTGGGACGCAAGGAAGGTACAGCCTTGCGGAGGCTTGCCAGATTGTTGCCACCTCATTTTGCATTAGGTATGAGCACATTTTTGTTTGTATTCCCTAAATGTACAGATTTTTTATTTAACAGTACTTCTGCTTCTCCAGGGAGAAGTAGGAGACATGAAGGATTAGCTGCAGCCATGGTAAAATTGTGGGAAAGAAGTTCCATTGCGAAGATTGCCTTGAAGCGCGGAGTGCAACTCACAACTAGTGAAAGAATGGCTGAAGATATCAAGGTAATTACCTTCTTAATCTACAGTGAAGGATTTGTAAAATGATTATTTCTATTTTTTTGACAAATTCTGATTTTTTTTACCCTTGCATTTTTTAAATCTCTGATAAAAGACCCTACTTAAAAATTTCTGACACATCCCAAATTTCTAGATGCAGAGTCAACTTTCATCCTCATTATATATGGTTGAGTGTGAATTGACTTTTAAGGTAGTATTGGAGGAAGAAGTTGCTCGGAAGAGGAAGAAAAAAAGGGGAGGAAATAAAATGGGGCAATTATCAATAGTTGAGAATCTGAGTTTCACAAATAGGTTTTTGGTTCCTCCTGTCTTCAGTTAAAGGAGAGAGGTTTCTGATCAACTCTTTTCCTTTAAAAGAAGTGGGTTAAACAAAATTCTATGGAACTAGTTTAATTTTGGTGGAACTTTAGAACTTTTTGTATATTAAAAACCAGGGAAACTAGTGTTTTGAAGTCTAATTGAGCTTTTTGGGTTGGGTTGTGAGGGTGTTGGAATTTGATTAGGTGGGCTAGTTTGGCATAAATTTTGTGGTTTACATATTGTCTACAATATTGATGTCAGACAACAAATTCCAAAATGCAGGAAACTAACAAAAACAAAATGCTTATAAATATGAGTGTATGTGGAGTAATTTAAGAGGAGCGAAGGGAAGGAAATAGAGCAAGGCAATGAGGAGGATGGCGGTAATTAATTTACTATTATCTATAGCTTTTGTAGGTTTCAGTATTATACTCATATAAACTATGTTTTATTTTTCCTTTTTCACTGCCTTCATTGATTGGATATTGGATTTTGCCTTTGGGATTGTAGTTTGGAAGGCTTGGAGATATGTGAACTATGAGTCTGATTATCTAAGTACTAGTTTCAGTTCAAATCTTGGAGCCTTCTTTTTCTTGCTACATATGCAAAGTTAGTTTTCTCACCTAGTTAAGTATCTAGAAACACTCACACAAATTGACATTTTAATGAAAAAAATTGGGCTTTTGATTCTTTTTTCTGAATGCTCCTTATGTCCATAGTATAAGAGCCAGTAATTTTTGATCAAGAGCCGTTAACCATATTAAACATCCCTTTCGAGTCTTGAAGATTTTGTACGGTTAGTTAAGGTTGCCCTTTGATGATTTTGTCGACTTTGTGGAGGAAGTTGACCCAACTTCATAATGGCCAAAAAGAGCCCATGCATCTTAGGAGTAAATGTGTATTGACCCTTGGATTTTCTTAATGTTGAAATTGGTTTACATTAGAAGAAAATGGAATATCTTGATTAGTTTAAAATTTGAAAGTATGGTTGTACTAATGTACTATTCAAATAATTGAAATTTTTATTTCATTATAACCCATAAAATTCAGAAGCCCGAGACTAGCAAACCAACTTATTGTAACTAGACTAGTGTTCAGTACGTGTGGAAGTCTAGCAGAAGTAGAAGTGCTCTCTATAAATGAGCATAGAACTAGGGTTTATGTAAGCTGTAATGATCTTAGAAGTACGAGTATGAATGAAATCTTCATTATTGATAAAAAATCCTAGATCAGTATCTTTGAAACTCTAAATTTAACATGGTATTAGAATTTTAGGTCTTAGAGAGTTGAGAGCCACATTTAGAACTTGAAAATGGAAAAGGATGATTGCAAACCATATAAAAAAGGAGAAACCTTGCATATCACCACCACAAAACTGAGAAACATTTAAAACTATCTTCCATGGGTAAAATTTGTGAAAATCTATCTCGAGTCACGACATAAGCGCAAGTACTTGATAGAAAACTTACCAAAGGATTATGTAAAGATACACGATTGAGAGTTGGAAGATTCGTGTAATGTCTACTCTTCTAAATAATATATAACCAAAAATAGATTATGAACTACTTTATTATGAAGGCTTAAATGTCATTTGGGAGAAGTTTCACAAGATGCATAGGAATAAAAATAATTTGTCTTGAGTCTTCTTTATTTGGGAGCAAATTTACAACTTGTGTTAAGATGAAAAAGAATTGAGCACTTATTCCAATATTCTGATTAGTCTTTGGACTGAATTGGAGTATTATAAACCAAGCTGGATAGAAGAAAGTAAGAAAGTCTAGGAGGAGCAAAAGATTATATAATTTCTATATGGTTTGAATCCACAATATAAAACAAACTTTCTAGTTGAAAATGAATTATCTTATTGGAGAAAATTTATAAAAGATTACAAAAAGTTGGTACACTTTCTCTTAATCAGAAAGTTATAAGAGAAAGTTCAGCCATGATTTTAGGAGAGGACATAACATATGGCAGAGGTGAAATAACAACCAGAGAAAGAGCAAGAGGAGACTTTACTAGTAGATGAAAACAAAGAAGTAACTTGAAATGTAACAAGTGTGTAAAACAAGGACATTTTCTGGATAGATGCTGGCTGGTAATAGTCAAACTAGTTTATACAAGCAATGTCTAAACTGAACAATTGGAAAAGGCAAAACTAAAACAATAACGATCATCCACCAAATCACAGGTGATTCCAAAAGAGTAGTATGATCAATTAATTTGAAAAACAACTTTCCTATAAATTGAAGGTACAGTTAAGCATAAGAGCCTTTGGATCATTAACTTGGAAGCTTCTGATCATGTGATAGGGAACATATCCTAATTTAAATACCTAAGTAAATTTACACCTATAAGACTTGTAATATTGGTAAATGGTTCAATTTCATCACTTATTGTATAGGGTGATGGGTACTTTTCATTATTGAAACTCATCTTCACTTTATATTCCAAAATTTCTAATCAATCTTTTTCTTGTTAGTCGGTTGACTAAAAATATGAACTGCTCAATAATTTTGTATCTAATGTATTATTTTTTTAGGATTTTCACACATGAAGGAAAATTGGTGGGGATATTAAAAAGAAAGAGCTCTTTATCTTAAAAAGTGGAACAACAAACTCCAAAATATAATTGGCTCAACAAGTAGAAGCTATCAACTAACACTATGTACTTGTTCACCCATTATATTACATACTTAGATTGTTATTCACTAGTACTAGGCTATGTAGTAATGTATTATGTGAAGCATCTGAGTACGTCAATAATCACATATCAATGTACTTACTCAAATTGAATAAAATTAGTAGTGTTTTTTCAATATCATTCGCAATAATGTGTGGATTGTTAGAATATTATTTTGAAATAGTTACAAAAATTTTGTGACTTTCATAAATGACTATGCTATGGTAACTTTGGCTTTATCTAATAAAAAAAAAGTGTGAAGTTTTTCAAATTTTTCATAAAAAAACAAAAATCAGTTTAATGCCAATATTAAAATACTTAGATCACATAATAAATGAGAATATATGTATTTAGAATTTTAGAAATATCTCAAGAATAATAAAATTTTGTTCAAACTATTAGTGCTTATATACCTTAACAGAATGATGTTAAAAGGACAAATCAACACTTCTTAAAAATAGCCAAAACCTTGTTTTTTGAGAGAAATATACTATCCCAATTTTGAAGTGATGTAGTTTTCTCCGCATGATACCTTATAAATAGAACACCTACACTAAAACTGAATAGTAAGAGCTTTTTGGAAGTCCTATATTCAAGTGAGAAGTTCTTTTAATTATTTTTGAAAATATTTGGATGTTTTTGCTATATTTACAATAATACATTCAGAGACAAGCTTAAACTTAGATTAGTTAGGTATATTTTTATAGGATACTTTAGAACTCAAAAAAATTATAAATGCTATAATTCAAAAACTAACAAAATCAATGTCTTAATTAATGTGAAATTTTATGAGGAATTAGGTTACTACTCTAACGGAGAACAAAAACATTAAGAGAATGTTACAAGTGACCAAAGTACATAACAAGATACAATTTTTGTTGCTTTTCCTCACGCCACAATAGAAATAGTTGAGCAATAACCAACTAAAGGGGATACTGATGTGGACCCTTAAATTAAAATCCCAGCTGAGTAGAACCAACTGATGAAGAATCCATAGAACAATTACTACAGTATGAGCATGCATGCACAAAATCACACACCTACATTTCTAGAGGTTTAACACAAACAAAATGAAGCCAGACAAAGAGCAAATGATGATTGCCTCTTTACAAGAGTGAGAGAGTGCATAAGATATCCAATTGGAAGATATGTCTTATATTCTTTCTCGACACCATTATATAAAAAGCTTGTTCAAGCACTGATAGGAGAAAAAGTTTACTGAACAAAGGAGAAAACACTTTTAAATGTGAGATAAAGAGAAGTAATGGAATTTGAAATGAAAGTGCTACAAAAAAGTGATGCTTGAGAGTTAGTCTCAAAACTAACAATTAAATTAGCAGTAGGGTATATGTGGATATTTATCATAAAATATAATGCTAATGGTAGTGTAAAAAGATTCAAAGTAAGAATGGTTATTAATAGATATACACAAATAAATGGAATAGACTTTTTTGAAAATCTTTCACTAAGTTTAATTCGATCAAAGTAATACTCTTAGTTGCAACAAATGAAGACTGAAGCCAATAACAACTTGATATTAAAAATATATTTTTCTATGAAATCTCAATGAAGAAGTTTATATAATAGAGTCACTTAATTTGAGCTTAGGAAAATAAATACTAGTTTGCAAGATCTTGGAGCAATACCGAAGAGCTTAGTTTGAAAATTTCAACTTAGCATTGGCGAACTATAGTTTCAAGAGGAGACAAGTTAATCACACAATACTTGTCAAAAGGCACTTATAAGAGACCATAATCTTACTAATATATGTTGTTGATAATCTATTAACAAGGGATTGCATTGGAGGGATGGACTACCTCAAGAATTTTGGAAATTTCAGGTTTCAAATAAAAGTTTGGAGAAGATTGTACTATTTTTTGGAATTAAAGTAACACACTAACATAAAGGGTTATCTTTGCCTCAAAGAAAGTATGTGCTTAACATGTTGAAGGATATATGTTTACTTGGTTGTAAATTAGCGAAGGTCTTATGAAAATTATAACCAAATTAGAGAAAATTATTAGAAAACCCAGAGATGTATAGGAAAATGGGAGGTAGACTCATTTACTTAATTATAATAAGATCATATATTAGTTATGTTGTGGGAGTAGTGAGTTAGTTTATGAAAGAAGAAAATTTCACTTAGAAGCTATATATTAGATACTCAGGTATCTAAAGAGTGCACTCGGACTTGGCTTGATAAAAAAAATGAACATAAAAGGTTATTCTAATGTAGATTGGGTATATTCACCTATAGACGGGAGGTCCATATTTGGCATTTGCATAAAAACTTGGAAAGAATTTGATCAGTTAGAATAGTAAGAAGCAAACAATAATAATCAGATTAAATGCAGAGGTAGAATATAAAGCTATTACTTTATCAACATGTGAGATTATATAAGTTCATTTCTTAATAAGCTAGGATATCTTATAGGTGAAACACCTTAATTTCTTTGTGATAATCAAACAATACTGCATATCACAAATAATTCAGTTTTTTGTAAAAGAACTAAGTATATTAAAGTAAATCTTCACTTTGTGAATGAGAGTATTTAGAATTAAGAGCTAAAGCCAACATATATAAAAATAGAAGGTTAACTAGTAGATATTCTTGCAAAACCTGTGAATTTGGAGAAGTTAGAGAAGATCAATGCCAAGTTAGACATGTATGACATATACAACCTAACTTGAGGAGGGTTGTTGGAAGAAAAGTGGGTTTGAAATATCATCATTTGCTCAAGACTTGAAAGTATGATTGCACTAATTTACTATCCAAATATTTGAAGTTTTGAACTCATTAATAACCCATAAAATCCAAAAGCCTAAGATTAACAAATGAATTTATTGTAACTGAGTTGGAGTCTAGCCCAAGTAAAAGTCTAGTAGAAGTAGGAGTGCACTCTATAAATACGAGCGTAGAACTAGGGTTTATGAAAGCTGTAATGATTCTAGAACTATGAGTATAAATAAAGTCTTCATCATTGATCAAAAAACTCTAGATCAGTACCTCTGAAACCCTACATTTAACAGCTTATACTTCTTTAAGGCAAGGCTGTCCACTACTATTTCCTCAAAAATGAAAGAAATGGCCATTCTAGATGAAAATAAGGGATCCAATAAGAGTATTAAATTTTTTTCTTTTGAAGCAAATTGGGCTTTGCGATTGCATAGCCTTGTCATAGGCAAGGAATAAAAAAATACAAGTAGTTTATATCATTATTATATGCAGATCTTCAAAACAATCCTGCAAAAAAACAACTAAACACATAGAGCCCAATTGCAAGATATAGGTCTATATAAGATAATAGCATTTCCAGAGCAGCAGGAGGTTTCAGTTATTGCTTTGAGCATCAGACCTGCCCCTCTTGGGCACTAGTTCAACTGCAGAAAAGATCAGTCACTTGTTAAAACATCTTCCCCCAAAAAATCTTTCATGGCTAGCACAGACTTGCTATGTTTTGCTAAGCACTTGAGTAACCAACAATAAATTGTGTCACCATCTGAGGTTGGGTCTCCATTAGATCATTACAAGGTGATAGACGATAAAATTCTTTTGCATATGCTTGCACATTGTGCCGTCCTTGCTTCAAGTTGATATATTTATCATAAAGGATAAAATCATAGTTATCAGGAAGGAATTTTCCTTTGAGAAGCTTCAGCATCTTGGGCTAGGATTGAATCTTTTGATGATTTTCCCTTGCTCTTTGCACTTGAGTTTGATGGCAATTAGGTTCACCTTTTTCTCTATGGGTACCTCCATGTATTCAGAGAAATGCTTCAGAACTGCAAGCCAATCAAGGAACTCTACTATTGATAGTTGTCTATTGAGTTTGGGAAGATCAACCTTGAGTTTGTTATCTCTCTTCCTAAATTGTTGGTTCTTCTCTTGTCGTTTTTGAGGGAGACGATGAAATTCCTCATCGCTAGATGCATCACACAGAGTGCAGCAATTTGGAGGTGGGGGAGGATCTTGATGCCATACAGACTTATCGATTCTCCAATTTCCCAAGTTTTCGATTCCTTGCACCAACTGAAGCATTAATTGGCACAGTTTATCGAAATCTTCCTTTGCGGCTGCTTGATTGCTTCGATCACTACTAGTTGTAGCATCACTTGAGTTGTCATGGCCCGCTGAATTATTTGGATTCGGCATGATTTTCTGGAACTTTGGCTTTGGTACCACTTGATGCATTGGAGGTTGTAAAAGTGGTGAGAAATCAGTAAGAAGAGCACGAAGGGAAGAGAAATAGGTTGAAGTCAACGTTGTTGATTTCAGCTGTAAGAAAACAGGAATTTTCCTGACATAAACTCTAAAAGAATAGTAGAATTTTGATGAATAATAGTTGCTATGGTTGTCTAGGACAGCTTATATAGGTTTTAAGAATAATCCTATTCAAAGTAGGGATAGTAAAAAACAAGAGAACTCTAACTAGAACAATATAAAGTCAGAATTTAAGTTAAATATGAATCCTTTCTTGAGAAGGATCATTTTCCAAGTAGGAGTCCTTGTTGGAATAGGCTTCATAGTAGACCTAATAACCTAAAATAATATTTCAAGATCTAGTAAGGTTTTTTCCTATAATAGGCTCTCCCAAAATGCCCTGTATTAGTTACCCACTGTATTCTTCCTGTCAGCTAAGCTCCTGGTAGCATTAAAATCTCCAAAGAGTATCCAAGGCAAGTTCCATCTTTCTCTGACCTTCTAAATCTCTGTCCAGATTTCTAGCTTCTTTTCTGTAGTCTGGATCATATACAAAGATAAAAAGCCACTGTTCTTGTGAGGCAGACTCCTTAAAGATAAAATGTATTGAGAATGAACCAACATAGGAGTCTTTGAGCTTTACTATCTCTTCATTTCAACCCATCAAAATACCACCAGATGCACCATTAGCAGGAAGGACATGGAGCACATGATTTTTTTTACCTCCAATGAATGCCAATGACATCTCTTTTTCCATGTGTTCCCAGGCCTCTAACATTCCAACATAAAAAGATCATGGTTTCTTTGTGCTACCCTCCACACTGTCTGCTTTCTGTTTCTCTAGAATTTTGTAAGGCTTGGACCATAATTTGAGTGTGTGAGAAGTTAATATCGAGATCAATCCCACAAGCTTTTCCTCTTTGGACTAATTTATCTAGGTACCAAATAAGACAATTGAATTCATGATTTTGCCAGAAGATTCTCATGTGGTTGCATTTTTGTCTGGTGCTAGTTTTGCCAACTGAATAGGATTTTAGTTTCCCATGGGATCTGCCTCTCAGGGTGTTACTCAGATCAGCTGGCACCCTTCCTTCCTAATACCATTTTTTGTTTTAGATACCTTTCCATAGCTGAGCCACTTTTGGAAGATGTGAATAACTGCTGATTTATTTGATGAATTACCAGAGCTAAATAGTTTTTCTTAGTGTTTTCTTTTACCTTGTATGGGAGACATATTGCAGATCAATGTACAGCCTATAGCACAGTGGGTTTTCTTATTGTATGAAAGATTGCCCAAGCACATCTATTTTTCTAATTTTATTATTATCAATAGTAATATTCTTTTATCTTGGCCTTTGCCTTGTATAATTGAGTATAATGTTGTTTATCAATGGATAATTCATCGCACGATGCCTGCATGCTGTGCTGGGCTTCAAGTTTCTAGCTGGCTGTGCAGGCAACTGTAATGTGGGCATTGTCTTTGATAGAACTGCTTTCACAAGCCTATCTTTCTCCCTTTACAGATACAAGTTAGTACTATATTCCATGGCTTAACATTTGGTTTGATGATCATCAATTAACTCTTAATTTGATATAAATATTCATTAAACCTTGATGGTTATGATCAATGATTTCTGCAAGATATTAGTAACAGCTTTTAGAATTTTGGGCACCTTTTGTTATTGCAATACAATCTACATATTTGATATAAATATTCATTAAACCTTCATGGTTATGATCAATGATTTCTGCAAGATATTAGGAACAGCTTTTAGAATTTTGGGCATCTTTTGTTATCGCGATACAATCTACATATTAATTCAGGCCGGACAGCAGTGGTTGCGAAACAAGTATGTCAGTGGTAATTGTAGCTTTGACCAGAAGATCTAGCTTATCATTCACTTATTATTGACTGGTGCTAAACAGTAGGTTGGGGCAATTATTTAGTTCTTAATTTATAGAACCAATTGGTAGTCATAATTTATCTTTGGTCGATCAAATTGCTATCAGAAACTGGGTGTCCTGCTTCTTTCCTTTTATTTACTCATACGTTAAGGTAGAGCGCAGTATTGCAAAGCAAACCTAACATGTAGTTCTGCAACAGATATTGAAACCTGAAAGTGTAGAGACCTCCAGAAGTTTTAACTTACATCTGTTAGCATCCTATCTGCATTCAGTGGTTGCACTCATTCCAACACCAGAGAACATATATATCATAATCATAGTTTATATGTATCACCAGCTATTACTGGATAATTCAGAATACTTGTCATAAAACTAGTGTTTCAGAGAGGCAAAGCTACGGTTTGATCAATGAAGATGATAGAAATTCATCTCTGTTTCTGAGATCTCAAACTTGCAGCCATAATCCTAGTATCTCAACCCTTATATAGGGAAGAGTCCTACTCTAAGTCCAACTCCTACTCGGGCTTCATTAATGACTTGATTACAACTCAAGTCGGTTTAGATAATTGGGCTTAATTTATTGGGCCATGATGGACCTAGGTTCTCAAGTATATGAGGACACTTTGTTGTGCAACCATATCTGTGAACCTTGAGGCCTAAATGGGTATTTCTGATCCCTAAATCCTTCAACAATACTGCCTAGAAACATTAGTTCTATAGCTTGCTGATGTGCTCT
Source organism: Trichopus zeylanicus subsp. travancoricus (assembly GCA_005019695.1). Classification (NCBI taxonomy): domain Eukaryota; kingdom Viridiplantae; phylum Streptophyta; class Magnoliopsida; order Dioscoreales; family Dioscoreaceae; genus Trichopus; species Trichopus zeylanicus. Next base: position 722,465 of record RXID01014431.1, read on the forward strand.
TCCTGTTAGTATTTTGGTTAATGTGCTTTGTCAAAACTCTGTCAGAATATGTTTCAGTTATTAGTGTCAAATGTTTGCACATTGAAAGAGATGCTCATTCAATCATTATTGTTGCAGAAATTGACTGGTGGGACTCTTCTTTCCAGAAGCAAAGATTTTCTTGTCTTTTATAGAGGAAAAGATTTCTTATCCTCAGAAGTAGCAGAGGCATTAATCGAGAGGGAAAGATTAGCGAAAGTCCTGCAAGATAAGGAAGATCAGGCACGGCTAAGAGCTTCTTCTTCAGTTGTTTTTAACATTGAGGCCATTGAACAGCCAGGAACTGCTGGTACTCTTGAAGAAACACTGGAAGCTGATGCTCGATGGGCAGCTAAGCTGGATGAATATCATGAGAAGAAGATGAGGACAGCTGTAGAAGTTGCCAGGCATGCCAAACTTGTTAGGAGGCTTGAGAGAAAGCTTTCTCTTGTAAGTATCTAAATCTTGTTTGTTTTTCTAGTGGGCCAAACTAGCTTTCATGGTTGGCTACTTCTAGAAGGTCAAATGCGAGCCATATGGACTTATCTTTATTTTTAATTTACTGACAATAATTATAACGAGGCTCATTGATGTGGTTAGGATATCAAGTGCCAATTTAATCTGCCTGCAAACATTTTTATCAGTTCAGATTCTTAACTGAGTTGAAATAATTATGGTCAAACATTATCAATCCTAGGCTTGCAAGTTGTCACATTAACATGTGGCATATGTCTTTATTGTTGCTAATAAAAATATTAATTTTTGCTCATTGGTACAACATCACAAGAAACAGGGTTGATAAAGGCATATTGTTTAGACTTCAGATTGTTTGCTTGTTTATGGCATCCACCTTTGGCCTAAGTATTTCTTCACTTGGTTATGCATGCCTTCAATGTGTCCATTCTAAGGTTAACTTCTGTGAGGTCTTCAACCATTCTCTAGCTATATTTGAAACTTATTTCCTGGTTAAATCTGAATTTTTTAGGGGAACATGCTAGTTTCATTTTCTTCTTGACTGTTGTGTACCTGATCTCTTTTGACAATCTAACAAAATGTTCTTGCATTGGTCAGATGTATCAGTCCAGGGTTTGCATTTTTTCCCTTTTCATAGTTATTTCACACATTCTATTTTATTTGGTCTATACGCTTATCAGTCTGTAATCTTATGTGTTAAACCTGAGGCTGGCCTTTAGCATCGACATAGCATTTCCAGCTGCCTGCCTAGGTTTCTGGCCATGCCCCATTATTGGATAATGTAGTCAATCAATTTGGATTTAACGAATCACTTACTAGATCCCTTGGGTTGTATCTAGCTATGATTAACATTGTAGTTGGAGCTTCGTTGACTAGATGGTTGCATTGACGATCAAGTATTGTTGGACTTGTATTCGGATGTATTGACGGTCGGATATTGGATTTGTCGTCTCTGCTTTTATACATGCCTTTGGGGATTTGGTTTGGTGTTGGGTAGAAATTAGCATTAAGATGAATTCACAATCATTTTCTTAATGAAACTTACAAGAAATTTTGTTGTAGTGCTATTCGAGCAAGCGTCGGACTTGTGATGACTTTCTAGTAGTCGCGGTTCGAAGGCTTGGCATTACCCTTCATTTGCCTCTAATCCACTTTTGGAACATTGCTTCATTCAACCTCGACACTTAGTCGAGCATTAGACTTGTCGTTAGCTTGTGTGACCGAGGCTCTAAGACCCAGTTAAGCTTCTGCTCACAGAAGCTAACAATGAAAGAAAAAATATTGACTTGTCTAATAGGGCTTTACTCAGGATTTAATCTGGTTATGTCCTGGACATAGAAGTCCAGCTTGTATTAGTTAGTTGTTCTACTTGTTGCCTCCAAGTTTGTTACACTACATAAGTCTTTAACTATTGGAGTGAACAAATTTGTAGTTCGCTACAAATTTTTTCCTAAAGACATTAGCCCTTTCGAGCTGTGGGACCTTGGGTTACAATATTGCATGCTTTCAAAAATCTACCTTACTGATCTTTCATTGTATGTATAAGGTTTTGTTATGTATTGTGTTTGTTCAAATTTTAACATATGTAGAATCCCTCCTTAGAAGTGTCCTTATCTTGAGGTAAGATCATGAAAATCATAGCCATTGGCAACGCGAAGAAAGATTCTTTTGTTGGGTGCTGATCTTAAGTTTGGATCCAGACAAATTGAGCCCTTGCCCAATTCTTACATTTATGGTTATTTTCTCTCCTTATTCACTATTCTGCTATGAAAACTCCACTAAGCACGGGTGATATTAGGACCTACATGATTCTACATTTTGCGCTTCTCTACTTAGATCCCAACGTATTTTCGCTCTAGTTTTCATCTTCAATGATGTTTGGTGAGGTTCTACTTTTTCGTTTGGCTTTTCATTTGATTTTACCCACTTTTTTTTTTCTTTTTCTCACTTTTTTGCCATTGACAATGGCATTTTGGTCGGAGAAGTTATTCTTTGCATGTGTGTACTTCACTGGTGTGTACTTGCCAAATAGTAGGCGATTAGTTAAGTAACGAAGATTGGCTAGGGTTAAGGTCTTCAGTTCATATGACAAGCATATTTTGCTTATACATGCAATTACAACATAAAACTAGGGCTTGAGTTCTTTTAATACATGAGGAAACACTTGGTTTGAGATAATCTCTTTTTTTAGTTCGTCTAGCTAGTTTTGATTTGAATTAGAATTGAACTACAGACACTATTTTAAAATGAAATCATCTCTTATTTTGTTCTGAACTCCTGAATGTCTTATTTGAACTCATATCTTGGTTTACTGGTGTTGCATGATCTCTCCTTAGAAATATAACAAATGACTATTCCAAAATCAATTTTGAAAGAGAATAACGTCAACCTTCTTTCAAAGTTATGATTTCCATTAGATATTAAAATAGACTATACTAGGATTTAGAAAAGTCTAGATGTGTTGAATTAGGAGTATGGTTACTATTATATAAAAAACAAATTGGTTGTAGGGTATAAATGGGTATTCACAATCAAGTATTATGTGGATGGTAGTATAGAGAGATTCAAGGTAAGACCAAGGGTTACACTAAGGCTCCAATGATAAATTATTTTGAAATATTTTGTTGACTAGCCGGACTTAATTCAATTAGAATAATTTTGTCAATTGCGGTGAATAAAAAGTGGAGTATTTAATAACTAAATTTTAAGAATGCTTCATTCATGAAGATCTTCGTGAAGAAATGTACATGGATGAACCACTAGGCTTCAACTTAGGTAAAGAAAGAATGGTTTGCTAGCTGAACTGGTTTTTATATGGACTAAACCAATCTCGAAGAGTTTGATTCGAGAAATTTAGTTCAACACTTATAAGATATAATTTCAAAATAAACTAAGCAGATCACACAATATTTGTTAGAAGAGATATACAAAGAATCATAATTCATGTGGTCTATATTGATGGCATTATAATAACAAAAGATAATATAAAAGGGATGAATTAACTTAAGAAAATTTTGAATTCTCAGTTTGAAATTGAGCATTTGGGAAGACTACATTATTTTTTGAAAATAGAGATTGCATATTCACAAACATCTAATTTTATCCCAAAAGAAATATGTCTTAGAAGACAAGCTTGCTTAAAAGTATAATAACTAAAGTTCTGATAGATCCAAACTCAAAATTATATGTAAATCAAGAAGAAGTACTAGAAAAATCTATAAATGTACAAAAGAACAGTTGGTAAACGCATGTATTTAATTATTAATTAGACCAAATATTAGTTATACAATCGGAGTTAAGTTGGTTCATAAAAGAACTATAAAAATCTCATTTAAAAGCAGTATATCAAATACTTAGATATCTCAAAAGAGCACCTGGATTTCGACTAATTTATAAGAGGTAATTTAATTTAAATCTAGAGGCTTATTCTGATGCATACTAGGCAAGTTTACTAGTGGACAGAATGTCCATATCAGGTATTTGTATAATCAGGGTGGAAATTTGGTTATTTGGAAAAATAAAAAACAAGCAATAGCAGTTAAGTCAAATGGAAAAAATAGAATATAAATTTATTGGTTTATTTACATATGAAATTATACAACTAAAGTCATTTTTTAATGAATTAGGATATCCAATTTAAGGCTTTCCATAGCTTCGATGCGACAAACAAATAACATTTTCATGTTACAAATAATCCAATATTTAATGAATGAACCAAGTATGTTAAATTGAAATTTCATTTTGTCTGAGACAAGATACAAAATCAAGAATTAAAGCCAATATATGTTAGATTAGAAAATCAGGTAGCAGAGAACCTTACAAAAATCTTTGAATTTTGAAAAGCTTACATAAATTAAGGCCAAGTTGGGTATGTATGATATGTACAGTTTAGCTTGAGGGTGTTGAAGAATATAGACTTAGATTAGAGACTAATGGGTTTAGTGTGATTACAACATGTGCCATTCTATATTATCAATTTTGTAATATCATCAATTTAGAAAGATAACTTGTAAGTTCATTGGATCATATTATGTAATCAGGTAATTCAATTATGGTAAGAGACTTTTAGGAGCCATAATAATATAAGGACGGTGATCTAAGGTTTCCGAAAATGAGTGAAGCATCTTTAAGGAGAGTGGAATGCATTTCTTCATTATTGAATAATGAAGAATTTTTTTCGGTATCCCTAAAAATTAACCTAATTTTTTGTATACTCTTATAAAAAAAGCAATATCCTATATACTCTTGTAAAAGATTTTGAGAGGGGTATCTAATATGTGATAATCAAGCAAAAATTCATGTATTAATTAATTCTGTTTTTTATGAAAGGACAATACACAGAACTAGATTTTCATTTTATAAGGGACGATCTAGGTGCTCAATAATACTCTACATTTGCATCATGTCAAGCTTGATTTAGAACTCATTGATATTCTTACTATACTAGTTCGTAGAGATCACCTCAAAGGCATACTAACCAAGTTTTGCATGATTAACATCTATATTCTAGTTTAAGGGGAAATGTAACGGTTAATAAGGAAAGACGAAGCTTTGAAGAGCAAACCAGATCTAGTCATATCAAATCTGCTTAAATCCAATCTAATCAAATCCAATATGTCCATGTTTAGAAGTGGGCTATTCTATATAAAGCCTACATGGGAGTATGAAATGTGTACTCAGTATTTTTCTCTTTGACTTCGATGAGAGCCAACTTATTATCTTTTCTCAAAACCCTTCTTTCTAAAACTCCAGCTAATTTAACAACAAAAAGATTTGTCATTGTGTCTAGGGTTTACAACTCTCCTATTTCGGGGGCTGGCTATACTACTAAAGACTAATACCACATGAATATAGTTAGGGTTTCAAGTATATGGAATTAGGGTTTTTTGATGATGAAATTAGTGAGAGAGAAGCATAACTCTTATTTCTAAGAGAATTTTCCTACTTACATGGCCCTAGTATTTCATCCTTTATATAGAGGAAGGAATCCTATACAAATACTACTTCTACTTGGACTTTACTAGTGGCCTGTTTATATTAAGTCGGTTTTTCACATTAAAACGGTTCTCCTTTTCCGATTTGAAATCTAAATTGATTTGAACTTCTTAATCGGACTGATGAATCCAGATTTCTCAAATATAAGAAAGTACTTCTATGTGTAATAGTACTTGTAAATCTTGAGTCCTGTATGGGCAATTCTAAGTCCTAATTTTTTATTGTTTCAACAACAATTCCCCTACCTTATTCAACTTCACTTTGCTTTGAAGTAGGCTATTGGTTTTGCAAGCATAGTTAAAAAGCATGTTCATTCTGAGAGCTGCTCTATGGAACTTCCATAGTTCCATGTAGACCCTGTTAATTGTTAGTTGAAACTGCTAAGCAGTTAGTCATTGCTTGTACCTTCTACAAAAACACATCGAAGCTGATCACTATAAATAGTGTAGGCTTAATGTTCATCGCATTGTGTATTTTGGGAAAACTCAGATGTATTTTAGCTTAAAACTTGAAAGGAAACTCGTTTCATATCCCTGGTTATATCATTGACCCTTTCATTTGACATGACAGGCTGAGAGAAAGATAACAAAAGCTAAAAATGCTTTAGCCAAAGTGGAAGAATCATTGAAGCCATTGGAACGAACCTCAGAGCCTGAAAGCATAACTGAAGAAGAGAGGTTCATGTTTCGCAAACTTGGGCTGAGGATGAAGGCCTTTTTACTTCTTGGTATCTTTCCCTACAATTTCAGCTTGATATCAATTCTGTGTTTCTTCAGCTTATCTGCAAGCATTGTTGAATTTAAAATACAGCTTTTGTTCATTCTTCGTACCAGTTTTTATTTGTATGCAGAAAGCCTATCTAAACAAAACTATTCAATGTATTTTCTGCAAGCTTGTTCTTTTCCTTTTAGATTTAGAATAAACTATTTGAAATTGTTTCTCTGAATTAGATCTGCATCTTTGATGCTACTGTTGGCAGTCCTCTGTTTCTTTTTGTTTAAGCAAAGAAGTATATAGACCTCACAAGCATTGTCAATGTTTCAGGTAGAAGAGGAGTTTTTGATGGCACAGTAGAAAATATGCACTTGCATTGGAAGTATCGGGAACTGGTGAAGGTCATGGTGAATGCTAAGACATTTGCAGAGGTAAAAAATATTGCCCTGTCACTTGAAGCTGAGAGTGGGGGTGTTTTGGTCTCTGTGGATAAGATCTCCAAAAAGTTTGCCATAATTGTGTACCGTGGAAAGGATTACAAGCGCCCATCTTCTTTGAGGCCCAAAAATCTATTGACAAAAAGGAAAGCTTTGGCACGCTCTATTGAGCTTCAAAGGCATGAGGTAATTTGTTTGAATCATGCAAAAATTATGTTATACTTGTCCCATATAATTGATGTTAGCAGACAAAGTTAGTTTCTCTAGGTAAATAAGCATGTGGCCTATGCATTGTTTCAGTCAATACTTGTGGGGTTCCATGGTCATCAAGGGTTTCATTCTAGCCAATTTGAGGCCAGTACAATAGCAGGTTTCTTATAGCCCACACCAAAAATGTATTATGTCCTAGCACATCTGCTTGCTTCTTTGGATCCATTTTTTAACACATTATGGCCCAAAAATAATTGGTCCTTCAAGCTTATTCCACGCTATGTGCAGGCCTTGCTGCGACTATAATCCCAGTACAAGGGTTTGTCAACTTTTATTTTCATTGCTGTTAGGTGGTTTAAAAACTACTAGTTGCAGCTGCTGCTTTTGATTGAAATGTTCATGGCCACATATCACTGTCAACTTGTTTCCATTGCCTTTTCCCACCACTATTACACCCAAAAGAAGTGGAAGCCATGTTGCTACTGATATGCTTGCCAAGGATTTTTTGTTGTATCCGATACTTCAGGATACTTGATGCTTGTGTGTATAATATGTATCTGGACATAAAGCAGTATCCACTTTCGTACTGTCCACTTTTTAGGACTTGTATTTGATACCTCAGGATAAATGTATCCTGAACACCTGTATCCATATCCTAGTAACATAGTGTTGCAACACTAGCGCATACATATATACATATATCATGTATGTATGTGTAATATGTATTGCCCTATTCATGTTTCCAATTTTTTAAGGATGTGCCATATACAATACTTCAGGATACTTGGATACTTGATGCCAGTATCCATATCCTTGTAACACTGAGCAGAGTAACAAACGGGCACCCAACAACACGTTATCATGTTTATTTCCTCGAGTTCTAGTTGTATGCTATGTAGATCAGCTTTGCTGTGCTGAATAGAAGAATATGTTAATGTTTATTTTGCTTATGGTACTTAAATTACTTTGTTTATCTGATACACAGGCTCTTAACCTGCACATTGCAAATTTAAATAAAAGGGTGGAGAAATTAAAATCTGAACTGGTATGTCCTTGGATGTGTTACTTGGTCTTCATTTCTTGCTACACATACGATTAAAATTTTGTTTTTGATGCAAGCAGGATCAAATGGAGAAGGTTAAAGATAAAGGTGATGAGGACTTGTATGCTAAGTTGGATTCTGCATATGCAACTGAACAGGAAGAAACAGAGGTGATTATTGAAGTTCTGTTCTCCATCATTTTATTGCTTTAGGAAGTTCCTGAAATGAATTTAGATGGGAATTTAGCGTCTTGCAATTTCTCACACTCGTATTGCCCCTACATTCTTTGATGTTGTAAAAATGCTAGTTCTCATATACTTTTACTCACTGATTATATATACATCAAATCTGGGGGTAAACTGCTTAGATACCATGCATGCTGCTTTTTGGCAGCCATTAAAACCTCCAGAAAAACATGTCAGTCTTTTGGCATTGGAGCAGTTAATTTTACTTGCTTAATTTAAACATTTTTCAGTTTGAGTTGATGCTACTGCATCCTGATTTTGCCTTTTCCACTGATTTGATTGGTACCATATCTTTTTTGTTTGTTACATATGTGTTGGAAATGCCTGGTCTTTCTCACCTTTTGATTTATTTGGAAAGTTGATCCTGTATGAAAGTAGTATAGCAGTTACTGAAGATCAAAGGTTGTGACAAACTCATCAATACCAACTTCTGTTCTTATAGGATGAGGGTGATGATGCATATCTTGATTCCTTCAACAGTGCAATGGCCGACAATGATGCAGATGTTGATGTTGATGGCAGTGAAGATGCTAATTTTGACAATTCTGATGAAGATATTGAAGATACTCGAGATCGAAGTTATGATGTTGTGGATGATGGGGATGGAAATTATTTCCTTGACACCTTTGAACCTTATCTGAATTTTACTCATGATGAGCCTGAAACTTAAGCTGATTCTTCTGAATTGTATATATAATCTACATGTGTTTGTTGTGTAATGGTTTAAGCTTTTTATCTAACTGACAACTGTGTGCTCTTGCAAATTGTGATATCATATTAACCGACCAAATGAAGAGTACTCTTGCATTGTTTCCTGATAATAAATTAGCATGACAGCTGGAAGTTTATGATTGCAGTCTTTGGATGAATTTCTTAATTATTAGGATCTCAGCTTTATTTTATTTGAATTTTTGGCTATTCTTGATTTATATAGAAGATTAACTCATAGCACTAAATTGTCAAATTCTTTGAAGATTATGCTTACTGCTTGACTGGTTATTTTTCTTCTCACTTAAATTACCTTACTGGAATTTGTATTAATATGATATGTTGTATTATATATGTAAGCATTATTGTTTATCAATTTTATTGGGGTATATTTTCGAGGCAAAAGGGAAATTCCTTAGAACACCTTGGCCAAGTTTTTTTTAATTCGAATTAGACCTTTTTCTGTCCTATTCAACTCCTTTCATTTTGGTAATGTTATTCAACTCCTTGTTTTTTTTTTTTTTAAAAAAAAACTTTTTGGCCCTTTTGATTGAAAAAAATCTATTTTCTTCCTCAAGCAAATGATTTCAGTGCCCTCAATATAAACTAGAAGAAAGAAATGGAAGAAATTTTTGAGAATTAGTAAGAGGAAGATGGAGAGAAGGGGAGGAAAAAAAATTTGAAAATGAGGTGAAGGGAGATGAGAATCATCACTTTCTTTTTTCTTCATTTTGTATGCTAGATTGAAATTCAAGGAAAGAAAACAAAGCAGATGCCTGATGCAGGATAAAATAGAAAGGCATATGAAAAGACAAATTGTAGGCTTAGCGATACTAATTTTGTTTTTGCAATATCTTTGCTAGAGAAGTCAGATTTGAGTGATTCAAATTCGAGGTGAAAGATATGATTTTGAACAATAAAAATGACTCATCACCACCCAATTTAGTTATCATATAGAATAGAATCACAATTGAATAGAAAAGTGTTAGACAATAGCAAAAATCAAGAATGAGGTTGGATAGGTTTAGCCCACCACTCCAAGGAAGCCAATGCTTAGAGATAGAGCAAGATTTGATAGTCCCCTTGGAAGTCATATGATGGGCTCAGAGACTCTTTGGATGATATTGGGTCATTCAAGAATAGTATGATATTGTATGGGCCTACATAGACCACCATATGCGAGGCAATTTCAACCACACTTTATGATTTGGAGCAAACATGGTTTTCTAGCGTGTCAGTAGGATCCATGATAAGCTTCCTAACCTGGAGTGCAAATTTGTAAACTAGTTCGTCTTGCTTGTCCCAAGATGCCGTGACTTATTCACACTACCAGCGATATGTCAGGCTAGAGGGGAGAGTTTAGAGATTGCTTCTCTTGATTTAACGCCACCCGAATATAGCTAAATAAACTAGATAGTTCAATTGTGTTAGCAACTACAACGAATAGTTTCAGGGCTAGAAGGGATTGCCTATGAAATAGCACAATGACCACCACGAATGCTGTTGTTGAATTCATGGAGCAAGTTCATGAACACATCAATGTTGAGGAGATGGTGGTAGCTTGGCGAGAAGTTGATGGGTCTTGGGTTAGAAAACAGAATAAAGAGTTGCACCAACCCAACTCAAGAGGCCAAAGACCAAACAATGGGATCATAGAATGGAGTTTTGAGGCTATGCACCACTCAATTGGCCCTCTACTAAAATATTGGAGCAAATTGAGGATTGAGATTGTCTATAGAGAATGGAGGATAATCCAACAAAGGCCGGCAACAACAATCAACTGTAACACTGAGTTGTCGCCTACTCCTCTGACGCAGATGATCAAAGGCTATCTTGCAATGACTTGAGAAAAAGTTTACTCAGATATTAGCTGCCCCATTGCACTGAAACGTTAGGCCCTTACTAGAATTAGGGGTTAAGCTCCTAAAAGATGGAGAAACATGAGAGGATGTGAGGACCTCGGAGAAGGGCTTAGATCAATGAAATGAAGCTTTGGTCATAACCCTCATCTTGAATGGATATTTGACACATAGAGTGCTGGTGGAGACCGGAGTGTTAACAAACATCCTGTTCATGAAGGCTTATGATTAGATGAAGTGTGACCAACCCTTGCATCCTTATCAATGTAGGTTCACTGATTTTATTGGGGACTCATTGAAATTAGAGGGAGTAGTGTGGCTACTCACGATCACCAACGAAGGTAAAAGGAGCTCTATATTTTTCACTGACTTCATTGCAATGCAAACTTAGTCCCCTTACAATGCCATCCTAGGTAGGCTAGCTGTTAACAAGCTACAAACAATGATCTCCATCTACCAATTTCTCCTTTATTTTCCCACCAAATTCAAAATCGGGGAGGTACACAGAGATAGAGATTTGGTGCACAACTATTATGCTACTTATTTAGAAGAACATAGGAGATTGAAGGGGAAGGAGAAGGTGGAGTGTGAACTTCAAAGTAGACATGAAGTGATTAACGAACATAACTTTGGATGAGGTGAAGGTCGCACCATCAAGGTGGGAACCAAATTTCCAGAGCCATTACTTGAAGAACTCTAGAGTGTGTTATGCAATAGCCAGGATGTGTTTCGCTTGGATTATAGAGGATTTGCTGGGAATAGAACCCCACATGGTAGAGCAGAAGCTTGTAGTGCTTGCAAATGCAAAACCATTGAAATAGAAAAAAAATGGCATTTTTCTCCAGAACACCAAAAGTTAATAGCAGAAGAGGTAGAGAAACTGCTCAAGGCCAAGTTCATTCAAAAAGTTCAATACCCAAAATGGCCGGTGAATGTGATGATGGTAAATAAGAGGAATAGAAAGTGGAGAATATATTTGGATTTCACATACCCCAACAAAGCTTGTCCAAAAGATAGCTATCCCTTTTTGAGCATAGACTAGTTGGTGGATTCAATCGCTGGGCACTAGTTTTGAGTTTTCTTGATGTATTCTTAGAGTATCATCAAATCAAGATGGGCCTCAAAGATGAAGAGAAAATGTCTAACCAAAGAATGTTCTGCTATATAGACATGTCATTCGGATTGAAGAACATTGCACTTATATATTTGAGAATGGTTGACCGGGTGTTCAAGTGATCTTTCGAAGAAGGTGACTTGATGTTGAGATGGACTGATGTCACAAACCTAGTCAAAGGAAAATTAGTGCCAAATTGGGAAGGGCCATATTGTGTCACATGGAGAAGCGAAGTTGGAACTTACAAACTAGAGTACTTAGACAGTAAGGTGCTACCACACACATGACATGTAAGTAATGTATAAATGTTTTATCAATAAAAATAGTCACTTTTCATTGCAAGAAGTTTGACCTATGAAGCCTAATTATAGGTTCCACACTTGACCCCTGAAGCTCCATGCTTGACCTCCAAAGCTTGATTACGTGTTCTACACTTGACCGAGGAATAGTTACAAGCTTTGCGCTTGACCCCCCAAGTCTATTTACATGTTCCACACTAGACTGAGAGATGGATACTGTTGACCTCTGAGTTTTGATGATGATCAAACTAGTATTTAACAAGTTTCTTAAGTTTTGATAAGTTTCAGGATTGTAATGATTATCCAAGCTTGTAAAGGACCAAGTCTCAAGATTAAAGCTTGAAGATGATGGCTCAAAGATAAAGAGAATGATAACTTAAAGATGAAGCTTAAAGATCAAGTTGGGAGCTTAAAGAATATTCAAGATTCAAGATCGACTCCAAACTCATAAGTTTAGATTTTTATTTATTTTAGTCAAGTCAAAGATTTATCTTTAAGATTAATTGTCTAGAGTATTTATTGTGTTAGGAAGCTCTTAATAGAGTTCTTTTGCCAAAATCAAAAGATCAGTTGAGTAATCGGATGACTGATTGAGTGGATCTACCAATTTTGGTTCACTCCAAGTAGTCGACCGATTGTCACAAGCGGTCGATCGGTTCAAGTTTTCTACACAACTAATGGATAGTTTTTTAATTATTAGAGTAATACTAGTTATGGGTCACCCCCAACAGTTAGTTTCAACCATAAGACATATAAATAGGCATGATTGGGCTTCTCTAGTCAAGTTTTAACAACTTCATACTCATTAGAGAGAAGAGATCAAAACCCCCCAAGCCTACTATCCCAAGAATGCTCTAAACCTTCAAATCTCAAGTCAAATCTTCAATGCCCTTGTTCTTATCTTGAGAGAACTTGTAGTGAGCTTCAATTGTACCATATTTATTCATTTCTACTTGTAAACACTTCTAAGTTTTGAGTATACAAAAATCTCTAGTATGGAGTAGATCTTCTAGGTGGGAGGAAGATCATTTGTATAGGCGTGGCTTCATTCAAAGGAAGTGATGGGCTTGGCTTCACCTCAAAAAATGTTATCACTAGTGGTGTATTAAAGTCTTCAAGAGCGAGGTAAGGGCCACGGAGTAGGAGCGATTAGTCTCTAAACCACATAAATTGTGGTATATTCATTCCTTATCTTTATTTATATTTATAGCCCTCATAATTGATTGATATTTGTATGATATTGTATCTCTATTGATGAATTCTTGGGGAGATTTGATCTTCTTTAAAATTATATTTTGTTTTTAAAACCTCTTTCCTCCCCTTTCAAAGGTTGCCAATCTAGGCCAATAGTTACAAGCTTCACATTTGACCCCCGAAGCCCAATTATAAGTTTGGCACTTGACCAAAGAATGGTTATAAACTTCATAATTGACTCCTAAAGTCTAATTACAAGTTTTGTACTTGATCGAAGAATGGTTAGAAACTCTGTGCTTGACCCTTGAAGTTTGATTACAATTTTTGCACTTGACTAAGGAATGATTACAAGTTTCGTGCTTGACCCCCAAAACCTGGTTATAAGTCTCAGACTTGATCTAGAAATGAATACAAGTCCCACACTTGACTAAAGAATAATACCAAGCTTAATGCCTTACTCACAAGACCCTAGTTAGAAGTCCAACAACAAAATAAAAGGATTGATGGTGATTGACTTTTCCTTAATACTAAGTTGCATACTCTATATCTAAAACTAGAGCTTTTCCACCTTAGCCAATCCAAGATGTGGGCATTGTGCCAAGGTGCATGTCTTTTGCAAATTCGACATCACAATTTGAGTCCTAAAAGGGAGAGATAAGGCCAGAGCCTTTTCATCCACACTTAAGAGAAGATGGTGCCAAAGTGTATGTAAAAGGAACTTTCATTGAAAAATCGTAAAGGGAAGAAACCCCTATTACATAAAAGATCCAAAAAGTGAAGAATCACAAAATTTATCCAGCAAATGAGATTGTAGAGGCCTAGTCAACCTTGTTAGGTTGGGTAGGACTAGTTGGGGCAATGAGCTCTTCATCATGTGGTACCATAATGATGGCAAGTGGGGAAGATACCTTAGGAATGGAGGATTGGTCCATCAGGCTAGAAGGTTCATATGAATGAGTCCATTGAGGGAGTCAGAGTGGTAGAAGTGATGATGTACCTTGAGTAGGTCAGGGTCAATCGCTCATAGGAACATGCCCTTGAATGGGTCAAACTCGGACCTCTTCAACCCTTCAAGAACATCGTACCTACAATACCTACCCATTAGATATCCCTTCTATAGTTTAGTCAGTGAGTTTATTTTGGTACTCATCTAACTCCTTAAACTCCAACTTACCTTCTTCCAAGTGGCGCCAATCCTAGCCACAGCTTGGTTGAGGGCCCCTCTACCTCTTTTATCTTCTTCTCAAAAGTTAGAGCCAAGCCTTCTGACAGCTTGACCTTCCTCTCAAAATCCTAGGAAGCCTTTCATGCATCTTTAACCTCCTGCTTGGCATCAAAGGCCTCCTTCTTAGCTGTCTCCAACTGGCCCTTAACCTTCAAAAACTCTTCCTTGAGCTTGGCCAGCCTCTAGTTCCCAAAGTAGATCATGACCTAGGCTTTCTTCACATACTCCTTGGAAGATGAAAACCTCCCAAGAACATCCTTGGTAGTGGTGGCAAGCTACAATTGAGGAACTTCAACACAAAAAAAAAGAAGAAATTGGCAATAGTTATCTTACCCTCAAAAGGCTATTGTTCAGCTTAGCCATCATGAACTCATGGGATTGGAACTTGAAGTAGCCCCTAGGAGGTATATACATTGGGTGCATCTCCTCTAGATTGATGACTTGAGCTCTAGGAGGAGATGGCACTCTAGTGGAGGTAGCACCCCCTCCCTCAAGAAGAGAGGCAGAAGGGACCATCGGGCCAAAAGTAGATCCTAGAACTAAGGTGGCCACTAGGGGTCCACCTTGGGTTGTAGTGAGTGAGGCAAGAGTGGCAATGTGCCTCTTCCCCTTCCTCTTCTCTAGTTGGAATGCTTAGTGACCTCATCCTTGGGCTCTACAGTAGAGGGCCATGCTTTCTTAGAAACTGGAGAGTAGGACAAACTTCCTTCACCTACCACACATTTGGGAGTGGCCAGTTGGGGAAACTTGTTCCCCAAAGCATGATTGATGTGCCAAGTATTACCCTTCTCTACAAAAAAGAAACAAATGTTAGAGGACAAGCATTAGAGAAAAACAAGGTAGGTAGATATGAGGCATACTACCCACCAAGCTCTCGAGCTACACTAAGCCTATATACATGCAAATACTCTGTGCTCCACTAAGGAGCATTCCTCTCACTCTCAATAGTAGAGCTGGCCTAATGAGCCAAACCATTATCTTCACACCCATAGAAATTGGGTCTCTTGCCACAATTGGAAGGTGTACCTACCTTAAGGGGGTAGCTCCAAGTCATCAGAGTAGAAAATCCTCATGCAATGCTCTTTCCAACCATGGATGGATGCAGGATTCCTCCAAAACGATCACCAACCCTTTCGAGGAGACACACTAGTTCCCCTTGTGATCACTAGTTTAGCATAATCTGTAAGCACCCTTAAACATATTGACTTAAAGGAGGCACCCATGGGCCATGGAGAACACCCAAAATGTAGATATAACAAACATCATAATGGGTATAACTAAGTTTAAGGGTAGCTTATAATGCCTAAGTAGGTCTTGGAGAAATAGAGGAAAGGGGAACTAAAACTTGACTTTGAATTGTATCTAGAAAGCATCATAACATAAGGGCAAATTGTCTGGTTCAAACACGGGTCATGAGGAACCAGTGTGACCTCAAGGTGAGTTGGAAAGCCGAACTTAGAAACAAGGTGGCTAACTTTCTTCTCGGCTATTGTCCACTCAGTTAGCCAAACTTGAACACGTGAGGGAGGACTAC
Source organism: Trichopus zeylanicus subsp. travancoricus (assembly GCA_005019695.1). Lineage (NCBI taxonomy): Eukaryota > Viridiplantae > Streptophyta > Magnoliopsida > Dioscoreales > Dioscoreaceae > Trichopus > Trichopus zeylanicus. The sequence goes on from RXID01014431.1 coordinate 738,533, forward strand.
AGATTGGGGGCCATACCTTGGGATGTTTGAACACTTGAGATGAGCTAGAATGGAGCTCATCAGGACCACTTTGAGGAGTGCATACTCACACCTCAACTAAAGGGGTATAATTCCCTCCTTTGTTTGCATTTAGGCATGAGGTGGGTGGGCTCAAGCTTTGACTAGAACCAACATTCATTGAACCTAAAAATAAGAGGATTGCTATTAGAAAGGGAGAACTATGGACCTAATTCAAATATACAAAGCCCAAGCTTGACACTAAATGAAAAAGGAGATGAATTGGAGGAGGAAAAATGCATCAAGCAAAGACAAAAATGCAAAAAGCCAATGATCGAATCAAAACTTTAAATAAGTACAAAAATCAAAGTGTGAAACAAAGAGAAGGGAAACTCAATTGATATTCTAGAGAAGGAATGAAGTCTTCTGCTAGGAGGTCAGGAAGAAGGCATGAGCCATAAATTAGAATCCACCAAACTCTAGGAACTGCATAGAATGGAGAAGAAGGGTACCCTTTAGCCCACCTTCTCCTTCCTATAAAGGAAGACCAACAATCAAGATGAAACCTAGATTGTCTCATGATTGGAACCTAGCATTGCACATGTGTTAGCATTTGGCTGAGGCATAGAGGTCGAGGAGCCAAAAAGGAGTATGACAGCCTATTAATGATTTCATCATTGCCCTTGAGGGTAAGCATTGCACATTCCTCACAGTAGAAAGCTCAAAAGGAGCACGACACATAGATGTTAATGCCCAAGGCATGTCAAATGTTGGGGCAATCATTATAGCCAAATCAAGAAAGACAATAAAAGCAATGAAAATGAGGTAAGCAAAAGAGCAAATTCATTGACAAGAAAATAAGTGCAAGGAAAAAGAGACAAGTTCCAAAGCAAAGCAGAACAAAATAAGTCATAAGCCCCTCAAGGCTATGGAGGATTGCTTTTGATAGCTTAGCCTTCATTAGCTCAACCCTCATCAGCTTGTGAGCTCTCACTAGCTTGTGAACTTTGGGCCTTTAACTTCTAGCCCTGTTTGTTTTGGGATCAGGATCAGGATCAGCTCATTTTAGAATTATTTTTTTTTCTCATAAAATTATTATTTATTATTTTATACTATTATTAAATTAAATTATTATAAAAAATTAAATAGTTTTTTGAGCTTTAAATTATTGAAGCCTTAATTTTGATAAAAAAATATTAGTTTACAAAAGTGGTTCACTAGTCTTGACCTTGACCTTGACCTTGACTCTCAACCAAACGCCATCAAAGGCTGGCTAGCCTCGAGAATAGAGGTAGAGGCAGGAGAGATGGCAGTGATAGGGAAAGGTCATCAGAGGACTACCGATGCCTCGACATTGGAAATGTAGGCCTGCATCTACCATCTTGCCTTATCCTTATCCACCTCCCAGTGTTAGAGGTGATGCAAATCAAATATCTGGTCATACATGCTACTATTCACATCGGGCCTATAGTAGATGAACTCCTATAGGAATGAGGTGGACCTTGCCTCTGCTAGGAGCAGTTGTGCCTCAATGACTTTGCCTCCTTGGGCTTGCTCCAGCAGGGCCTAGAACTTATTATTGGAGCAAAACTACTCCACAGCCTAGGCCGCCTACAGCTCGGCTTGAGCATGGGCCTTGAGCTCATACAATATATATAGCAAAACACTCCACCTAAGAGGCATCCTCTCAGAGGTCTAGAAGATGTGCAGACATATTCCAAACCATATTGTTGAGCTAAAATAAAGCAAAAAAGACATTAATTTGGAGTCACAGTGAAATGAGTATGTTTACATATTTTTTGTGAAAAAAATCTTTTTCATAAATACCCCCGCATTTTTTGATATCACAAATATGTACAACATGAAATCCCCATAGATTCCATATCAACATTCACAAAATCAAAAAAATAAATATCACAATTTGAAATAAGTTCAATCAAAGATCTGAAATTAAAAATATGGAATCAAATCTCCAATCAAATTTCAATCAAATCTTGGATTGATTCCCTTGGCTGCTTATAAAACCTTGTAGAACAAATGGAAAAGAAGGGGAGAAAAATTGGAGATGAAAGATGGAATAAGAGATCAAAGGCCAGCCGAAGATTGGAATGAGAAAGTTTAGCAAAAAAACAAATTTATGAGTTCTTACTTTCTTTTCTTCTTCTACTTCATTTTTGTCTCTTTGCTAAGCCCTTTTTCTCATTTTCCTGTGAGGTCCTGGCTGACCACCACCTTTGATCTAGTCATGTCCTGCCACCCATGCACTGCCCTGTGCTCTAATGAACCTTCTTTGATGCTACACCACCACTACTGTGCACTGCTTAGCCAATCCCGTTGCGCCCACCACTAAAATTGTCAGAGCTCGGGCTACCGAACGACAAGGTTTGGTCATCTAATCCTACAAATCAAGCCCTAGATGTTTCCCAATGACCTTGATTACAGTTTGGTGAGCCTCCAACACCAGCAGCAATTCCCTCTATCGCTCTCCATCTTAGACACTGCTCCCCGAGCTTGATCAGTATGAGCCACTGCAGCCGCTGCCAGTGAATCCCATGCCTCCACACTACCTCTTGTGGCCTTGGCTTGCCTCTCCCCAGCCAACTGCACTCTGGTGAATGCCCCCGGTTTGCTCGTGCCATCGACGGTTAGATTTGGCCAAATCATGACTGGATCTGGTTGTCATTTGAAGGAAGGAGAAGGGCTACTGGAGACAAAAGAATGGAAGAGTAAAAGAAAATGAAGAAGAACAAAGAGGAGAAAGGAAGAGAGGGTGATAGGAAAGAAAGAAAAGAATTTAAAAAAGGAAAAGATGTTGAAAAAAATGGACAAAAAGTTGCTAAAAAAAGGGGAAAAAAAGTACAGAGGGAAGAAAGTTAAATAGGGAAAAATAAAATAATACATTATTTCACATCGATTTGTGTTTTCTATCAATTGATTTAGGGCCAGCTTGTAGGCTCACTCGAAAATCATTTGACCTAGTGCCAGACTGCAGGCTTGCCCAAATGTCACTAACCTAGGACTAGCAAGCGGGCTCACATGAACATTACTCGACCTAGGGCAAGCTTGAGAACTCACTTGAAAGGCAGATAGACTCAGGGCTAGTTTGCAATCTCGTCTGAAAGTCAAATCGATTAACATCAACTTGCATAATTGCCTAAAAGTCAAACTAACATAGGACCAGCCTACAAACTTACTTGAAAGTCAAATCGACTCAGAACTAACTTGTAGGTTCACCTAAAAGTTAAATCAACTAGGATAATCTTGCAGTGTCATTTGAAAGTTGTTCAACTCATGGCTAGTATATGGGATCACTTGAAAGTCATTCGACCCAAGGCCAGCCTGGAGCTTGCTTCTTAACTAATGGACAACTCGACAACTATCATATTAATCAAATCAAATCAATTAAGTTAAATCAATTAAAATAATTGAATTAATTATATTGAAATTAAGCCGATTTGGTTAGATTAAGTACATTGATTATGTTCGATGAGATTGACTCAAACAGACAATTAAATAGACCAGAATTTGATTAAATAAAATTAATGGACCAAATTTGAAATCAAATGGGGCCCAAAAGCAGTTAGGCTCAAGACATGTCAAACCAATTGTCAAATGAGTTGGAACCAAATCCTAATTGGGCCAAGTTTGAACCAAACCCTAAATGAGTCGAAGTGAGTTCGAACCAAATTCTAATTAAGTTAAATTAGATTTGAACCAAGCCCCAATTGGGCCAATTTGAGTTCAAACCAAATCCTAATAAGGTTAGACAATGTTTGAACCTAAACTAAATTAGGTCCAACTCATAAACCAAAAAAGGGTCCAACATGGGTTAAACCCAAACCCATTAAAGGATTGAACGCATACCCTTATAGGGTCAAATTGAGTTTGAATCAAACCCTAATTAGGTTAAACTAAGTTTGAACCACAGCCAAACTAGGTCCAAGTTTGAACGAAAATCAAATCAAGTCTAAATTTGTACCAAAACTAAATTAGGTCTAAACTTAAACCAAAACCAAATTAGGGCCAAATTTGAACAAAAAAAAAAAAAATCAAGTCCACATCGGAACTTAAACGAAATCAGGTCCAAGTTGGTTGAACCCAAATCCAATAAGGAATCCATTAAGGGGTTGAGCCCAAACCCAATAAGGGTCCAACATGGGTTTAACCTAAATCTATAAAGGGATTGAACCCAAGCCCAATAAGGGTCTTACATGGATCAAACCTGAATCCATTAATGGATTAAATCCAAACCTAATAAGGGTCCAACATAGGTCAAACCCAAACCTAATAAAAGTTAAACATGGGTTGAACTCAAACCTATCAAGGGATTGAATCCGAACCCACCAAGGGTCCAACATGGGTCAAACCCGAACCCCTTATGGGATCAAACCTAGATCCAATAAGGATGGAACATGGGTTGAACCCAAATCCAATAAGGGTTGAACCAAGGTCCATTAAAGATCTATCAAGGTTCTAACAATAGTTGAATCAAGATCCATTAAGGATCCATTAAAAACCCAACAATGGTTGAATCAAGATTCATTAAGAACCCAACAAGGGTTGAATCAAGATTCATTAAGGGTTGGGTTGAAGATCCATTAAGGATTCAACAAGGACCCAACAGGAGTTGATCAAAATCAAGATCCATCAAGGATCCAATAAGAATCTAATAAGGGTTGAATAAAATATCCAATAAGAATCAAATCCAAGATCCAATGAGGATCAAATCCAAGATCCAATAAGGATCAAGTCCAAGATCCAATAAGATCTAATAAGGATCAAATTCAATAAGATCCAATAAGGATCAAATCGAAGATCCAGTAAGGATCAAGTGCAAGATTCAACAAGGATCAAGTCCAAGATCTATCAAGGATTAAATCCAAGGGCCAGTCAAAGGCCCTAGGGAGATCTGTTAAGAGTCAAACTCAGATCCATCTAGGATCCATTAAGGATCCAATGATTTTGGTAGGCCTATGTGTGGTAAATCTTTACACCTTCTAGCACTAGTTGACAATAAATTCTACCCATACCAATCAAGGGTCAAGTCCAAACCTATTAATGGTCAAATCTAGATCCAATAAGTATCCAACATAGGGTTGAGCTTGACTTGATTCAAATCGAATTGGACTTGAACCAAAACCAAGTCTAGACATCATATTGAATCAAAGTAAACTTGAGCCAAGACCAAGTCTATATTGAACCAATCTCAAATTAAGTGGAGTTAGTTGACAACAGGCCCAAAGCCATCAAATACACCTTAAGCCCAACAATAAACCAAAAAGGTTGTCGATTGTTAAATCAAAGATGGTTAGCATAAGCGAAAACCACTAACCAATTTAAAGTAAACTAAGACAAGCTTGCACTCGGTCAGTTAGTTAGCCAAACACTACATCTAGAGGATGTTAAGCAATAATAAGTACAAAACCATCGATAATATTTCAAATCCAAAGTTGAATTGACAACAAGCAGAATACTGTTAATTATCTTTAAGACCAAATTGAGCATAGACATGCTTGTACTTGGTTTGTCAGTCAGCTAAATGCCATGTTCAAACCTAAACTAAAGGGACTTAGATGACAACAAACATAAAGCTACTAACCACACTTCTAGGTCAAATAGGATCAATTGATATAAGCCAAAGTTGTCAGTAATACTCTAAAGTCAAGTAAAGTTATCAACATCTGTCAAGGATCAAACATAGCATTCATCCAAGTCAAGTTCCAAATAGGTTGTCTACTGCATCACACTTGATCAAGCACACAAACATAGAAAGACAGACCAGCATGAAATTTTTTTTTTTGTCTCTTGCTATAGATTATTTAAATTGTAAGGTGAGGATATAGTCTTTCTTAAGCCATGTAATTCTCTTTAAATTAGTCAAATAATGTCTTTTCTTTCTTTGTGTTTTTTATTTTATTAGCTATATTTTTTATTTTGGAAAAAGTTTGTGCCTATTGGAAGTCATGTTCCCACAGTACCTGATAGCACACTAAAATAAAACTAAACTTGATTTGTTATTTTGAGATTACTTCTCGAGCTATCTCGAGGAATTGATCTCAACTTCACAAATTATGGCATACCCAGTGGGACATGACTTCATCCCCCAATTGTAGAAATCTAGCTAATATGATAGAGACACTAATAGTATAGAATTATAAGTGAAGACTAATCAATTGTAATTTTTCTTTGTGGAAAGTATCAATGGCACCAACAAAAAAGATCCCTACCCCAACATACACCATTGCTTTGGAAGAAGGATCAGTGGTCCATCTACCTTAGTCTAGTTCACAAACCAACATTGTAGTTGCATAGGAAAAATCTGCCCCTCACCTTCTACCAAGGAGAAAGAAACCCGATGTCATCATTTCCAAGGTGCAGGGTCAACTTGATATGGAGTTGGAAGGTACACCTCAACCAGCGAGGACATTTGTCTTCAAAAGGTTGGGCTCAAAGCAAATATTAGCATTTGATTACCTTTGCCCCACTCCTAGAGGAGTGTGAATAAAAGCAAGTCTAAAAATATGAATGGATGAAGAAGAGCCCATCCTGACCATCATAAGCAAAGGGAAGATTGCTAAAATTTTTAGTCAGCTTGGGAAAACCCACCCCTCAAATTAAATTAGTCATTACCATTCTCATGTCTAATTCCTTTGCCCCATTGGATGATTTAGAGAAGGCAAAAACAAATCAAAAGGAACATAGTTCACTTTAAAACCGTAGCTAAAGAGAGGATAACTAAGTAAAAGAAGAAGAATCATTATGAGACCCAGCATGAAATCCCATAAAGGGAAACAATCTACATTGTCATAGTCATTTTCCATCATGACTTTGGCAAGGAATGCGAGCCCAACCTATAGTCAGCCAAATGCCAAAAGAAGGTTATGCTAAAAAAGTCACAGAAAAGGAGGTTCATGAAGAGGGAACACTCGTTAGCCAACCTTTATTGCAATGTAGACTATATTAGTGAGAAGGCGTAGCTAGTCATTTTATGAGTAGGCTTTTGAACAAGGGAACCTGACTAATGGGAGAAGTTAGCCTAGATCCAAGACATACAAAACCAAGATCTGATTCCCAAGACATGAACCATTATTTCTTGATAGAAGCCCATACCCATAACTAAAAGTTCTAGTGGAGAAATGACTATAGAGCTACTCCAAGAATGGTTGAGACAACAAGAAAAAGAGAAGGATGAAACTCATAAGAAGTCCATGGAGTTGATAGAGATGATGTTACAAATGAAACAAAAGCTCGACAAGTTAGAGTGGTTACAACAATCATCTTAGGAAGCTATAGGGGTGGTAGAAAACACATCTCTTGCAGAAGAAATCCATGAAGATGTAGGCCCTTCACAAGCACCTTCTCCACCAACAAGGGATACCCAATCACTGATTTCAAGGATCTCTTGTAATATCTAGCTACTAGCATACATACAATAAAAATTGCAATGAATGGTGGTAGCTCAATTGAGATAGAAAAGTGACATGGGTAGGGTAAATGACATAGACAAGACAGACTCGAGTCATCATGACCAAGTGTCATATCCTAAGGGCTATACAGTGCCCAAATTCAAACTATCTAATGGTATTCACAATCTTGAATAACACATAGCTCATTTTGTGACTTCATGCGGGGATTTTGGCAACAATCCTTCACTCTTACTTTACCAATTCTCACCAAGCCTAAATGGAGTAGAATTTGAATGGTATGCTAGTTTGTAGCTAGAATCCATACAAACCTATTCACAAATGAAGGGGGCCTTACACACCAGGTTTGGAGGTGTTAGTGACAAGTAAGCATTGCAAACTTTGTCTCAACACCAAAGCAGAATAATGAATTAGTGATGGATTACATCACAAGATGGAGAAACCTCAGATCAGATATGAATAATCTATAAGCCAATTTGAGGCCGTAAATTTAGTCCTCAGTAATATAAGCAGGTGTTGGATGGCACCCTACTTGAGTGTCTTCTCCATTCACACTTTCCAATACCTTATTATATAGGTCAAAATGTTGGAGAGGATTAGTTGACCAACATTAGCTAGCTTATAGAAATTCAAGAAAGCAGAGGACGAGGCAAAATGAGGGGAGCCGTCCACAACAAACAAACAAAAGAAGCCTACAAACCCCACCACAAGCAGAGATGCCCCTAAAAAATTACCAGCTTTTGGGGGAGATGGAAAGGTACAACAATACAACACCCTCCAAGAAAGGCTCATGAAGTACTCTTTCAAAAGATAGTGTATGAAAAATCTTCCAACATGCCCTAAAATTAGTTCTCCAATTGCTAGGATACAAAAGGCCAAATGAAGTAAACAAAAATGACCATCCAAACTATTGTCCTTATCATAAATCAAGGTATGTTCTATTATCTTCCAATGCCTTTTGGACTAAAGAATGCAAGGGCAACATACAAAAGAATACCAAATAATGTTTTTGATCCTTAGCTTAGTAGAAATGTGGTAACATATGTTGAAGATATGCTGGTGAAAGTCCTACACATTGATAGGCATTCAAAGGATTTAGAAAAGACCTTTGACACACTTCAAAAGTTTAGGATGAAGTTGAACCCAAAGAAGTATGCTTTCAGGATAGTTTGGGGAAAGTTCCTTGGCTACTTATTCTCAAAATGTAGAATTGCAGCCAACCTTGAAAAGATTAAAGTATTTATAGGAATTAAGCCTCCAAGCTCCATCAAAGAGTTGTAGAGGATCATAGGTCATCTGGTGGTGCTCAAATCACTTACTATCTAAATCTGCAGAGAAGTGCTTGCCTTTTTCTAAAGTGCTCAAGCAAAGCTACAAAATCAAATGGATGTAGAATGTAACCAATCCTTCAAATACCTCAAAAAATACTTAGCTGAACCACCCTTACTGGTGAGACCTAAACTAAATGTGATACTCTTCTTTCATGTAGCAGAATTAGACCAGGTAATCAGTTCAATTTTTAATAAGTTACCAGTGTATAAAATAACACCCCATATGCCATGTGAGTCATGTACTCATAGGTGTAAAGGTTCAGTACCCTCCATTGGATAAGTTAGCATACACCGTGGTGTTGGCATCCCAAAATTCTCACCCTTTCTTCTAAGCATACCTGGTCATAGTGGTCATCAATCTCCCACTTTGGCAAATATTGCAAAAGTTAAAAAGCTCAGGAAAGTTCCTCAAGTGGTCCATCGAGTTAAGTCAATTCAATATCACCTTTAATGCTTGGAAGGCTATCAAAGCCCAAGCTTTAGTGGACTTCTTGACTTCATACCCAATAGGTTGATGGCTCATCTAGCAAGTTAGGCTGCAAGATCGATGTTGTCCTTTAGAGTTCAGATGTGAGAGTGGCTGAGTATTTAGCCTAGCTTGAATTCAAGGCCTCAAACCATGCCATGGAGTAGTAAGAATTACTCCTAAGATTACAGATGGCATTAGTAGTAGGAGATAAGAAATTAAAGGTATTTAGCTACTCAGAGCTTATGTGTTTGTAGGTCACTTAAGAGTATGAAGTAAATGACATAACTATGGCCTAGTACCTAGCCGAGGCACAAAAGCTTATGGTAAAAATAGACCAAGTAGAAATTTGCCAAGTAACCCTAAATAGCAACATGGAGGTAGGTGCTCTCACTTTACTAGCTTCAGCTTCTTTAAATTTGATACTAAGGTAGATCTTTGAGTAGAATCTTTAGCAACCCAACTCATCAGAGACCATTGAGCTGAATGTGATGGATGTGAAGCCTGGTTGGATGGATCCCATTATCTCTTCCCTCAAAGATGGGCAACTTTCTGAGGACCTAAAAGAGGCCTAGAAGACAATGAAGCTTGCACTGAACATAACCTTACTACAAGGAGTTTTGTAGAAAATATCCCTCATGGAGCCCCTTTACCATTGTCCCGAGGAAGCCAACTATGCCATTTGAGAAGTTCATGGCAAGATATCTGGGAGACATGGTGAAGCACAGGCCGTGATACCTAATCTCCTTAGATAAGAGAATTATTGGCTCAGCATGACTTTTGAGGCATCCAAATTCATCTCCAAATGTGAACAATGCAAGAGGCATGCCTCCTTACACCACAATCTGGTGGTTCAGCTCCAGCAAACCTAATCTATGTGGCCTTTTCACCAATGAGCGATGGACATCTTATGTCTATTCCCATTAGCATCAGGTTAAAGGAAGTTCTTATTGGTCACTATTGACTATTTTACCAAATGGGTAAAATCTAAATCTTCCTAGCCACAATCACTGAGAAAAATATTTTGGAGTTCCTATGGCAAAGCATGATTATAGGTTTATATTATCATGAGTGCTGGTTATAGCCAATAGGAAGCTACTTAATAGCCCAAGATTCAAAGAATATTGTAGCAGTATCCACATAGGACCAAGTTTCACCTTAGTGACCACCCCTAGTCTAACAACCTAGCTGAGGTAACTAATCGAACCTACTTTTACGCATTAAGAAGCATCTCAAAAGAGCCAAAAGCATCTAGGTCGATGAGGTACCACATGTTCTATGGTCTTTTTGCCACACCACAGACAACAACCAAGGTGTCACATTTTATGCTTGCTTATGGGGTTGAAGCTGTCATTCCAATGGAAATTGGTCTTACTTCACCTCAAGCTAGGCTTATGATCTTGAAATGAAGGTGGCAAATGTATGAGTTGAGAAGGATCTCATCTTGGATGTTTGGGAGAGGGTTTGCACTTGAATTGCTGAGTACTAGCAATGAGGTAACTAACAACCTAGTTGAGGTAACTAATCGAACCTACTTTTGGGCATTAAGAAGCATCTCAAAAGAGCCAAAAGCATCCAGGTCTATGTGGTACCACATGTTCTATGGTCTTGTTGCCACACCACAGAAAACAACCAAGGTGTCACATTTTATGCTTGCTTATGGGGTTGAAGCTATCATTCCAATGGAAATTGGTCTTACTTCACCTCAAGTTAGGCTTATGATCTTGAAATGAAGGTGGCAAACATCTGAGTTGAGAAGGATCTCATAGTGGATGTTTGGAAGAGGGTTTGCACTAGAGTTACTGAGTATCAGCAATGAGTGGCCCAATACTACAATGCATTGAAATGTAATCAAGGATTACAATCATGTGAGTGTATACTTTGATGGGCTAAACTAATTAATTGAGTTTTAGGTAAATTATCTCCGAATTGGATAGGCCCATTTAAAATTTGTAGGGTCACAAACTTAGGGGTGCTTAAGATTGAGCACCAAAATGATAATAAACTTTCTACGATGTGTCATGTAGATATCCTAAAAAGGTTTTTCCTTTAAAGTAAATTATTCTTTTGTTATCTCTTTAGATATTGACAAATCTTATCCCAATAGACTACCAAATGCCTCATATCCACATGAGGCATAAGACCTTAGTGATAAGCCAATCATGAGACCTCAGATTTATCTGAGGCATAGGACCTCGGCCATAAGCTAGGTATAAGATCTTGGTGATAAGCCAAGCATAAGACCTCAGCTCTATCCGAGATATAAGACCTCAAAAATATGCTCATCATAAGATCTTGAATTAACCTGAGGCACAACACCATAGGGTCACTTGAGGTATAAGACCTACGAAATAAGTTAGACATAAAACCTCAATAATAAGCTAGCATAAGACCTTGAATTCACCTGAGACACAAGACCTCAGATTCACCTAGGGTATAAGACATTGGTAGTTTGCTAGGCATAAGACCTTGGATTCACATGGGGCATAAGACCTCAATCATAAGCTAGACATAAGACCATGTTCTACATGGGGAATAATATCTTGAGAATAAGCCAGACATAAGAGCTCGATTCTACTTGAGACATCAAACCTTGGTAATAAGCTTGGCATAAGACCTCAGATTCACCTGGGTATAAGACCTCAATGATAAGCTCGGCATATGACCTTAGTTCTACCCAAGGTATAAGACCTTGGTGATAAGTGAGGCATAAGACCTTAGCTCTATCCAAGGCAAAAGTCCTTAGCAAGAAGCTAGGGCATAAAACTTTAGATTTATCTGAGGCATAAAACCTCAGTAATAAGCCTGACATAAGGCCTCAAATTGACTTGAGCCATGAGACCTCAGCAACAAGGCAAGTATAAGACTTCGACAATAAGTCGGGCATAAGACCTTGGTTTTATACCAAACATATAACTTTGGTAATAAGCCAACCATGAGAAGCTTTGCCAAACTTAAGATTCTTATGTAAAGCTTTCACCTTAAGTCACACTATGGTCCTTCAAGTTTATCTCTTAATAGGCCCTTCTCATCCCCAAGCCATTCTCCTCTTGGTGGAAGGATGAGTACCAGCTATATCAAGTTTAAGTACCAATACCTAAAGAGCCAACCATTGCAAAGGGGAGCTATGAATTTTCACTTTATACCAATCTTCACCAAGGCTGAAGGGCAAAATTGTATGCTGATATGCAAGTGTAATGAACAACAACTGACCTTTGAGTGAGCTTGGCCCAAGATTTGTGCAAGACGGATGTGAGCTAAAGATACAAAGCGAAAAAGGCACAAGCAAAAAAAAAATCTCTTTCATTTATCAAAAGAATATCATATTTGAGGGAAAACTCAATTGCAAATGCTTTTTAGGAGAAAAGATGGAGGAGAATAATGTGGGACTATTTGGAGGATGTTGGGGCTTCGACGGACTCCTTCAGGGCAATAGGCACTCAAGGCTTAGTAGATGCCTTAGCTTCTTTCTCCCTCTAGAGGATCTACTCATACACTCACTTGAGGTGGTGAATCCTCAAGTCATTTCAAAGTTTCACTCAAAGGTCATCAAGCTTAAACTTAGGATCATGATGAGTCTTCTTTACTATGTCCCTACAACAAAGGTAGCCCTCAAAGAAGGAGTTGGCAGAGAGGGGGCCCAGCTTCTAGGGATACTCATCATAGGCTTTAAACTCGAGAACAACCTAGATCTTGCACAGTTTCAAAGACTTCATGTACTCCAAGGTCCAGTGGAACATGGCCACCACTCGTACATTGCCTTGTCTAGCTCAGCCTTTTTCCAAGCATCCCATTCCTTCAGCCCTGTTTAGTTTGAATCTCAGTCCACCTAGAGGATATTTCACTCTTTCTTTACCTCCTTCTTTATCTACCCAACCTTAAGCTAGAGTGACTTGATTTAAGAATAGAGGATGTTCATATCCTCCTTAGTATTAGTTGTCTTATTATTCTTAGAAGCCCTTTGCTTCTAAGCTTCAAAAAGTGTCAACCCATATAATGAAAAAATTAGTATCTACAATTGAGATAAAAGTCTACTAAAAAGAAAAAAGGAGTGGCATTGATGGAAGAGGATGTTCAATGTGGCAGTTCCCACTATCCCCTTAATGAAGATGAGATTTACAAAGAGCCGCTTGATGTGGGTGTTTTCACTATCCCCAAAATCTTTGAGGAAATGCTTCTCAGTGTCCATCTCCTTGCTTGAGGGGCTTAAATGATTGGAGGTAGACCTCACCCACACTTTGATATGGGGAGGAGGAGGTGTAGGTTAAGAAGTCATAACCGCCTTCTTTTTGCAGTCAGTAGACTTGCGATAGAAGAATTCAATGCCCAGGTGGCCTCTCCTATGGATTCAACTTAAGAGAAAGACTCAGAAGGGTAAGGTATCACCTACACATTCTTTGTTTGCTTTTTTCCTACAGACCGACTTCCTCCTCTCACCTCTTCTTCCCTAGCCCTTGGACAGACACCTAAGGGGGAAAAATTCCCATCCCCTTCTAAAGACCTCTTTGGAGATGACAGGACAAGGGACATCTGAGGAGTGCCCACTTGTTGCCTTAGAAACTCATTCATGAATGAGATCTCATTCAACCCTATACAAAATCTAGCCAATGATTAAATCAAAGAGAAAGCAACTAAAGAATCAAGGATACAAATGTCTAAGGTATGTACTAACTTTCCAAGCTATTGATAAGCCATGCTCCAACAAACAAGCCTTATCAAACCATGTGGGAGCATATCTAACATCCTCAATCTCATCTACCCAAGAGATTAAAAGCAAGTGAACCTCAAGACTGGTCTCTATGTCAGCTCAGTGAGTGGAAGGGTTGCCCCACCCACAAGAAAATACTTAGTCTACCCTTGTAAAAATTCTATGGGGATAATGGTCTTTCCAAGAGTAGATGGAGCTAGGGTTTTAAGGAAAATAATTTACACCATTTCTTAGGATCAAAATACCATCTACCCCCTATTTTCAAACTGTCATAGATGCTGAAGGCATCCATGAACATTTCAACAGTCATGCTAAAACCTTTGGATCAGCTAGGGTTGGAAGAATAGTGAAAAATATTATGTTGTTGGGCACAATTTGATCAAGGTAGAGGTCCTAGTCTCCCAAGATATCCCGAGTAAAGTTATCTATAGGGTACTTAAAGCTGCTTTTGAATATCCCCCAATAGGCACTAAACTCGAGCCTAAACTCCTCTCTCAATTTGTTGCCCTCCTACTTAGACCCCCACAAATCCAAATCCGTCCCATTTGAAAAGCTGAACAAGTTGACTATGCCCCCTAGGTTTTCTCCAAAAATGTAGGTTTATAACTCCAAACATTCACCTTTAGGATTCCAAATAAAGTCCATAATCAGATCCTACTTTCCAAAGCCGAACAAGGTCCCCTAATCCAAAATAGCCACAATGGTTGAAAAGGATAAAAAAGGACACTTACTCTAGGGTAATTTCTCAAGTGGACTTAGAGCTACCAGTGGGGGAATAGCAGACAACTTGGAACCAGCCCCTATGGAAGAGGATAGGATAGCCGGAGGAGTTGGCCTCTTGAAGGCTACAAAAATAATGGAGGGCATGGATCTCAACCCACCAACATAGAGAACTAGGGTGGATGTTGCCTTGGAGGATGAAGCAATGACTACTGAGACTGATGGAGTGGCAAGTCCCTTATCAAAAGATGACCCCCATCTACAGGAAGAAGGAGTGGAAGAAGATGTCATTTCAAAAAAACTTAGCAAATGAAGAAGCAAAGAAAGCAATGGTTGCAAAAGAAACAGGACAAAGATTGCCAAAAATGGTGAAAAGGGATGAAGAATTCCTTAAATAGCCTTCTCAAAATCATCGGGTCATTGCCACATGAAACGATGAAGCCTAAAAGGTTGGAGCCAAAGTTCACTACAACAATCACGAGGCACATGTGTCCACATCAAGGGCCATCTTGATATCTAAAGGGATGCTGCTAGACCATCGCATTGGACAAAAATGAACCCTAACAATTTTTCATAATTTGATAGGACGATGTCTTAGCTCTTGAAGAAGTCATGTTCCTTAGTAACACACACCCAGCACAATGCTACGAATAGGTGACTTACCTCATAATGAGTCATGACAGTCATTACCCCTTGTGATTTAATGAAACCAACAGACTTGAACCTCAAGAATTCAAAATGATATGCTTGAGAAAACACATATAAGCCAGAATTCAAAATGGTAACTCCACCCACCAAGCCACCTAAACTCCATGACTAGAGATGGGGGGTACTAATGAAACTTTGAGCTAAAAAATAGCTAAACTAAAATAAAATAGGGACTTGACTTGTGGCATGAACTACTAATTGAAGTGACCGAGCTATTGGCCTTGAGGCCATTTATCTGAGGTGATGTTACTGGGGTCAAGTCACTACGATGGTATTATTGTAGTCCATCTAGTAAACACACATCTCAAGACCAACTAGAATATTTGAGAAGCTTGACCCATATATAAATATGATTAGGTATTTATGAAAATCAAGAGGACATAGATCCTAGAGAAACCATTAGTGGAAAATACAGGAGTGTTGGTAGTCAAATAAGGAGAGTCTAACATAATTAGGACTAAGATCAGAAAATCCCAAATCCTATCAAAAACCTTCCCTACCTATAAAACATGGAGTAGCCATGAAGGTAGGGGGACTTGCTTTCTCAAATTCTCTATTTTCCTCTCTCTCTCTCTCTCTCTCTCTCTCTCTCTCTCTCTCTATAAACAAAAATCAACTATAAGATTTTTGACTTGAGTGTCAAAGTGGTCATCATCAAAGAATCTCCCAATGTTTCTCCTCACAGCTCTTCTTCTCCTGGTGGTCCTCATCATGGCTCTTCTTCCTCTTGTAGATTAGCAATAAGTTGGTCAAGTGGATTTCATCTCGAGGGACCTTCCGAACAAAATAGATATTAAACTAGTGTTTGTGAATAATACTATACTATTTTAGTATACTACTACAACCATACATTAGTAGTAGTATACTAGAATAGTAGTAGTATATTAGTAGTAGTAGTAATAGAAGTGTTAGTTGTAGAATAGTAGTAGTATAGTAGTAGTGATAATAATGGTAGTAGTCATAGTAGTAGCGGTAGTAGTAGTATTATAGTAGTATAGTAGTAGTAGTATTAGTTGTCATATAGTGATATTAGTAGCAGTAGCATAGTAGTAGTATAGTGCTAATAGTAGTACTACTATAGAAGCTGTATTAATATATAAGTTGTACACTAGTAAAAGTAATTGTAGCAGCATAATAATAGTATAGTAGTATAGTAATATTATAGTAGTAGTATAGTAGTAGTGTAATAATAATAGTACAGTAGTAGTAGTAGTAATTGTTGTGTAGTATATTAATAGTAGTATTAGCAGTAGTATAATATTAGTAGTATAATAATAGTATAGTAGTAGTATAGCAATAGTATAGTGTAATAATAGTATTGCCAGTAGTAGTATAGTAGCAATGTTATAGTATAGTGATAGTAATAGTAATAGCAATAGTGGTAGTAGTAATAGTAGTATAGGGGAAATATTACTTGTAGTATAATAGTTATATTTGTAGTAGTAGTATTATAGTATAACAATAGTACTAGTAGTATAGTTATAATAGTCATATAGTAGCATATTTGTAGTATTAATAGTATAGTAGTAGTAGTATTAATACTAGTAGTGTAGTAGTAATATAACATAATACTGGTACTATTAGTAATAGTAGTAAGATAATAATAGTAGCATTAGTAATAGTATAGTAGGGCACCTCAAGCTCAAAATCAAGACTAAAGTGTAAAAAGATAGTCTTACCAAATTTTTGGTATTTGGATGCTAATTTGGCTAGTGAATGGCTTAGATTTTTTTTGGACCTTTATGCCCTTGGGTATATTATTTATTAAAGTTTGAATGAACAAATGTAAGGGTAGTATGGTAATTTACTTTTTGAAGTAACATAAAGATAGTATGGTAATCGTTTTGGTATTTTGATGGTAGGCTGGTCAGGACACCATGATCCTAATTATAATCCTGAACCAAATGCACCCTCGTAGTATAGCAGCAGGAATAGTATTATCGTAGTATAGCAGTATTAGTAGTAGTAATTATTATTGTAGCAATAGTAGTAGTATAGTATTGCTATTATTATATTACTACTAATAAACTAACACTACTATACTACTATTATATTATAATTGTACTGCTATTACTGCTACTAATCGTACTACTTTATTGCTACGGTAGAGTTATTTCAACTACTATTGTAACTACTACTGTTACTATCACTACTATTTTTATTACTATTATACTATTTCAATACTACTACTAGTAGTACTAATGCAACTCTTATTAGTACACTATTACTTGTATTGCTACTAATACTACCATTACTATTATTACTACTACTATACTATAATAATATTATTATACTACTATTATGGCTATATTTCTACTATTACTACTACTACTTCTACTACTACACTACTACAACTTCTATACTAATATACTATTACTGTTATATTATTACTACTAATACTACTACTACTATAGTATACAACTAGGACTGCTACTATATTATTACTACTGTGGGATCCAAATTGATCACTTAGGGCAACAAAGACCCCTACTGGCAATCTTGAAACAACAAATAAAAATATAAAGTGGTTTGAGTTTATTCAGGCATTATAGGAAAATGACTTTCAACAGATGTAAGATTCTATTTTTAATTCCCAACAATTATGAGAAGCCTGTTAAAGTGAGAAACCAAGCTAATAAAAATAGAGATGCAAAGGAAAGAAAGCATAATTTGATTGATTTGAGGAAAGGGTTACATGGCTTAGGCATATCCTCACATTTGCATTTTGAAATAATTTAAATTCATAATGATAAAATAAGGTGGAATGAGAAAGGAAGTAGGAATAAGCTTGATGTGTGTCACTACCCTACTTCATTGCCCTTGTCCGAGTGGAACTTGACTCAGGGGGATGCTTGATTGGATCACTGGAGGATGCTGATAACTTGGCTTGTGTCAGTCGACCCAATTAAGATCTGAAGTTTTACAAACAACCTTTTATTTATTGTCAGTTGACTTCTTTTGATTCTTGACTTGAGAAAAAAATGATTAGTGACACTAGCTTGTGCTAATAACTTCTAATTTGACAATTGATAATCTTTTGGCATGTTGTTGATTTGGTTTAAAGATTCACTAATGGCTTTTAGGGTTGTTTAGGTAAGGATCAGCAAAACTTTTGAGTTGGTTTACCTCTGAAATATAGCTAATAGCTTGCAAATGTGTTGATAGTTAAGTTCAATTGATTTTAAATTTGATAATGGATGGCCTCATTGGTATATTGTCAATTATGTTTGAAGCATCACTAACAGCTTTTAGGGTTGGCTTATCTAAGCATCACTAACAATTTTTGAGTTGGCTTAGGCTTAAAGTTTGGCCAACAGCTTTGAGTGTTCTGTTAGTTTCATTTAAAATTTGTATTTTATAATCGACTGCCTCATTGGTGTGTTGTCGATTAAGTTTGAGGTGCAACCAATGGCTTTTGGGGTTGTCTTAGGCTTTTGAGTTGGCTTAGCTTTTAAGTGTGGCCAACGGCTTTAAGTGTGTTGTCTGTTGGCTTTGTTTAAATAAGGAATCTAATTGACTAGCTAAGCAAGTTCATGACTACCATAGTTCAGTTTGATTTGAAAATCGATGGCCTCATTGGTGCATTGTCAATTAAATTTGAGGCATCACCAATAACTTTTGGGGTTGGCTTAGTTAAGCATTACCAATTGCTTTTTACTTAATTTAGCTTTGAAGTGTGGCCAACAACTTTATCCATGTTGTCAGTTGACTTTATTTGATTTTTGGCTTGATAATCGACAGCCTCATTAGCATGTTGTCAATTACATTTGAGGTGTTGCTAATGACTTTTGGGGTTGATTTAGCCAAGCATTACCAATGACATTTGACTTGGCTTAGCTTCAAAGTATGGTCAAAGGCTTTTTTTAGTTTCAAATTTTGCAAACTAGCTAAGGCTAATGGGCCAATCCTCTCCAACTTCTTGACTTGTACAATAATATCTTAGAAAGTGTGGATAGGAGAAGCACTTAGATATGGTGCCATCTAGTTCTTCCTTATTTTACTAAGAACTAGATTTACAACTTCAAATTGGCTTATGGATTGTTCACACCCAATACTGAGGTTTTTTTTACCGTGTGATGTAATCTAAAGACCATTTTGTTATCCCACTTTAGTGTTGAAATGAGGTCTACAACGGTCACCTTGTTGCTAATTCCTCTAAACCTGATTTGGAAAATTCCTTTTATTTGTGACCAAGTTTATATGGACTCTAATTGTAACTAGCATACCATTTGAATTCTACTCTAGTTAAACTTGCTGAAAATTGGCAAAATAACAATGAGGGGTAATTACTTGAGTCCCCACATAGAGTTACAAAATCAGATATGTGTTGTTCAGGGTGACCAATGCCATCAAATTGTTTAAATTTGGCCACTACATAGGCTTTAGGATATGGTACTTGGTAATGATGATAAGGATATGATTTATTTCCATTATTCATCATTTCCATGTCACTACCTTGTCTTAGTTGTGTAGCCACCTTTTGTTGTACTTTCTACAAGATGTATGCTAGCAGCTTCACATTGGTAGGAATTTCGGATATCAGGGATTGGGTATCTCTTACTGGTGAAGGAGGTGCTTGTTAAGGACCTACATTTTCAAGGATTTAACCTACAAGGTTTGTATCTTCTATCACCTCTACGGCATGAGATGTCTGTTGAGATCTCTCCAACTTGTTGAGCTTTTTTCTCATTTGTATCATCATCTGCATTAATTCAATAGCCTTCTTTTAAGCTTCATTTTTCTCTTTCCCTTGTTATCTTAGTTTCTCTCACAATGCTTCTATGGTCATTTCTTATTAGAGCTTTCAATGAGGACCAAGGCTTCTATTAGGACATGATGGTCCACATCTCGAGGTTAATTTCTAGATTGAGGTTAATTTCTCCCATCAATTGGGTTACCTCATTGAGGAGTTTGCTCATGGAACTAGTAGTCACACCTTCTCTCTGTTGTGGTAGCATGGATTGACTCGCAAGGACTCATTCTTCTTGAACCTCTTTATTTATATGTCTTATTAATGCAACCATCTTTAATGTTTAATGTGTTGAGGTGTGGGCTTACGGTCCCTCGAAGAGTCATGATGAGAAATAACTTTGACAATATGAATGGTCTCTTTCTTGGGAGTCTCATGATGGGTAGTAGCCTTAGCCCAAATTGATGTTCAGTGTTAGTTTGATAGATGTTTGATAAGCCCGCCTTAGCCCAAATTGATGTTTGGTGAGCTCACAAACTTGCCTTACTACAAGTAGACTTTCGGCGAGCTCACAAGCTAGCCTTAGTTTGATAGACGTTTGACAAGCTAACAAGTTAGCCTTAGTCCAAAAAGACATTTAATGAATTTGCAAGCTAATTTTAGTCTGAAAATAATTTTTGAATGAGCCCACGAGCTGGCTCTAGACCATTGGTGTGGGCATACAAATCAAGGCCAAAAGTATATCTATTTCTTTTTGTAGCATTTTTTCTCTCTCTATTTTTCTCTTTTTTTCCATCTCTAGCAAAACTTTTTCTTTTTTTTTCCAACAATGCTCTCTTCTTTTTTTTTTTTCTTACCTTTATTTCTCTTTTTATTCTTCCCTATCCCACATGGGTACTCTTTTGTTCTTTTTATATTTTTTACACTTCTCCCTTCTCCTCCTTTACAACCCAAAATAATATTTTTTTAAATTTTTTTTTCCACTTTCTTACACTTCCCTATGTGGGGTGTTTCTTTGTTTTACTTCTTTTAATTTTCCTCCTCCTTCAGTTGAGACAAAAATCATATTCTTTTAATTATTATTTTCATTTCTCTTTCCTACTCTTCTTCTCCTTCTTCATCATCTTCTCCCTAATGGTAGTATGGTAGTAGTATAATAGTAGTAATATAGTTTTAGTACAGTAATATTATAGTAGTAGCATAATTGTTATTGTAATAGTAGTAATATAGTAATAATAGCAACAATAGTATAGTAATAGTAGAAGTATAAAAGTAATCATTATAGTAGTATAGTAGTAACATTCTAGGTAGTATCATAAAAGTAAAATAATAGTATAGTAGCAATAGTAATAGTATAATAGTAGTGGTATAGTAGTATTATAGTAATACTATAATAATAGTAGCAATATAGTTGTAGTAGTATAATAATAGTAGTATAGTAATAGCAGCGTAGTAGTAGTAAACAATATAATAATAGTAGTAGTGTTAGTAGTAGAATAAAAGTAGTTATACAGTAGTGTAATAATAGTAGTTGTATATTAATAGTACTAGTAGTATAATAATAGCAATATGGTAGTAGTATAATAATAGCGATAAAGTAGCAGTATTATAGTAGTAGTAGTAGTAGTATGTTAACATTAGTATAGTAGTTGCTTTGTGGCAGTATAGTAGTAGTAGTAATCATATAATAGTAGCATAATAGTCATATAGTATCAATAATTATGGTGTATTAGTTGCATTATAGTATTAATATAGTAATAATATAGTAGCAATAGAAGTTATAGCAGTAGTAGTAATAATGTTGTAGTTATATAATAGTAGTAGTAGTAGCATAGTAGTCGTAGTAATATAGTAATAGTAGAAGTATAGTGGTAGAAGTCATTGTTTTAATATATTACTAGCATAATAGTGCTATCGTTGTAGTATAATAGTGTACTAGTAGTTGTATGGTAGTAGTATATTAATATTATAGTAGTAGAAGTAACATAGAAATTGTATAGCAGTTGTGTAATAATATTGTAATAGCACTAGCATTATTGTGAAAGTAGCATAGTAATTGCATAGTAGTAGTAATAGTTATAGTCATATAGTAATAGGATAATAATATTACAGAAGCATCATATTAATAGTATAATAGTAGTAATAGAACTGATAGTCATATTATAATAGTAATAGTTTTAGTTGTATAATATTAATTGTAACTATTATTGTATAATCGTAACATGGTAGTATAGTAGTAATATAGTATTAATAGTAATAGTGAGTTCAATTATAGTATTTATAATATATTAGTAGTATAGTTTATTAATAAAATTATCATCATAATATAATATAATAGTAGTAGTAGTATAGTAATAAAATAATGGTAGAATTGTAGCGGTAGTGGTAGCATTGTAATAATATAATAATAGTACAGTAGTATTATATCAATACTAAATTAGTAGTATAATAAAGTATAGTAGTAGCATATTAGTGATAGTTGTACAATAACAATAGTAGAGGTAATGTAATGGTAATGTGGTAGTAGTAGCAATATTACATAGTAGTAGAAGTAATATAGTAATAATTTCATAATAGATGATAGTAGTTATTGTGTCAGTATAGTAGTAGTAGTCTACTGGTACTATAATAATAAGGTAATATACTAGCTAATACTATTATAATACTACTACTTCTGATAATACTAGCTAATACTAGCTAATACTACTATAATAGTAGCTAATACTAGCTAATACTAGCTAATACTGGTATAATACTAGCTAATACTATAATTCTAGCTAATACTACTATAATACTACTACTTCTGATAATACTAGCTAATAATAGCTAATACTAGCTAATACTGCGGTTATACTATTACAATATTACTACTATGTTATTATTATATTACTATTATACCACTATACTAGCATTATACTATAATACTATTAGTATTATTTTATTGCTATAAACACTACTACTATTGTACTTGTGTTATACTACTAATTCTACTACTTTTATTGCTACACTACTTCCACAATACTACTACTTTTGATAATATACTACTACTATATCTAGTAATAGTAATATAGCATTAGTATAGTGCTACTAGTAGTAATATAGTACTAGTATAATAGTAGTATAGTTGTAATATAGGTCAAGTATAATGGTATAATAATATGGTAGTAGTATACCAATATAATAATAGTATAATAATAGTATAATAATAATAGTATAATAATAATAGTATAATAGTAATATACTAGTAGTATAGTGCTGGTAGTATTATAAAAGTAATTATAGTAGTAGTATAGTAGTAATAATATAGTCGAAGTATTAGTATAGTAGTATTATAACAACTGTAATAGTAATAATAGTTGTAACAGTACTAGCGGTAGTATAGTAATAAAATAGTAGTATATTACAGCAACTACTATTACTATTATATTACTAATAATACTACAAATATTATGCACTATTATGCTACAATAATAACTACTATCACATCGACTATCCTACTATAATATTACAATTATTTTTCTGCTACTGCCACACAATTGCTATGCGACTGTTATCAATCCTACCATTACTATACTAATACTACTATTTCCTTACTACTATAATAATATTATAGTACTACTATATTACTACTCTCCTACTCTTGCACTATTATCGTACTATACTACTACTATACCATTATATTACTTATTTAGCACTAGAACTATGATACTATACTATTATAGTAGTACTACTATAGTACTATTAGTATACTACTATTATATTACTATTACTACTATAATATTGTATTACAATGACTACTGCTATTATAGTTATTACTATTATATTACTTTGACTGCTACCATATTATACTAATAGTAATAGTTCTACTACCGCTATATTACTAATATACCATTACTATATTATAATTATACTACTACTATATTACTATTTTTACTAGTATACTACAACTATTATACTATAATATTATTTTCACTATAACTACTACTAGTACTATCATACTACTATAATTCTATTACTATTAGTTCTACTACTGGTGTTATAATTACTATGACTATACTATTATTGTAATACTATTACTAGAATTATACTACTATTAACGTCCTGCTACTATAACAACAATTATTACTACACTAGTATTATATTGCTACTACTACTATAAGACAACTACTACTAATACTATCCTACTACAATAATTGTACTAGTACTCCTATTACTACTGCCACTATACTATAGTACTATAATGCTTCTACTATTATAGCTACACTAATACCACTATATTATGAATATATTACAACTACACCAATATACTACTACAACTACTATTATTGTACCGCTAATAATAGTACCGATATTATACTACTATCATACTACAACTACTACCACCACAATAACTATACTACTACAATAGTAGTGAACTACTATATTACTATTATACTACTACTAGGCTATCATTGCTAGTTCTACTACTACTATATTACTAATACTACTGTCACAAATTTACTAATATAAAATTGCTACTACTATAACAACAACAACCACTACTATTACTAATATATAATACTAGTATTAAGGCAACGACTACTACTAGTAGTACTACAAATCGAATATTACCATTACAATACTACAACTATACTACAATTTGCGCTACTTCTATTACTGTAATATTACTATAATAACATTCTTCTATTATTATGACTTCTACCATTAATACTATCCTGCTATATTACTGTTACTACTGTTATATTTATACTAATGCTAATAATTCTACTAGTGCTATATACTATAATACTATTATTATACTACGACTATATTTCTATTTTTTTAACAATACTATAACTACTATACTATACTATAATTTTGCTATAATTCTACTACTACTAATACTATTATTATTATACTAAAATTATATTACAGCTATACTACTGCTACAACTAATTTACCATTATACTATACTACTATTACTGGTATATTGTTGCTACTATAAGTTCTATTATGGCTGGTGCTGATGCTATACTATTACCACTATTACTGATTAATATTACTACTATACAACTATTATCATTATTTCGATTACAATAACTACTACGACTACTACAACTACTATACAATTACTATCATAGTACAATTGCAACAACAATTACTACTATACTTTAACTATACTACTATCACTACTACTACTACAACTAATACTATACTATTACTAGTACTAATCCTATACTACTATTGCTTCCATTAGGACTATCACTACTAGTGTACTACTACTATAATACTGCTACTCTAACTACTACTAAATAACTTTTATACTGCTATTATAGCTATATTGCTGCTACTACTATATTACAACTGTACTACAACTTCTTGTATATTATTATAACTAATATACTATCACTATAATACTACTATACTACAAATAACATACTATTACTTCTATACTACTATTATATTATAGTACAACTATAATTACTTTTACTACTATTACTATACAATTATTGTAATATCATTGTTACCAATAGTAGTACTAATATGGTTATAATAGTAGCAATATAGTTTTAGTAGTCATAGTAACATAGTATAATAATAGTAGTATAGTAGTAGTACTACTACTAACAGCAAAATAATGATAGCAGTAATAGTAGTAGTACAGTAACAGTACTAGTAATAGAGGCATAGTCATACTAGTAGTAGTATGGTAATAGTAATATTACTAGTAATAATATAATAGTAGTAGTAATAGTATAGCAGTAGTAGTAAAAGTAATAGTAGTATAGTAGTAGTATAGTAGTATAATAGTTTAACAATATAGTTGATAGTAGTGTTATTATAGTAGTATAATAGTATAGTAGTAGTGGAGTAATATAGTAGTACAGTAGTACTAGTCGTATAGTAGTAGTATATGAGAGTTAGTATAGTAGTGTTTGTATAATAGTAATATAGTAGCGTTACCATAGTAGTAGCATAGTTGCGGTACAAAAGTTATGTTAGTATAGTAGTAGTAGTATACTACTTATAGTATTGTAGTAGTAATAGTACAGTAGCATAGTAATATTAGTATAATAGTAGTAGTATAATCGTATTAGTATGCTACTAGTATACTAATAGTAATATATTGTCAGTATAATAGTAGTAGTTGTTGTAGTAGTTGTAGTATAGTATTAATATTAGTAATCACAATAGTAGTTGTAGTATAATAGTATTAATATAGTGGCATACACGCCTACTAATACTATAGTAGTAGTATTTTGGTATAGTGGTATCGTAATTGTTGTAACATAGGAGTACTAGTAGTAGTATAGTGGTATACCATTAGTAGTTTAGTAATATAGAAGCATAGTAGTATAGTAGTAGTAGACGTATAACAATTGTAATTATAATATAGTAGTAACAGTATAATAGTGTAGTACTTATAATATAGCAATCGTAGTTCTACAGTAGTATTGTAATTGTAGTATAGCAGTAGTGGTATAGTAGTAGCAGATTAGTAATCGTATTATTATAGTTGTGTAGTAGTAATAGTATAGTATGATGGTATAATTGTATAATAGTAATAGTAGCACAGTAGTAGAGTAGTAAAGTAATACCAGTAGTATATACTCTTAGTAATATAATAGTTGTAATAGTCTAAAAATATAGTTGTATTGTAGCAATTATAATAGTAGTAGTAGTATAGTTATAGTATTATAGTAGTAGAGTAGTATAATAATAACAATCGCATAGTATTAGTAGTATTAATATGGTAGTAGCAATTATTGTTGTTGTTGTTAAAATATAAAAGAAACAGTAGCGCAACAATAGTAGATAATAATATAGTAGTACAATAGAATAGTAATATAGTATTATAATAACAGTCATAATAGTAACTGTTATATAGAAGTAATTGTATGACAGTAGTTCTAGTAGTATAATATAAGTAGCAGAATACTAAGTGGTATTGTGATAGTTGTATTGTAGTATATTAGAAGTATTAGTATAATAGTATTTTTATTAGCAGTACAATAGTAGTAGTAAAATAGTAGTATAATAGTGGTAGTACACTAGTAGTATAACAATAGTGGCAGTATAGTAGTATAGTAGTGTAATATAATAGTATCACAGTATGGTCATCATAGTAGTGTAGTAATACTAGCATAATAGTGTTAGTATAGTAATATTTGTATAAAAGTAACACAGTAGTGTTAGTGTAGCAGTTGTGTAGTAGTGTTAGTACAGTATTAGTAATTGTATGATAGCAGTAGTATATTAGTATTAGTATAAGAGTAATAATAATACAAAAATAATAATATATTAGTATTTGTATAGTAGTAGTAATATAGTAGAAGTAGTATATTAACATTGGCAAGAGCAGTAGTAATATAGTAGTACCAGTAATATATCATTAATAGTAGTAGTCATTGTAGTAGTAGTAATATAATAGAAGTAGAATAACAGCAAACTATTAGTAGTATAGACTTATAAAACTATAGCAATATAGTAGTAATAATAATAATAGTAAAGTAATATGCTAATAATAGTATATTAGTAGTTGTAGTGTAGTTGTAGCAATACTAATGGTAGTATAGTTAATGTTATAGTTGTACTAGTATATTTGTAGTAGCAGTAGTAGTATTGTAACATACTAGTACTAGTATTATTATATTGGTAATAGTCATAGAATAATAGTACTATAGTAGTAGTAGTAATAATAATGGTAGTGGTCATTTAATAATTATAGCAGTAATTATATTATAATAGTAATAATAATAGTAATGTAATAGTAATACAAAAGTATTAGTAATGGTATTCGTAGTAGTAATATAGGAGTATTTGTAGTATTATAATAGCCATGATATAGCAGTAATAGTAGTAGTAGTAGAAGAGCAGTAGTAAAAGTATGGTAATATATTATTAATAGCAGTAGTTGTAGTAATAGTTATTGTTATTATAGCAATAATAGTAGTAATATTAAAAGTATAGTAGCATCATAATAACAGTAGAAGTAGAAATAACAGTATAATAATACAGTAGATATTGTATAGTTTTTCTAGTAGTATAGCGGTATTGTAATAATTGTATAATAGCACTGTAATATAGTACTGTGATAATATATTAGTAATTGTACTATACCAATAGTAGTATAGTATTAGTTAGTGTATATTATTTGTATAATAATAGTAGTAGTATCGTAGTACTAATAACATTATAATATAATAAAATAACAATAGTGGTACTAGTAATTATAGTAGTTTATTACTAGTGCAGTAGTTATAGTAGTATTATAGTATAAGTTGTATAATAGTAGAAGTTATGTAACAGTATTAATTATAGAGGCATAGTGGTGATAGTAGAATTATAGTATAATAATAGAAGTAATAGTATAGTAGTAATAGTTGTATTATTGTACTTGTAGTATAGAAATACTATATTAATAGTAGTAATATGACTCTAATAGTATCTTAGTAGTACTAGTAGTAAAATAGTAGTAGTATGGTAGCATAATCATAATAGTAGTATTTTAGTAATAATAGTATGCAAGTAGTATTGTAATAGAATTAAGATAGTAGTAGTTGTCATCATGGTAATGTTGTGTAATATTAGTAATAGTATATTATTAATAGTAGAAGTACCATAATAATACTAATAGTAGTAATACTAGTTTGTAGTAGTAGAACTTGCAGTAGTGTTGCTATAGTTTTATTATATTAGTAAAAGTAATTGTTGTAGTAAAATAATTAATAGTAGTATTATAATTGTAGTAGTATATCAGTAGGAGGAGTAGTATGTCAGTAGTATTATATTATATTAGTAGTTGTATAGTTATAGTATAATAATATCGTAATATTATAGTAATAGTATGATAGTGTAATAATATTAGTATACTTCTACTATTATATTAGTAGTATTATTTTACTATTACTATTACTACTATAAATATACTATTAGTACTAAACTATTACTATTATTTTATAACTACAATAATAACAACAATACTACTATTGCTGATACTATACTAATATACCTCATATCATTCTACTATTGTTACTACTATAGTATTACTATTAGTACTATTATTAGATAATTTTTGTTATTATGGTACTACTATAATGTTATACTATTGTTATACTATTATATTAGCTCTACTATTACTACTATTACTATATTGTTATCGCTATTAATAATATGCTACTACTTTTGCGATACTACGATAGTACTAATATATTTTTTTTATCACTCTAACACTACTACTATACTTCTACTACCATGATAATTTTATTACTATTAATACTACTATTATACAACTAATATTACTACTATATTAATACTATTACTATTGCCATGCGAGTACTGCTATCGTTATACCACTAGTATTACTATACTAATGCTATAGATGTAGAACTATCAGTTCTATATTGCAATACTATTACTACTACTATTATATTACTAGTACAACTGCTATAATACTACTATTATATTACTGCTATTCTAATAATACTAAATTATCATTATACTACTATACCATTACTCCAATTAATATACTATTACTACTACTTCTACTACTACACTGTTATTATTAGTATTATATTGCTACTACTAATACCACTACTATACTAGGACTATTATACGATTACAACTACTATTATATTACAACTATTGCTAGTATACTTCTTGTATTGTTTGTATTGTCCCAATAGTACTTTTACTATACTATCACTATTCTACTAATAGTACTATACTATTATTGTTACTATACTGTTAGTACTAATACTATCCCGTAATACTACTACTTCGGCAACTTCTATATTACTACTACAACTGCTTTATTCAACTACTGCCACTATTATAATACTAATAGTATACTACTACTACTATTATATTACTATTACAACTACATAACTAAAATACTACTATTACTATTGTATTCATACTACTACTACTATATTTCTAGTATTATACTACTATTAGTGTACTATACTACTAATGTTATACTATTATAATATACTTATTGTACTTTAACAGCTATTAAACAACAATACTACTACACTAATACAACTACTAACTATACCATCACTAATATTATATTATTACTACTACACTACAGATATAACTGTAGTATTGCAATTATATTATTATTACTATTATACTATTTTTAATTCTACTACTATACTTCTATTACTATACTACAACTAATATACTATTATTACTACTACAATTGATTCTATATTGCCATAATTACTACTATACTTCTACAATTATAACTAATATTATACTACAATGAGACCACTATATTATTACAAGCCCCAGGTCGGCGAGGTTGCTGGCACGGCCGGCTATGGCGTGCGAGCGAACGAGCGTGGATGCCAGATCCTTATTGGCGTGCTCGCACACCCTTGCCGGCTTGGGGCCTCCTCTCCACTCCGCCCCTCCCTCTCCTCCATCATCCTCTTCATCCCGGCGACTCCCCGCACTATCCCTTCTTGTTCTCCACCTCCTCCTTCCCCTCCCATACTCTTCCCATCCCCTCCTCTTCCCCTCTCATTCTCTTCCCTCTCCTGCCTCTTTTTCGACTCCCTCTCTCTCTCCACCTGGAAGTCCATCAGCCTCTCCACCTGGTCCCTTCGCGTCAACCCCTCCCCAACAACCTCCACCCAACTGAGGCCCACATCCTCTCTTCCACCGTTGTCCGCTCCCTCGCCAACCACCACTTCGTCACCCACTACTTCCCCAAGGACCACTCCCTCTAGATCTGCTCCGTCCTTGATACTAATCTACTTTCTAAGATTTCTTTTCCCCTCATCATCATACTCTCCTCGATCTTCTGGCATGAGGCCTGGAAGTACGATGAAAGGGTGCTCGAGTACTACAACCACAACATCAGCCACGCGATCACAGTCGTGGAGATGGGATGGGATGCACGCCTTCTCGATGGCCTCCGCCACCATGATCTCAAGTGTCTCCTCGGGGTTTTGGTGATGTATCTAATGCTGAATGTGCCAAATTGACCTACTCACAGCCGATTCCCCTAGACTGAAGCCCAGCATCCCAATTGCGCCATGGCTATCTTCCACGGCAGAGCGGCTGAGATCGTCGTCGGTTACGTGGCAATTAGTGTGGAGATACAGAAGCTTGCAACAGGGGAGTGGATTGGGATGCCGAATGTGCTCAGCAAGGACCATGTGTGCTACTGGGATGTGATCTACAAGATGGTGGAGGCCATGAAGAAGCCCCCATGCCAGCTGATTACTTCTCCGTCAAGCCATTTCGGAGGAGTCCATTGGTATCGAAGAGCTTGTACAAGGACTTGAAGGTGAGGGAGGTGGTGAGGAAGCAACAGAGCGTGATGGACAAGGCCGGATTGCATGTGATGGGGAGGAAAGAACATCTTGGACCACAATAACAAATTGAAGCTTCTGGATCTAGCAGCAATAAAGAATTAGTGGAAAATCAAAGATTAATTGAAAACCCATATGTAAGAGGACGTGCCAAAGGAAGGGGAAGAGAAAGTTCTAGCGGAAGAACTTCAGATTTTAGTATGAATATATCGTGTGAGTTTTTCTTAGAAAATATTGATAATTTTTTTATCTTAATTTATGTGATTTTGAAATAATATTTTAATAAATGTCACTATGTTTTTTTGCAAAAAGTTCATCAGATGTTGGACGATGCCTTCCATGTGATTTTTGATTGTAATGTTGTGATTTTCCAACTTTTATTTGAGTATTTATAAATGGCTTACTATGTTGGTGTCAGCACTATACCGTATGTCTTATGATGTATAGTATTTACAAATGACTTAATATCTGCATGTAAGTTTATTAGATTCTTATCTGTGTATATAGTATATATTCATCACTATGATTTTGGATGTAAGCACTATAACGTATGTATTATGATATTTAATATTTGAATATGTTATATCCATATGATTAGTTATGTATCTTTTAATATGCGTATGTTAATTACGATCTTATTCCAGGAAATACCTAATTTTTCATGTTAATTTTTAAACAAATTTTTACCAAAATTTAGACTTATTTATAAATAAAAATATTTGATGGGTTTATTTGTAAATGTATAAATATTAAACTTTTAATTGAAAATTGGGGTACTTTAAAATGTTCCATGTCTGTTTTCTAAAATTTTATTGTAAAAAAACTAAAGTTGTGACTTATTTATAAATAAACAAATTTAGGGGGCTTATTTGTAAATATACAAATATTAAACTTATATTTTAAAATTTAAATTTTAATACCTAAATTACAAGTTTCATATTTCTACAAATATTTCAAGGGTTCTATTTGTAAATGTACAAATATTAAACTTGTAATTTTAAATTTAAAGTTTAAAATTATTCAATGACTTTTTCGTAAAATTTTATTTCAAAAATAATAAAATTTAGTCTTATTTATAAATAAAAATATTCAAGGGGTCTATATTAAATGTACAAATATTAAACTTATAGTTTGAAATTTTAAGTTTTAAAACCTTCAATATCTTTTTTGTAAAATTTTATTTAAAAAATAATAAAAAATTGAACTTATTTACAAATAAAAATATTCAAGGGGTTTATTTGTAAATATACAAATATGAAACTTGTAATTAGAAATTTTAAGTTTTAAAAATTTTAATGTCTTTTTTGTAAAATTTTATTTAAAAAAATAAAATTCATACTTATTTTTAAATAGATATATTCAAGGGGGCAATTTACAAATGTACAAATATTAAACTTTTAATTTGAAATGTTAAGTGTTAAAACCTTGAATGTCTTTTTCGTAAAATTTTATTTTGAAGATGAGAAAATTTTGAACTTATTTATAAATAAAAATATTCAAGCAGACTATTTGTAAATGTACAAATTTTAAACTTGTAATTCAAAATTCTAATTTTTAAAACTTCAATATTGTAAAATTTTATTAAAAAGTTGATAAACATTGGGCCTATTTATAAATAAAAAATTTGAGTGCTCTATTTGTAAATAGAATTTGATTTTAAAATTGGATTTTAAAATTTTAAATTTTTATAACTTCGACTCTTTTTTGTAAAATTTTATTTTAAAGCTTATAAATTTTGTATTAATTGATAAATAAAAATATTCATGGCTCTTATTTGTAAATTCACAAATATAAAATTTGTAATTAAATTTGTAATATAGGGTTTATTTGTAAAATATCTAAAATATTTAAGGTTATTTTTATAAATTTTTATTTGAAAAATATTATCATTTGGAATTTTTATAAATAAAAATATTCAAGTGGTTTATTAGTAAATATAAGAATATTAGGATTTATTTGTAAAAGATTTAAAATATCTCAGCTCGTTTATAATTCTTTATTTGAAAAATATTAATATTTGGACTTTTTTATAAATAAAATATT
The DNA here is from genome assembly GCA_005019695.1 of Trichopus zeylanicus subsp. travancoricus. Taxonomy (NCBI): domain Eukaryota; kingdom Viridiplantae; phylum Streptophyta; class Magnoliopsida; order Dioscoreales; family Dioscoreaceae; genus Trichopus; species Trichopus zeylanicus. Next base: position 771,923 of record RXID01014431.1, read on the forward strand.
CGAAGGGTTTATTTGTAAATATTCGGGATAAAGAGTAGAGTGTAGAAAATAAATTTTTCGCAGTTTAATTATAAAATTATGGAGAGTAAAAGTGAAATTCTTGGAAAAAAATTTGATTAAATAATAATCAGGGGGTTGTAGGTAAATAATTTGAAAAAGAGGGGGCATAGGTAATTTTGAAAATTTCGTAGGATTTTTGGTAATTAAGGGAAATCCCAAGAGGGGTGTAGCTAATTAACCCTTATATTATTACTACTACTACTCCAACTACAATCATAAGTATTATACTACATTACTCTTATTATTACTATCATACTATTACTAATACCACCGCTAAAATACAATTGTTATTAAACACTACTACGACTACACTAATGCAATTACTATACCACTACTACTACTACTAAATTACTATTATAATTACTATACAACTATCACTACTAATATTATACCACTACTATTATTCCATTACAATTATTGTTACGACACTACTAATAAACTATTACTACTACTATACAACTGTATCTACTAGTACAATTACTACTATCTTGCTACTATCTACTAGTAGTACTACTGCTACTATACTAATATACTAGTACTACCGCCACTACTATTATACAACTATTTTCATTATACTACTACTACTACTATACTCTACTATTTCTACTATACTGCTAATACTACTCTGCCAATAAACTATTATTATTACTACTATTACTACTACTACTACTACTATTATGATAACAATACTATACTACTATCACACAACTATTGTACTACAAGTATAATACTATTATTACTATCTATACTATCGTTAGAATTCTACTATTATTGTTATATTATTACTACTACTATATCATGACTACTACTACTATTGTTACACTATAACTATATTATCACTAAAAATACTACTATAATACTACTACTATCATATTATTATTAATACTGCTATTACTAATATGATACTCCTACTAGAGCTGCTATTATATAACTATTATACTACTATAAACACTACTATTACACATCTGCTGCTATTATACTGTAATACTTCTTCTATACTACAACTATTATATTATCACTAGTATTATACTTTTACTATTCTACTACTACTATTATTATAGTAATACAATAATACTACCAGTACTTCTATACCACTGCTACTACTATTTTTATACTTCTATTACTATTTTACTTCTATTATACTACAACTTTAAAATTACAACTATACTATTACAACTACTACTATATAACAACTATTATTACCATAATTATACTACTACTGCTATGATTATACCACAATACTACTACCATACTTGTATTGTTAGTATTGGTATTACATTGTTACTAATATATTACTACCATTACTACTCCTATATTTTAACTACTATATTACTATAACTACTATTATTACATTACTACAACTACTATATAGCCACTATTACTACTGTCACTATACTACTATAACTATAACTATTATTATCACGTTATTGCAACTATTATAAAGCCACTACTATTGCAACTATTACTACTTCTACTGCTATATTATAACTAGAATATAACTAGTATTACTTATATTATTATTATACTGCTACTATAACAACTGCTATTACAACTACTATAAGTATATTGCTACCGCTAGTACTACTGTACTGCTATTACAATACTACTATTATTATAATTAATATACCACTACTACCACTATTGTACTTCGACTAATAGAATTATTACTTGTATTATACTATGATTTCTATAGCAATACTATGACTACTACTATATTACTACTATATTACTACTATATTAATACTATTACAACTATTATATAACTACTGATACTATGCAAGTATTATAGCACTATTATTATCATACTACTGCAATTACTATCTTACAACAACTACTACTACTATAAACTATTAATATACTATAAATCTACCACTACTACAAGTATACTATGATGATTATTACTACTAATATACTACTACTATACTACTATTACAAAACTACTAGTTTTGTCGTTATACTACTTCTGCAATAGCAACTACTACTATTATAATCCATTATTTCTACTATTACTATTATACTATTAATAGTAAAATACTACCACTATTACTAGTATATTACTATTACTATTGTACATTACTATTACTATTGTACATTACTACTACAACCACTATAGATATACTACTGTTATATTACTATTACAACAACAACCATAATACTACTATTACTACTGCTACAGTATTAATACTATGGTATTATTACTATTACTATTATTATATTACTACTAAAATGCTACCATTAATATTACTACTATATTACAGCTACTACTATACAACTACTATTACTATATTTCAAGACTATTTTTACAGTTAGTACTACTACTATGGTACTGCTACTACTTACCACTACTAATACTACTATATTAACACTACTATTACTATATTATTCACACTACTATTATTATATCACTACTGTTACTATACTATTACAATTACTACTATAATTCAACCAATATACTTCTACTACCACTGTAATACAATATTTCTATTATACTACTATAGCTACTGCGACATTAATACTATACTACTACCATACTACTACTATACTACAACTACAATACAATTGCTATTACTGTAATTACAATAATTATACTACTATTATACTACTACTGCTATCATACTATTAATACTACTATACTACTACTATTACTATTACTATTCTACTACTAAACTACTACTAGTACTACTACTATACTGTTGTTATTAATACATAACTACTAATACTATTACTACAAGTACCACTACTATTATACTACTATGCTACTTTTATAACTAGTACTACTACAACTACTACTATACTATATTACTCTTAATGCTACGATTATACTATTACTACTACTATACCACAACTTCTTTTGCAAGTAATAGTTGTGTGTTACTGTACCACTACTCTTGCTCCTCCTCCTACAGCTACTACGATTGCTACTATACCAATGCTTCACTATCACTGTACAACTAATATATCAATATTACATTATATTGCTCCTATACTAGTATACCAATACTATAATATTATAATACTACTATTATTACAACTATACTACTATTGCTACTATACTATCACTATACTTCTACTAGTACTACTAGAAGTACTACTTCTACTCCTGCTACTACTACTATTACACTACTAGTATACTGCAATTAGTAAATTACTGCTAGTACTATTATACTACTATTGCTACTACTATTCTACTGCTATACTATTATAGAGCCAAAATCAATTACCTGAATTAGCAAGAGACTTGAGGAGTAATATTGAAATAACAAATAAAATTTAATGGTAGTTTTGTAGCATAATTTGGTATCTTGGTGATATGTCTTTCAACAAGTGGAAGTCTCTATTGTTAATTACGCTGGTAATTATCAGGAATCTCCAAATCAAGCAACCTAGCTAATAAAAAAAGTGATACAAATAAGGGAAAGCATAATTGATTAATTTGAGAAAAAAAATATATGGCTTACTATAGAGCATACCCTCACTTTGCAATTTAATAAATTTAAATTCAAAATCATAAAGATTATGAAAATAAGAGAGGAAGAGGGAAGGATGACTAGATGGACCTTAGTTTGATCCTTAGTGGATGTTGATAATTTGGCTTGATTTTAGGGTGTGACTGACTGTCTTAGTTTGTGTCAGTTGACCCTTTTATGATTTGAAATTCACTAACTACATTATGCTTATTCTCAGTTGTCTCCTTTTGATCTTCGATTTGATAATCGATGATCTCTTTTATGTTGTTGATTAAGTTCGAAGCATTATCACTAGCTTTTGAGCATGTGTTGGCTTAGCTTCAAAGTGTGGCTAACGACTTTAAGCATGTTAACGATTGACCTCTTTTGAATATGACATCTAGTTCATTGACTAAGTGGGTTCAAGGTTGCCTTTAGTTCAATTTGATTTGAAATGGACTGTGACACTGGTTAATGTTGACCATTTATATTTGATAATCAATAGCTTTGATTATATTTGAAGTGTCACCAATGGGTTTGATCTTATGTTGGATGAGCTTGAAGTGTATTCGATAACTTTATCCATAATACTAGTTGACTTATTTTGAATAAGGCATTTGGTTGATTGACTAAGCGAGTTTAAGCCTACCTTTAGTTCAATTTGAAATGGTTGGCAACTTTGTCTTATACTGAGCATTTCTGATTTGATTATTGACAGCCTCTTTAGCATGTTAGCGGTTAAGTTTGAAGTACTGTCAATAACTTTTGAGAGTATGTTGGCTTAATTTTGAAGTGTGGTCAATAATTTTAAGCATGTTATCGGTTGATCACATTCAAACATGGCATAAGATTGATTGACTAAGTAAGTTCAAGCCTACCTTAGGCTTGATTTGCTTTGAAAAAATGATTGGTGGCCTTGGCTTGTGGTAATCATCTTCAATTAGAGAATCGACAGTCTTATTAATATATTATTGTTATTATTATACTATAATTACTATTACTACTAACATACTATTATAGTACTTCAATTATTACTAGTATTATTATATTGCAACCACTATTAAAAATATACTACTACTTCTATTATACTACTACCACTACTATTATACTTTTTCTATTACTTCTAATACTACTATGACACTATTATTGTTATAATAGTTTTATTGCTACCAACACTACTACTATACGATTACTATTGCTATTATACTATTACTATTGTTGCTATGCTAGTACTATTGCTATTATTATACAAATACTACTATTGCTATACTAATACTATAGATATATAACTACTACTTCTATATTGCAATGCTACTACTTCTTTGATAACTTCTACATTACTACTCTATAACTATTACTACTATTATACTACAACTATTGTCTTTATTATAGTACTACTACTATACTACTACTCTACTACTACTGCTACTATTATACTACTATTATATTACTACCACAACTATATAACTAAAATACTACTAGTATTACTAAATTAATACTATTATTACTATAACTACTACCATAATAATACTTCTATTATTATCATGCATGACAACTATTATATTACTTCTATTACTATTATACTATCAATATTTCTATACAACTAATACTACTATAGTATAATATTACTACAACTGCAACTACTATTAATATTATTCCAACAACTACTCCTAGTACTACTATATTATACTACTATGACTAACTACAATACAACTATTACTACTACCATACTACTACGACAACTACTAATAATATACTATTACTACTAATATACTACTATTAATATACTACAATACTACTATTGCTACTACCTCTACTACAATACTACTGCTTGTACTATAGTACTGCTATCAATATAGTATACTACAACCACTACTATAATACACTACTATTACTATACTACTACAACTACTACTAATAGTAAAATACTATTACTCCTACTACTTTTACTATGATACTATGGCTGGAACAACTATAGTACTACTATTACTATATTATACTACTACCACCAGTACACTATACTACTACTACTTAATAGTAGTAATACTAATATTATACTATTATTACTACTATACGTTAAGTACTATACTACTATTAGTGCTACTATACTGCTAATGTTGTACTACTGTAATGCTCCTATTATACTTTTACTGCTATTGGACTATACTACTACTATACTACTACAACTACCAATAGTACTATACTATTACTACCATACTATAAATACAACTATGAGACAGCAACTATATTACTATTGTCATTATACTATTACTACTATTACTACTATACTTTTATTATTATACTACAACTATTATACTACCACTACTACTACAATTAATTCTATAATAGTACAGCTACAACTATGCTTCTATGATTATAACTAATATTATACTACCACTAGTATTATAGTACAAAACTACCACTATACTATTACTATTACTTGTACTATTATCTTACTACTATTGTACTACTACATATTACTATACTACAATACCACTACTACTATTATATTATTATCCTAATATATTACTACTACAGCTACTCCAACTGCAACTATAACTATTATACTGCATTACACTTATTGTTATGCTTATACTATTACTACTATTATATTACTATTAACACCACTATAATACTATTACTATTAGACACTATTACTATTATGCTAATACTATTACTATACCACCACTACTACCATACAACTATTATAGCTACTATACAATGGTCACTACCAATATTATACCATTGCTACTACTATATCATTACAATTATTGCTATAATACTATTACTAAACTACTATTAGTACTATTACTATCAAAAAACAACTACTAGTACGAATGCTACTATAGTAATACTACTATACAACAATAATTGCTACTATTACTACTATTACCACTACTACTATACTAACATATTAGTACTACTACTATTATTATATCGCTACTTCCATTATACTTTTGTTACTACTATACTACTAATTCTACTGTTTCTACTATACTACTAATACTACTCTACCAATATACTACTATTACTATATTACAATAATACTGCTATACTACTACAACTACTAATATGATACTAATACTATACTACTACACTACTACTGTATTGTAACTTTAATATTACTACTAGTTCTACTACCGATATACTACTAATATTACTGGTATATTACAACTACTATTATATTATGATTATTGCTACCATTGTACTACTTCAACTATACTATCACTAAAAATACTATTATACAACTCGTACTACTATTATACTACTATTAATACTATAAATATTATACTAATGTAAATACTACTATTACACTTCTACTGCTATTTTATTGCGATACAACCAATACACTACTATTTCTTTTTTATCACTAGTACTATACTATTACTACTAATACAATTACTATATTACTACTACTACCACTACCCTTACTACAACATGAATATTGCTACCACCTAGCAATTTAAAATGATTGAGGTCATTCAAAGGCCAACTCGCAAACATAAGAAGATTCAGTTCAAACTTTTGTGGAAAATGCAAGCCTTTGATGAAGAAGGATGCTCCATTAATCTAGAATCAAGATTGATAACAATCGTTTGAAGATATCAAGAAGTATCACCTAAAGCCCCAGTCCTAGGAATACCTTTACCCAATTAACCCCTTATTCTAAACATAGCAGCAATGAAAGGATCCTTAGGAGCATTGCTTGCCCAGAATAATAAAAAAGGTAAAGAAAATATACTCTACTATCTGGGTAGAATGTTAATCGGGGTAGAAAATAGCTACTCCCCCATCAAAAAGTATTGTCTGGTGCTCATATTCATGGTTCAAAAGCTCAGATATTATTTGCTTTTACATCAAGTCATTTTAATATCAATGATTGATCCCATAAAATACTTGATGACTAGGCCTATACTCACTAGGAGGCTAGCAAAATAGGCTTTAATCCCATGCAATATGATATCAAGTTCACTCATCAAAAGGAGGTTAAGGGGCAAGCCTTCACCAATTTTCTCATAGCTCATCTAGTACCAAATAATTCTCCTTTGAGTTGCAAGCTCCTTGATGAAAAAATATTTTTGGTCGAAGAAGAAGAACCTTAATGGAAGTTGTACTTTGATGGAGCATCATCCATTAATCCAGGGATTAGAACAAAGCTTTCACAAATCAAAGTATCATCCATTAATCCAGGGATTAGAACAAAGTTTTCACAAATCAAAGTATTCATTGGACTTGTTTATATCACTCTAAATGGGGGCATTTTATCATACTCCTATTCTCTCTCAAAATCGTACACAAATAATGACGCTGAATATGAGGCCCTAATTGTAGAACTCAAAATAGCCCTTAATATAGAAATATCACACCTACATATTTTTGATGATTCATAATTAGTTATTATGCCAAATTGAAGGTAAATATAAAGTCCACAAATTTGAGCTCCTAAAATACCATGAAAAGGCTCAAGAGCTCATAAGGCAAATTTCTCAAGTTCAAATAACTAAGGTTTCTTGGTCCATCAATGCTGAGGCTGATTTCTTAGCAAAACTAGCCAAGGCCCTAGCTGATCCTAATCAAGGGAAAATTCTAACAATAGTATGTAGTAGACATATGATGAACTCAGTCTTTAGCATCAAGCATGAGAGGACTAAATCTAAACCAATAGAAGAGGCCACAGATTGAAGAAAACCATTCACCAACTACCTCAAAAGTGGAGAATGCCTAGAAGATAAATCTGCCCAAATGTAACTTAGAAAGAGAGCTGCACACTTTTTGCTTATCAATGACACTCTATATAGAAAGTCCTTCAATCAACTACTTCTATGTTGTCTCTTAGACAAAGAGGCCAAAGAAGTTATGTATGAAATGCATTCTGGAGTTTGTGCAACTTATCAATTTAGTCCAAAACTAATGGGCTACTATTGGCCCATAATGGTAAGAGATTGCATGGAATATGTGAGAAGATGTCATCTATGCCAAATTCATGGTGACTTCATCCATCAACACCCAAATCCTCTATATCCAACAGTACCCTCGTGATCATTCGAGATATGGGGAATAGACATCATCGGCCTGATCGAACCTCTTCTTCTAGAGGCCATCGCTTCATACTAGCAGCAACCGATTATTTTCTCAGTGAGCTGAAGCAATTCCATTGAAAGAGTTAAAACAAAATGTTGTTATTTACTTCTTTCAAGAAAATATTTTATACCAATTTTGTATTCCTCGACGGATTATTTCTGATAATAGGCCATCCTTTAGAAGCCTCAAGGTAGGACGATTCACATATTACCACAAGATAGATTGGAGATATTCATCCATCTACAATGCAAGGGCTAACAGCCTTGCTGAGGCGTTCAACAAGACCCTCTCCAAGATCTTGAAGAAAGTTATTGTTAGAAACAAGAAAAATTAGCACCAAAAGCTAGTTGAGGCACTATGGGCATATCACACCATATATCAAACCCTTATGAGCTAGACTCTTTAGATAAGACAAGGCGCATGACACAACAGAAGCTGAAAATATATCGAGCATAAATGGCAATGGCCTATAACAAGATAGCTTGACTTAGGTCATTCCAAAAGCAAGAAATGGTCTTTGCCAATAAATCACTCCAAAATCCTTTATTTACAAATAACCCCACGAAATTTTGATATTTTGTGAATAAGTCCTTTCAGAATTTTTATGTACAAATAAGTCTAAATTTTATTCGAAAAGGACCCTGGAAGTTTCAAAATATGATAAATCAGTCCTTTTTGTAGAAAAATCCCCTGAAATTTATAAAATTATAATTTTGTCTAATTTTGTGGAAAAAATTTGCAAATACCCCATGTATAATTTTAATGTTCGGGGTGAGTATAACTTTCAAGATATCAAAACAAATAGATTTATGCATATCTTTCTGAAGCTCATCCAAACTCTGGATAAACCTATCCATATCTATTTATGTCCACATCCATCATTCAAAATTTAAAATAAAAAAAATCACTTTTAGCCTAACTCTATCTCTTTGAGTCCTATAAAAACCCTTGGAACTTATAAATCGGGGAATAGAAAGAGATCAGAGACAAAAGGGGAGATCAGAATATAATGGGAGAGTGTTGAAAGGCCATCATCAAAAATGAGTCAAAGACTAAAAAGGTAAAGTTTTGACTTAGCTTCATTCTCTTTTTCTTTCTTTCCTCTATAATTTATCTCCTTTCCCATAGGACCACCTTGCTGCCATTACCCTACTGCCCCAACCATAGCCACCTCGACTCGTGTCCCAGCCCATTGGTCTATGGCCTAGCTCAACCTATGTCCCAGCCCAAGGGCCATGATGAATAGACTTCTTCCCTACACCCCATGTGCCTTTGCCACTTGCTTCTCCCTATGCACTGTCGTCACTTGCACTACCCCCATGTGTCATCGCCACTTGCTCCAACCCAAGTGCTATTGGCTGCACATGGATGTGGCTTCCTCAAGTTGCTCATCATCCCAGCCCCACCATCCACCTCATTGCCAGAAGAATAGTAGGATTCAGCCGAGATATGGCCGGATCCGTTGCCGTCAAGAGCTCACTAATGAGGCCTCCTTGAGCCACTCATCATCCCAATCCTACCCTCCATCTTGTAACTAAAAGAATGGCAAGATTCAACTGGGAGATAGCTAGATCCCACTAGGAAGGAAGGCCATGTTGTTAGTCATGCGAATCAGAAGAAGGAAAGGATAAGGGAAAGGTATTGTAAGCTTGAAGAAGAAGTAAAAGGGAATAAAAAAATACATAAAAAGTTGTTTTTACAAAAAGAATTGGCCAAACTAGAGGGAAAAAAGAGTTTTGGTCTTGAGGGGGAAGAAAAAGGAGAAAATATAAATAAAGAGGTTGTTGTGCACAAAAAAAAGAAAAAAAGAAAAATTTGGCAAAATAACAAAAGAAAGAGTTTTCACCATCATAGCCACCCACAATCCTTGGCAATGAAGATGGTGAACCCAAGACCTCACCGTGGCCAATCGTGGCCCCTCAAAAATGGTGAACTCTTAACACTACCCATAGCCACCTGCGGCCCCTCGAAGATGGTAGATCCCCATCACCACAAGCTAGCTTTTAAACTCGCATCCAATCCAGCCTTTGGGCTCGCATTCATCCAACTTTTGGGCTCACATTTAGCCAATCATCTACCTCTCATCAAAGCCAACCTTTAGACTTGCAATTAACCAGTCTTCAGGCTCGCACCTTGATAGTGCACTTTGAATTAGAATAAATTTTAATTTATGATTCAAGGTCACTCCTTGGGGTTTTCGCTATCTTAGGTGATCAACTTTGATCCCATAATGTGCACTGAGAAAGAAGATCTCATCCTGACTATTACAAGAAAAGGGAGAGCGATTGAAATGTTCAGCCAACTTGGAAAGCCCACCCCTTGAATGAAGATGGTTATTACCATTACCACCTATAACACTTTTGCCCCATTATGTAGTGGCTTAGAGAAGGGCAAAAGTATGTCAAATGAGCACAGTCCTACCTCAAGACTATAGCTAAGAGGAGAATAACTAAGCCAAACAACAACAGTCCCTATAAGGCTACAACCTAACATGAGACTCCAAAAAACATGACCATTCATATTGTCAAAGTTATTTCTCATTATGACTCTATAAGGGACCATGAGTCCACACCTCAACAGGCCAAATGACAAAAGAAGGTTGTATGGGCAAGACTTACAAATAAATCCATTCACGAAGAAAGAGCCCTTGTGTGTCAATCCTTGCAACCACACCAGAGAGAAAGTGTAACTAGTCATTCATAAGCAAACTCCTGAATGAGGTGACCCAAGAAATGGTAGAAGTTAACCTTAATCTAGAACACACCAAACCAAGACCTGATCCTTGAGATGTGGACCATCATGTCTTAATAGAAGCCTTGGTCCTAATAGAAAGATTTAGTGAGGAAATGGCCATAGAAGCATTGTGAGAGTAATTGAGACAATAGGGGAAAGAGAGATGAAGTTCAGAAGAAGGTTATGAAATTAATGGAGATCATGATATAAATAAGACAAAAGCTTAACAAGTTGAAGCAATCTCACATAGTCATCTCTTGAAGCTATAGAGGTGGTAGAAGACACACCCATTGTGGGTGAAAAATCCTTGAAAATGTAGTTCCTTCAAAGGACCTCCTCCACTTGTAAGGGATACCCAATCCCTGATCTCAGGAATTCCTATTAATGTGGAGCTGCTAGCATACATCCTATAGCAAGTATAACAAATGGTGGCTGCATAACTAAGACAAGAAAGTGACATGTGTATGATGAATAATACAGATAAACCCTACCCTAATCATCACGACCAAGTACCATATCCTAAAAGCTACATAGTGCCTAAGTTCAAACAATTTAATAGCATTGGTAATCCAAAACAACACATACCTTATTTGGTGGCTCTATATGAGGACTTGAGTAATAACCCATCATTGTTATTTCACCAATTTTCAACAAGTTTAACTGGGGTATCATTCAAGTGGTGTGCTAGTTACAATTAGAGTCCATACAAACTAGGTCACAAATGAAAGGAGTTCTCCAAATCATGTTTGGAGGAATCAATAACACGGTGACCATTGTGGATCTCATTTCAACACTAAAGTGTGATAATGAATTTGTCTTGGATCACATCACACAATTGAGAATCCTTAGTATTAGGTGTGAACAATCCATTAGCAAATATGAAGTTGTAAATCTAGTTCTTAGTAACATAAGTAAGAACTCAATGGCACCATACCTGAGTGTTTCCTCTATTCACACTTTCCAATACTTTATTATACTAGTCAAGAACTTAGAGAGGATTGACCCACCAGCCTTAGCTGGTCCACAAAATTTGAAACTAGAAAAAGCCTTCAACCACACTTCAAAGCTAAGACAACTCAAAAGCTATTCGTCATGCTTGGCTAAGCCAACACTAAAAGTCATTGGTGACACCTCAAACATAATGACAACTTGCTAATGAGGCCATCAATTATTAAATAAAAAGTCAAATAAAGTCAACTGACAATATGCTCAAAGTAGGTAATACTCACCCTTCTAAGTCCCTCTCTTGAGTTGAATCTAGAGAAGAAGCCACATGGACACTAAACTCTTCTATTATGAAGTTTGCTGACTATGAGAAGAAGGTGGTTATGACTTTTGAACCTATACCTCCTCCTCCCCATACCAAAGTATGGGTGAGGTCCACCCCTAATCATCTAAGCTACTTATGTAAGGAGATGGACATTGAGGAGTATTTCTACAAAGAGTTTAGGGATAGTTGAAACCCCCACATTGAGTAGCTCCCTGTAGATCGAGTCTTCATTAAGGGGGCCCAAACTTGTTCCAATGTCCTCTTCCATGCTCTTTTTTTTCCTTTTCTCTTTATATCTATGGCTTGCATCCCTCTTGCACACATCTTGGCCCAAGCTCATTTAGATGTTAGTTGTTGTTCATTACACTTGCAAATTAGCATATAGTTTTGCCCTTAGCCATGGTGAAGATTGCTATAAAGTGACAAGTTGTAGCTTGCCTTTGCAATGATTGGCTTTGGAGCTCTTTAAGTAGTGGTACTTAAACTTGATATAGGCGGTACTCATCCTTCCACCAAGAGGAGAATTGCTTGTGGAAGTGAAGGGACTATTAAGAGAGAAACTTCAAGGACCATAGTGTGACTTAAGGTGAAAGATTTGCACAAGAGTCTTAAGTCTTGGTAAATTTTTGAGTTTCTCATGATTGGCTTATTACCAAAGTCTTATGCCTAACTTATTACCAAGCTCTTATGCTTGGTTTATTGTCAAGATCATATGCCTCAAGTCAATTTGAGGTCTTATGTTGGGCTTATTACTAATGTATTATGCCTTAGGTGAATATGAGGTCTTTTGCCTACCTTATTGCTGAGGTCTTATGCCCTAGATAGAATCGAGGTCTTATGCCTTACTTATTGCTGAGGCCTTATACCCTAGGTAGGATCGAGGTCTTATGCCTAGCTTATCAATGAAGTCTTATGCCTAGCTTATAGCCTGAGTGAATCTGAGGTCCTATTTCAGCCTTATTACCGAGGTCTTATGTCTTGGGTAGAATCGATGTCTTATGCCTATCATATTCTCAGGGACTTATGCCCCGAGTAGAATAAGGTCTTATGCTTAGCTTATCACTGAGGTCTTATACCCTTGGTGAATCTAAGGTTTTTGCTCGGATTATTGCCAATTTCTTATACCCTAGGTGAATCCCAGGTCTTGTGCCTCGAGTAAATTCAAGGTCTTATGTTGGCTTATTATTAAGGTCTTATGTCTAGTTTGTTGCTGAGGTCTTATGCCCCAGGTGAATTTGAGATCTTGTTCCTCGAGTTAATTAGAGGTCTTATGCCATTCTTATTTTTGAGGTCTTATATCCCATATAGAACTCAGGTCTTATTACCCAAGTAGAACTGAGGCCTTATGCTTGACTTATCACCAAGATCTTTTGCTCCAGCTAAATTCGAGATCTTATGCCTAGCTTATCACGAAGGTCCTATGCCTTGAATGAATTTGAGGTCTTATGCCTAGCTTTTAAGTAGGGTCTTATGCCTCGAGTGGATCCATGTTCTTTAGTGGTCTATTAGGACAAGACATGTCAATATCTAAAGAGATAACAAAGGCATAATTTAGTCTAAAGATAAAACATTCTTAGGTTGTCTACATGTCAAGTCCTAGAAAGTTTGTTATTATCTAGGTGCTCAATCTTTGGCCCGATGACCCTAGAAATTTTGAATAGGCCTCTCTAGTTCAGAGATAATTTACCTAAAACTTGATTAATGGGTTCAGCCCATCAAACTATCCAATTGTCTGATTGTAATCCTCGGTTGCCCTCGTATGCATTGTAGTATTAGGCCACTCACTGCTGGTATTCAGTAACTCTAGTGCAAACCCTCTCCCAAACTTCTAGAATGAGATCCTTCTCATCTTAGATGTTTGCCTCATTCATCATAAGATCATAAGCCTAACTCAAGGTGAAGTAAACCAAATTTCCACCTGAATGATAGCTTCAACCCCATAAGTGAGCATGAACGGTGACTCCTTTGTTCTTGTCCATGGCTTGGTTGGCAAGACCATAGAACATGTGGTAGCTCATTGACCCAGATGCCTTTGGCTCTTTTGAGATACTTATTTATGTCTAAAGTAGGTTGGATTAGTTATCTCAAGCCATTGGATTAGTGGTGGTCACCTAGGTGAACCATAGCCCTATGCAGATACTACTATAGTATTCTTTGGATCTTGAGCTATCTAGTTGCATCCTATTGGCTATAACTAGCACTTATGGCAATATGAACCCATAGATCATGCTCTGCAATCAGAACCCCTGAATATTTCTCTCAATGATTGTGGCTAGGGATTCAACTTTTACTCATTTGGTAAAGTAGTCAATAGCGACCACTAAGAACTTTCTTTGACTTGATACTAATGGGAATAGCCCTAAGATATCCATCCCTCATTGGACAAAAGGCCATATAGATTGAGTTTGCTCTAGATGAACCACAGACTTTAGTGTAAGGAGGAGTGCCTCTTGCTTTATTTGCATTTGGAGATGAATATGCATTCATCAGAAGCCATGTAGAGCTAATAATACCCTTGTCTAAATAGCTTAGGTGCCAGGGCCCATCCTCCACCATGGCCCACCATGAACTTCTCGGAAGGCATAGTCGATTTCCTCGGGTAATCGACAATGGAGAAGGGGCTATGTGAGGGATCTTTCATGCAAGACTCATTCTAATAAGGTGACTGTAGGGCTAGCTTCTTGGTCTTTTGGGCCTCTTTTGGGTCTTCAGAAAGTTACCCATGTTTGAGGTAAGAGATAATTGGATCCATCTAGTAGGGCTTGCATGCACTGCATTCACCTCGATGGTCTCTGATTAGCTATGTTGCTAAAGATTCTCCACAAAGATTAGCCATTGGAGTCAAATTTGAGGAAGTCCAAGCTAGCCAAGCAAGAATCTCCCTCCATGTTGCTATTTTGGGGGTACCTAGCAAGTTTCCACTCCGCAACATCACTAAGGATAATAGCCTCAAGGCCAAATGCTCAGTTACCTTCGTTAGATATTTATCCCACGAGTTAGTTTCCGATTTACTTTTGGTTCGGCTATTTTTCAAGTTAGTGTTTCATCAAGTGTAATAGTAATACTAGTAATAGTAGTAAAAGTTAAGCAGTAGTAGTATAGTAGTGATAGTAGTATATTAGTATAATAGTATAGTAATATAGTAGTAGTATAATAGTAGTAATATAGTATATTAGAAATAGTACTATACTAGTAGTAGTATTATAGTTGTATAGTTAGAGCAATAGCAGTATATTAGTAGTAGTAATATAGTAGCGGTAAGTAGTAGTACTATAGTAATAGTAATAGCATGGTAGTAATAGTTAGAGCACTTCTACTATAATATACTATCATTATTCTATTATACTATACTACTAAACAACTCCTATATTACTGCTATTATACTATTGCAATACCACTACGATTATAGCATACTACTATACGATCACTACTACTATACTATCAGTATGCTACACTACTGTATGGCTTGTACTATTGTACTACTATAGTACAACATAATATTACTATATTGTTACTATATTGCAATACTCCTAATACAATACTAGTATTATAATTATAGTATTACTAGACTTCTACTATAATACTACTATTATTACTATCATATTACAACTACTTTTACACTGTTACTATTACTGCTATACTATAATTATTATTATACTATTACTACTAAATACTACATGTACAACTATAATACTACTATTACTATCCTATTAGTATATTGCTACTATATTACTACTACTATTATTACTACTAGAACTATAATGCTATTATTACTACTATTACTATACTAATAGTATAATCCTATTATACTCCTACATTATAACCATGATTTTCAGTTTCAATCGAAAATTTTCACTCTATACTTTCAGTTTTAGGTTTAAAATATATATTATTTACATTTATATATTATATTCATGTCATAAAACACTATTAGCCAAATAGTTAAGGTTTTAACTTGGATTACAAGTGACCCAAGCTTGAATTCTCCTAGCAACAATATTTTTATGTTTCATATTTTTAGTTTTTCTGCCAAAAATATTTATTTAATACCTTTTCAAAATTACATGTATAATTTTTTTTTCTCATTTTTGAATTTTTTCAATATTTTTAAGTTGGAAATTAAATTTTAGTCTAAAAGCTTAAAAAATGATCTAACCCAAACTGAAACAATTTGAAATAACCAAAATAGGAACAAACTGATTGAAATGGATTGGTTTTAGTGGGTATCAAAACTGATCCCAAAAGCAAAACTTAAAACCTTAGTTATAACCAAGGTTTTAAGTTTCGATTTCGATATCGATTTTGGCACCTACCAAAATTGATCTATTTTAGTCGTTTGAGTCCTATTTTGGTTATTTTGGTCCTGTTTTTATTTCAGTCAAACAATTTCATAAATTTTTTGACTAAAATTTGACTTATAATTTAAAATATTAAAAAAATTTAAAATGAGAAAAAAATATTCTTTAAAATTAGTAAATAAAAATTTTTTGGTAAAAAATGTAAAATATATAAGAAAATAAAAAATGGTGCTCTTTGGATTCAAACTCGAGTCACTTGAGACCCAGGTTAAAGCCTTAACCACTAAGATAATAGTGGTTTTTCATGTATGTATAATGTAAAAATATCAATAATATATCTTTTGAATTCGAAACTGAAATTCAAGTGGAAATGTTTTAGTTTCAGCCAAAATTGAGAACCATGGTTATAACTACTATGTTACTATTTTAGTACTATTGGGTACTGTTTGGTTTAGGATCAAGGTCAAGATCAAGACTAAAATATGAAAAGATAATATGGCTAAATTTTTGGCGTTTGGATGCAAGTTTGACTAGTAAATTATATAAAGTTTTTTTGAACCATTATGTCCTTAAGATATATTATTTATTGAAATTTGAATGAATAAAGGTGATGGTAGTATAGTGATTTAGTTTTTTAAAGTAAAATAAAGTTCATCTATTTATTTTATTGATATTTGGATTTTAGGTCAGTCAGGATAGGATGATTTTGATGTTGATCCCGAACCAAATAGGGCTTATATTACTGGTACGCTATTATACCATTAGTGCTATTATGCTACTACTAGTAGTATTATAATTATAATACTACTGCTATATTAGCAGTTCTATACTACTATTATTGGTGGTATACTACTATTATTATACTATTAGTCTGACTACTATTATTACACAAATAGTACTATTATTATACGACTATTATAATACTGTTACATTACTATTATACTATTATACCATTAGTACAACTATATTACTAGTAATACTACTTGACTATACTATTACTACCATACTAGTAGTTCTATATTACTACTATTAGTAGCATACCACTATTACTTGTAGTATACTGCCACTACTATACTATTATTATTATATTATTAATACTATAATTGTACTACAAAGACTACTATACTTGTACTCGTAGTACTATATTAGTACTACTATTATTACTACTACTATTCCGATTAGTATTACTACTATACTACTATTACAATAATTATTACTACTGGCAATATTAAATTATAATACAACTATACCACTAAAATTATAATATTATACTGCTATACTATTATCCTACTAATAATAGCACTACTAATATAATATGTTTATTATATTACCAATATAATACTGCTATACTATTACTATACTACTATACTATCACCATTATACTACTGCTACTATAGTTTTACTACCACAACTATATTATTATAATTAATATACTTGTACTGCAATTAGTATATCACTACTTCAATTATATTACTACTACTATGCAACTCTATACTATATAAATACTATTATCCTTCAACTATTACCACTATTATACTACTATATTAATATACTACTACTATACTACTACTATACTGATATTACTGTATTACTACTACTGTTCTCATTCTACAGTTATACCAATACTATTAGTATACTGCTTATATGTTACTAATATACTTTTGTTATTATTATTACTATTTACTACACTAATGCTATTATATTACTACTACCGTATCGCTATTATATTATTACTATTGTTAGTATACTATTAGACTATACTAATACTATACTACAATTCTATATTATTGTATTATACTATTATACTACTATTATTATACTCTTTCTATACCACTATAGCTAGTACTACTACTCTACCATACTAATACTATACCACAATTTTGTACTATTATATTACTATTATTGCTGTTATTGTACTATAATTATACTATTATTGTTGTTATACAACTTCTATATTTCTAATATATTACTATTATTTAAACTATTACTAACTACTACTATATTATTATACAACTATTATTATATTGCTACTATTACTACTATAGTACAAGTATCCATCCTCTATCAACTAATACATTATTATTTTTAATACTATTTATTAATATTATATTTCTATACTACTACTACTACTATATTGCTAATATTACTACTACTTCGGTTACTACTGTACTACCACTATTGCTAGTACACGACTATAATAGAGTAATGTTATACTGCTACTTTATACTACTCTATTATACTATTATACTATTGTTACTACTATGCTATTACTTCTACTACAACTATACTAGAATTATACTATTACTATTATGATACAACTTGTATACTACCAATATACTATTATTACTACTACCTACTATTACCATACTTTAACACTACTACTACTATATTGCTAATATTACTACTACTTCTACTACTACTATAATACTGCTATTGTTAGTACTACTGTTTTACTGTGGTGATGCTATACTACTATTTTATACTACTCTATTATACTATTATACTGCTGCTGCTACTATACAACTACTTCACTACTATTATATTATAATAATATTATTAGTATTCTAATATTAATTATATGCTACCAATATACGATTATTACTACTACCTAATATTACCGCTACACTACAACACTATTTTTAGGTTGAACTTGGTACGACCAAAAATAGTAACGTGCCACACTTGACACAACCTATGAAAAAAGCAAGGTATCAGGCATGGCCCATGATCCACAGGCCTGTAGGTCATGCCACCTTTGGCTCATTTTTAAAAAAATTTCATATATATTTTGCAGTAATAACCAATAGTAAGTTATAGTTTAGTGGTTAAGGTTCTTGGATTTTGTTTCAAGGATTATAGTTCAATTCTATGTTAAAGAAAGAGAATTTAATAATGGGCTAGGATAGCTCATGGGCCATGCTAGTTCCAGCTTAATCGTGCTGCAGGTCGTGCCTATCATTTGGGCTATTTGGGAAGTACCAGGAACAACTCGGCATAGGGACATATTAGACACAACCCGAATACTATAGATTTCGGGCCCTAACAAGTACAACCTATTACGGGTTGTGCTAGGTTGGCTTGCAGGCCACAGACTCATTTTGACTTATCAAGCTATTACCATTTCAATTTCTACTACTATACTACTATTACTACTACTATACTACTACCACTACTACTATAATATAATTTCTACTAGTATTATCCTATTACTACTATTATGCTAGTATACTACTACTATAATACTATATTAAAATACTATATAGTACTACTATTGTAGTATAATTATATTATTACTACTACTACTAATACTGCAATACTATTATGTAACTTTATTACCACTATATCACTACTATTATAACTATACTGTACAACTATACTACTATATTACTACATTATACTATCACTACTATAACTACTGTAATAATATGCTACTATACTACACTACCATAACTACTATATTACTATACTAATATCAATATACTACTATAGTACTACTACTACAATAACACTACTTTTGTTATACTAGTAGTTTTGCATTATTACTATTAGTAGTATACTACTATTATTTATACTATATTACTATGAAATCGACCTTCCTAACGCCGGCGATGCTCGCCGAAGTGTTTGAGGTCTCGGAAGCTCTTTTCAAGAAAGAAAGTAGCAACAAGAAATAAGGAGAAGATATGGAGAAACTCTCGGATTCTTATTGCTAAATTCACACGATACTTGGATACTTGGATATTTTTCGATGATCATTTACAATGGAGGCGTGCCCCTTATATAGAGGGCACGGTGATGTAAGCGCTCACCTCAGCTGGTGGTATGAGCTAAGCGCTTACATCAGCATAATAGTAACCTATACTAGAGTAGGCCTATAGCCTTTACATAAGACTCCAAGGGAAGTCTTGTCCTAGGCGTAGCCTTTATATCCTAAGGCGTAGCCTTTACAGAAGACTCCAAAAGAGATCTTATCCTAAGGCGTAGCTTTTATATCCTAAGGCATAGCCTTTACAGAAGACTCCAAAAGACGTCGCTGTCATAGGCTGGTAGCTCGTCCTTTGGCTAGGCTCGTCCTCTTGCTAGGCTTTGACTTCTTATTTCGTAGCTCTAGCTGTTACTGTACTGTACAACAGGATTCTACTTTCCTGTATTAGCTACTATACTTTCCACCACGCTCCGCCTGCTACGGGACAGTGGTAGCTATACTTCCACGCTCCGCCTGCTACGGGACAATGGTAGGTATTGTCTGCTTGACTCGCACTCTCTTGTTCATGAACCATTTGTGGATGTTGGCTTCAGAGATTGGTCCATGTAGTCTTAGCACCCAAGTCAGGTCCTGTGTTTGCTTCTTTCTAGGGGGCCTGTCGCTTTGATGGAAAAGGCTGTTGAGTATCCGCAGGTGCGTTGGTGTCGGTGCCCACCGTCGTCCGGCTGTGGGTTTTGTGTTGCATGCCTTTGGCCATCTGACTTGCATGGAGCCTGTCAGGTGCTCCCTTGTTTTCTTGATAAGCAGCTTGATTTCAGATTGCTGCTCCTCGTCATAGTCTGCACATGCTATGTCCTTGAGAATTCTGTTGGTGTGGTCGTAGAGCTCTTGTATGATGAATCCCGGGTATTCTGTACACCTTGGTTCTTGCTCACCCTGTGGGATGTAGTGAACCACACAGTTGTGCATGACGCTCTCTGTAGGGATTACCTCAGTATGAAAACTATAGAAAAGTTTTCTTGTATCCCTGGATTCTCTTGGACTCCATCTTCAGTGAGTGCTTCTTTTGGGCGGTATAGCCATTGTCCTATGAGGGACACCTGTGCTCCTTTGTCTTGGAAAATCTCCTTGATAATAATTACATAGGGATGTTCATATATCGATTCGAGCGCTAGTAGTACCTCGTCATGAAGATGGTAGGTTTCTCCATCTAGCCTGAATGCGAGGTAGTGTAGTTTCTCCTCTGGGCCCCTTCCGGAGGTTAGGATCGCCTCTCCTATGGGCTTTGCTGGGTACTCCTCTTGTGCCAGGGGAGAAGTACTTGTTGTTGGGGTAATGGAACTTGGCCCGTTGTTATGCCTAGTGCACCCTTCCTTTTGCGGTTGGTATTCTTCTTCGAGTTCCTGTAGAACATATATGACTTCATTTTGTATGAGTGGGCGGAGGGAGTTGTGGAGGTTCTGAGGATCCTCCCCTTCTGAGATGCTGTATATTGCATCACTCTGGTCCTCTCCTTCCTGCACAGATATTAAGTCATAATTATCTGGAACATCTAGTTGCTCGAAGATGGCAACCCATTTTACGTTCTTTCTGTCATTAGGGCATTCTCTGGCGAAATGCCCCATGTCTCCGCAGAGGTAGCACTTGCAGCGTCTGTTGCGCACAAGGTGCTTCCTTCTCTCAATGCGCACGTGGGTGTCGTGCGGCTTTCCTTTGTATGTCTTCGCCTTTCTGACCCCGTACTTCTTTTCTGTGGTGTAGTAGCCTGGGATCGGGATCTTGCTGCAGAAGGAAAGATCCTTGAGGGATCTTTTGAATGCGGCGTCTTTGCATTCCTCCTCCAGGTATTTGTAGGTGAATAGTATCCTGGGTATCACCCCGATGTTTACTCTAGGATACCTCTGATCGAAGGCCGCCTTCATTCTTCGGCCAATGTCTCCCGGCATTTTTAACCAGAGCTCCTCAGATAGCTCCGTGCCTATAAACAACCTTCCAGTTTTGGTAGCTAACTTGAGGTAGTCATTCATGTATAAAAGGATATCATTCATGTTTGTACATAAAAGTCTTTCCAAGTCCCGGTATGCCGTGTCTTGAGCCAAGGTTGAACCTTGGGCTGGATCCTCCAATGAGAAGACCCTTCTCATCTGGGAAAGGATGTTTTGAGTGCCATCCCTTCCTCCTCCGGCTGCAATAATGGCTTGGTATTCTGCGCCATATAGCATACGCCATTGCACCCATGCAAGCCTGGCTGTTTCCCCTAGGAGGTTTTCCATGTATTCAATCTTGTCTCGCGCATCAGTGAATCCTTGCGCGGCAACATGATTCCTCGTGATGGTTTCCCATCTTGCAAATGTTTCCTCAAATAGCTCGAGCTGTTCGGGTATTATCAAGAGGGCTCCTTCGTTCTGCTGTGCGGACGGTAGGGTCCACCTTTCATTGTTGAAGCCTCTTTGGAAACTTCCTTGGTTCTGCTGCCCAGACTCCGTTGTTATTTTAGATATTGCTGGAGTCGTGTTGGCCGCTGGTGGGTAACCTGGGGTTCCTGGTTCCATTGAAGCATCTGTGGGGGGCATGTACGGCCTGCTCGGAGATGTTGCCGAGGTTAGTGTACTTGTGTACAACCTCTCAGATAGCCTTTCGGCTAGTTTTCGCAGGGCAGGGTACTCCATATCCGGTACTTCCTCTTCAATGCCTGCTGCAATAACATTAGTACTATTAGGGGGACAAGTGTTACCTTCTTCCTTATGCCTCTCAGAAGGTATGCTGGCTGGTTCCTCCTCATCAGGTTCTTTCTCATCATCTTCGTCTCCCCATCCAGTTGGTTCGGGGGGGCCATAGTAGAATGATTCCGGGGGAGTGTATTTGACATAGTAGTCATACTTCCCACTAGGCTCCCCTAGTGTGTCCCAGACTTCATCTGGTTGTTGGGAAAGCACGTCCCTTCAGCCTTCAGGAGGATCTTCATCCTCGTCGGGATATACATCCCACTTTGGGGTTCTGATTGGGTATTCCATCTCTCCTTCTCCTTCAGGGAACCCCTCTTTGCAGAGCTGATGAAAGTAACTTTCGTCGTCACTTTCCTCTTCATCTTCTTCATCTTCCTTCAGCAGGATGGCCAGTATATGAGGAGTTCTGAGCTCCTCTTCATCATTGAATGCCTCCTCATCTCCTGGGAGGTAGCAGGATCTTCTTGGCGTTACTGTCGGCTTGTAGCTTCTGAACCGCAGAGAGATGCTCCCATCAAGGAGGCTCCTGCTCATGACCTCCTCAGGTTGAGTTGGTGTGGAGAGCTTCGTTGGCCGGACAGTCCAGCTGCGCCCTTGCAGCGCCTCTGCTGAGTACCTACGTCCTGGGAGGGCGTGTACTCCGTGGCTTGCTAGGTAGTCGACGACTCCTTGAATTTCGTAGGCAAAGCCTACGTTTGGGGTATTCGAGAGCCTTCCTACCATGCCTCTAGTGATTAATAAATTGGACTCACCACTTTGCCAGTTCTCGTATCCCTTAGTTAGGATAGAGACTTGTACGTGCTTGTAGAAGTCCTTGACAGTCATCATGACGTTTGGTATAACGTATACCAGTTGACTGCCTTTTGCTAGGTCCACCTCCATCGTGGCCAGTAGTGCTTTGTTTCCTTCCCACCGGTTATCGCGAAAGACGACCAGAGCCATGGTACCAACCTCCTGTCGGTGTAGGATCTGGAGTTGAAGTTGCAGCACACCGAGGTGTATGTACTGCATCCTGCTTTGCCGTAGTTGATGGTAGCTTTCCTCCTGTATGAATGGGAGGTCTACCTCGTGCCTCCTGAGGCCTTCGTGTGTGCCTCTCGTGCTGTTGGAGAAGCTTGTCCAGCCGTTCAAGGCTGTCACCTAGTTCTCCTTGCTAGGGTTGTTGCCTGAACGCCTCAAGTACTAGTTCTCGGGCCTCCTATTTTGAAAGGGGCCTGCTGTCTAGGACTGCAGTTGTTAAAGTCTTCAGAGAAATCTCGAGCCTCGAGATCTCTTGTGTGCAAGCTTGATGCAGTTTGAAAAGTTGTTTTAAGTTCTTTAAATTAACTCTTGATGCAATACAGGTTTTATTGTAAATAACAGACAAATTGTGAGCTAGTTGGTTGGTGGAAACTTTTGTTACTAAAGCAAGGTCAAGATACTCAAGGCTAGAGGTTCGGGAACGTTCATACCCCTCCTGAATGGATTTTTCCCATGCTTCAGACATATGGGCTAAAAAGTTCACAGTTACCACAATTTCCCAAGGATAAATTCCAGTATTAGGTTAAACATGGCAATTCCTTACTAGATTAAAGCAATGCTTCAGGATCATACAGGTGTGCCCTTGGGCTTACTCACGGCCACTCGCCTTCACTGCCAAGTTAGAACCTGTCCTTTTTCCTTACACAAAGCTCTTCAGCCAGTCAGTAAAAACCATGCTTAATTCTAATCTGCAAATTACCACAAAGGAAAAAGATAGCACTTATGAATTCTTAACACAACATCTTAACACAGTAGTGAAAATTAGGATTTGGGTAATTACGACCCTTACCTCGCACTCTTGGCACCTTGACCTCTTGGGGGTTCTACTCCGCCATATCTTTAGCTAGCTCTGATACCATGAAATCGACCTTCCTAACGCCGGCGATGCTCGCCGAAGTGTTCGAGGTCTCGGAAGCTCTTTTCAAGAAAGAAAGTAGCAACAAGAAATAAGGAGAAGATATGGAGAAACTCTCGGATTCTTATTGCTATTTCCCAGAATACTTCGATACTTGGATTATTTTTCGATGATCATTTACAATTGAGGCGTGCCCCTTATATAGAGGGCACAGTGATGTAAGCACTCACATCAGCTGGTGGTATGAGCTAAGCGCTTACATCAGCATAATAGTAACCTATACTAGAGTAGGCCTATAGCCTTTACATAAGACTCCAAGGGAAGTCTTGTCCTAGGCATAGCCTTCTTATCCTAAGGCGTAGCCTTTACAAAAGACTCCAAAAGAGATCTTATCCTAAGGCGTAGCCTTTATATCCTAAGGCATAGCCTTTACAGAAGACTCCAAAAGACGTCGCTGTCATAGGCTGGTAGCTCGTCCTTTGGCTAGGCTCGTCCTCTTGCTAGGCTTTGACTTCTTATTTTGTAGCTCTAGCTGTTACTGTACTGTACAACAGGATTCTACTTTCCTGTATGAGCTACTATACTTCCGGAAGTATAGCTACCACTGTCCCGTAGCAGGCGGAGCGTGGTAGGAAGTATAGTAGCTAATACAGGAAAGTAGAATCCTGTTGTACAGTACAGTAGTAGCTAGACCTACGGAATAAGAAGTCAAAGCCTAGCAAGAGGACGAGCCAAGCCAAAGGACGAAGCTACCAGCCTATGATAGCGACGTCTTTTGGAGTCTTCTGTAAAGGCTACTATACTTCAGGAAGGAAACAAAGCCCGATGCTCGCCGAACCGTTCAAGGTCTCGGAAGCTCTTTTCAAGAAAGAAAGTAGCAACAAGAAATAAGGAGAAGATATGGAGAAACTCTCGGATTCTTATTGCTATTTCTCAAGTTTCTGCGATTTCTAAGATTATGATTTACAATGGAGGTGTGCCCCTTATATAGAGGGCACGATGATGTAAGCGCTCACATCAGCTGGTGGTATGAGCTAAGCGCTTACATCAGCATAATAGTAGCCTATACTAGAGTAGGCCTATAGCCTTTACATCAGACTCCAAGGGAAGTCTTGTCCTAGGCATAGCCTTCTTATCCTAAGGCGTAGCCTTTACAAAAGACTCCAAAAGAGATCTTATCCTAAGGCGTAGCCTTTATATCCTAAGGCATAGCCTTTACAGAAGACTCCAAAAGACGTCGCTGTCATAGGCTGGTAGCTCGTCCTTTGGCTAAGCTCATCCTCTTGCTAGGCTTTGACTTCTTATTGCGTATCTCTAGCTGCTACGGTACTGTACAACAGGAATCTACTTTCCTGTATTAGCTACTATACTTCCCACCACGCTTCGCCTGCTACGGGACAGTGGTAGCTATACTTCCAAATCGACCTTCCTAACGCCGACAATGCTCGCCGAAGTGGTCAAGGTCTCGGAAGCTCTTTTCAAGAACGAAAGTAGCAACAAGAAATAAGGAGAAGATATGGTGAAACTCTCGGATTCTTATTGCTAAATTCACACAATACTTTGATTGCTTACAATACTTAGATACTTGGATGATCATTTACAATGGAGGCATGCCCCTTATATAGAGGGCACGGTGATGTAAGCGCTCACATCAGCTGGTGGTATGAGCTAAGCGCTTACATCAGCATAATAGTTACCTATACTAGAGTAGGCCTATCGCCTTTACATAAGACTCCAAGGGAAGTCTTGTCCCAGGCGTAGCCTTTATATCCTAAGGCGTAGCCTTTACAGAAGACTCCAAAAGATATCTTATCCTAAGGCGTAGCCTTTATATCCTAAGGCATAGCCTTTACAGAAGACTCCAAAAGACGTCGCTGTCATAGGCTGGTAGCTTCGTCCTTTGGCTAGGTTCGTCCTCTTTCTAGGCTTTGACTTCTTATTTCGTAGCTCTAGCTACTACTGTACTATACAACAAGATTCTACTTTCCTGTATTAGCTACTATACTTCCCACCACGCTCCGCCTGCTACGGGACAGTGGTAGCTATACTTCCCACCACGCTTCGTCTGCTACGGGTCAGTGGTAGGGATTGCCTGCTTCTCCTTGACTCGCGCTCTCTTGTTGATGAACCATTTATGGATGTTGTCTTCAGAGATTGGTCCATTTAGTCTTAGCGCCCAAGTTAGGTCCTGTGTTTGCTTCTTATAGGGGGCCTGTTGCTTTGACGGAAGAGACTGTTGAGCATCCGCAGCTGCGTTGGTGCCCACCGTCGTCCGGCTGTGGGTGCTATGGTGCATGCCCTTGGCCACCTGGATTGCATGGAGCCTGTTAGGTGCTCCCTTATTTTCTTGATAAGCAGCTTAATTTCAGATTGCTGCTCCTTGTCATAGTCTGCACATGCTATGTCCTTGAGAATTCTGTTGGTGTGGTCGTAGAGCTCTTGTATGATGAATCCTGGGTACTCTGTACGCCTTGGTACTAGCTCACCCTGCGGGATGTAGTGAACCACACAGTTGTGCATGACACTTTCGGCAGGGACTACCTCAGTATGGAAACTATAGAAAAGTTTCCTTGTATCCCTGGATGCTTTTGGACTCCTATCTTCAGTGAGTGCTTCTTTTGGGCGGTCTAGCCATTGTCCTATGAGGGACACCTATCCTCCTTTGTCTTGGAAAATCCCCTTGATAATAATTACATAGGGATGTTCATATATCGATTTGGGCGCTAGTAGTACCTCGTCATGAAGATGGTAGGTTCTTCCATCTAGCCTGAATGCGAGGTAGTGTAGTTTCTCCTCTGGGCCCCTTCCGGAGGTTAGAACCGCCTCTCCTACGGGCTTTGCTAGGTACTCCTCTTGTGTTAGGGGAGAAGTACTTGTTGTTGGCGTAATGGAGCTTTGCCCGTTGGTATGCCTAGTGCACTCTTCCTTCTGTGGTTGGCATCCTTCTTCGGGTTCCTGCAGAACACATATGACTTCATTTTGTATGAGTGGGCGGAGGGAGTTGTGGAGGTTCTGAGAATCCTCTCGTTCTGAGATGCTATCTATTGCATCACTCTGGTTCTCTCCTTCCTGCACAGATATTGAGTCATAATTTTTTGGAACATTTGGTTGCTCGAAGATAGCAACCCTCTTTTCATTCTTTCTGTCATTCAAGGCCTCCTCATCTCTTGGGAGGTAGCAGGATCTTCTTGGCGTTACTGGTTGAAATTTTTAGAGGGAGGACTCCCTACTGAGCCCTGATTGCTGGATATCAATATTCTCTTCTTCCTCCAGCTCTTCTACGGCGACGGCCACCGATGCTAGCTCCATTTTGAAGTTGTAAGTGTAGGGGATCTTGAAGCTGTTATCCCCTAAGAGGTTTTCCATGTATTCAATCTTGTCTTGCGCATCAGTGAATCCCTGTGCAGCAACATGGTTCCTCGTGATGGTTTCCCTTCTTGCAAAAGTCTCCTCAAATAGCCCGAGCTGTTCGGGTTTTATCAAGAGGGCTCCTTTGTTCTGCTGTGCGGACGGTAGGGTCCACATTTTATTGAGGAAGCCTCTTCGGAAACCTCCTTGGTTCCGCTGCCCAGACTCCGTTGTTGTTCTAGGTATTGCTGGAGTCGTGTTGGCCGCTGGCGAGTAACCTGGTGGTCCTGGTTCCATTGAAGCATCTGTGGGGGGCATGTATGGCCCGCTCGGAGATGTTGCCGAGGTTAATGTACTTGTGTACAACCTCTCAGATAGCCTTTCGGCTAGTTTTTGCAGGGCAGGGTACTCCATCTCCGGTACTTCCTCTTCGATGCCTGCTGCAATAGTAGCACTATGAGGGGGACAAGTGTTACCTTCTTCCTCATGCCTTTCAGAAAGTATGCTGGCTGGTTCTTCCTCATCAGGCTCTTTCTCGTTATCTTCGTCTCCCCATCCAGTTTGTTCGGGTTTTGGTTGAGCCTCTCCTTCAGCTGTTGTCTTGCAGACACTTTCCTGTGGTAGGATACTGGTGTATTCCAGTTCCTCGCTTGCTTCTGCTTCCTTTTCTTTAAGCTTCTCAGAGTCTTTTTGCAGGCTTGCGCCTAGCTCTAATGCCTTGACTCTTCCTTTGTAGTAGCCCACCTCCTTCTCCAGCCGTTCAATTTCCCCTTCACACCTTTCTTGCATCAGCCTCTGGTTAGGGAATGGTTCTGGTGGAGCTGGTGTAACTGGGACCGCTGTTTTAACGTAATAAGGTCCACAAAGGTTACAGGCAGTAACCTTGCATTTGGGGCAATGAATCCTTGCCCGCTGCATTGTTTGGATCTTGCAGCACACGCACTTCTCTTCTCGTGGCTGCACGAAGTCGTTATGCTGCCAAGAATGAGAACATTTTCCTTGGAAGTAAGGCAGCGTTACCTGAGGGTGATACCCTCCTTCTAGTTCTCCCAGAACATAAACTGCTCCCTCCTGCTCAGGTGGGTCAGTTGATGAATCCGACGGGTTGGAGTTGGCGTCGGCGTTGTACTTGTCAGAGGATGTAGAGCCGCAGCCATTATCAAGAATGGCTTTCTGCCGGTTGATGGTTTCGGTCTCTTTGTGTTGTGCTTCTTGAAGTTTTTGTAGATACTGCGCGTTAAAAGGGATCTCTACATAGTTGGTGTTGTAAGAAGGCCTGTAATAAGAAGAGGTTAGAGGGTAATTGTCTCCTCTTGTGAAGTACCCCTCCTCCGGAGCTTCATACTCATAAGCTTGTTGGTAGCTTTGCTGGGCCTGATCACACCAATTGTATTAGTCATCCCGTGGGGTAGGCAGGTAGTAAGCCATCAGCCTTCAAGCTTTTGCACCTCCTCAGCAAGTATCTGATAAGGATCTCGAAAGACCCTTAGTTTGCCTCGTGCCTCCTGAGGCCTTCGCGTGCGCCTCTCGTGCTGTTAGAGAAGCTTGTCCAGCCGTTCAAGGCTGTCGCCTAGTTCTCCTTGCTAGGGTTGTTGCCTGAACGCCTCAAGTACTAGTTCTCGGGCCTCCTGTTTTGAAAGGGGCCTGCTGTCTAGGACTGCAGTTGTTAAAGTCTTCAGAGAAATCTCGAGCCTCGAGATCTCTTGTGTGCAAGCTTGCTGCAGTTCAAAGAGTTGTTTTAAATTCTTTAAGTTAACTCTTGATGCAATACAGGTTTTGTCGTAAATCACAGACAAGTTATGAGCTAGTTGGTTGGTGGAAACTTTTGTTACTAAAGCAAGGTCAAGATACTCAAGGCTAGAGGTTCGGGAACGTTCATACCCCTCCTGAATGGATTTTTCCCATGCTTCAGACATATGGGCTAAAAGTTCACAGTTATCATAATTTCCAAAGGATAAATTCCAGTATTAGGTTAAACATGGCAATTCCTTACTAGATTAAAGCAATGCTTCAGGATCATACAGGTATGCCCTTGGGCTTACTCACGGCCACTCGCCTTCACTGCCAAGTTAGGACCTGTCCTTTTTCCTTACACAAAGCTCTTCACCCAGTCAGTATAAAACCATGCTTAATTCTAATCCGTAACATACCACAAAGGAAAAGATAGCACTTATGAAATCTTAACACAAAATCTGAACACAGTAGTGTAAATCAGGATTTGGGTAGTTACGACCTTTACCTCATACTCTTGGCACCTTGACCTCTTGGGGGTTCTACTCCGCCATATCTTTAGCTAGCTCTGATACCATGAAATCGACCTTCCTAACGCCGGCGATGCTCGCCGAAGTGTTCAAGGTTTCGGAAGCACTTTTCAAGAACGAAAGTAGCAACAAGAAATAAGGAGAAGATATGGAGAAACTCTCGGATTCTTATTGCTAAATTCACACGATACTTTGATTGCTTACAATACTTGGATACTTGGTGTATTCTGGGAAATAGCAATAAGAATCCGAGAGTTTCTCCATATCTTCTCGTTATTTCTTGTTGCTACTTTCGTTCTTGAAAAGAGCTTCCGAGACCTCGAACACTTCAGCGAGCATCGCCGGCGTTAGGAAGGTCGATTTCATGGTATCAGAGCTAGCTAAAGATATGGCGGAGTAGAACCCCCAAGAGGTCAAGGTGCCAAGAGTGGGAGGTAAGGGTCGTAATTACCCAAAACCTGATTTTCACTACTGTGTTCAGATTTTGTGTTAAGAAGTCATAAGTGCTATCTTTTTCCTTTGTGATATTTTACGGATTAGAATTAAGCATGGTTTCTACTGACTGGGTGAAGGGCTTTGTGTAAGGAAAAAGGACAGGTCCTAACTTGATAGTGAAGGCGAGTGGCCGTGAGTAAGCCCAAGGGCACACCTGTATGATCCTGAAGCATTGTTTTAATCTAGTGAGGAACTGCCATGTTTAACCTAATACTGGAATTTATCCTTGGGAAAATTATGGTAACTGTGAACTTTTAGCCCATATGTCTGAAGCATGGGAAAAATCCATTCAGGAGGGGTATGAACGTTCCCGAACCTCTTGCCTTGAGTATCTTGACCTTGCTTTAGTAACAAAAGTTTCCACCAATCAACTAGCTTAGAACTTGTCTGTTATTTACTTCAAAACCTGTATTGCATCAGAAGTTAACTTAAAGAACTTAAAACAACTCTTCGAACTGCATCAAGCAAGCACCGGAGTCTTTGAACAAGCCCTCAGAAGACTAAAGGCTGCCAGAAGCCTAGGCAGCACCATGGAAATCGTAAGGGAATCCATCCTAAGGGAATCCATGTAGGGGATACACGCCCAGGGGCCTCTGTACCTCGGTCCATGGACTTCTTATCGGATGAAAGTGATGACTAGCAAGATGAGGTAGAGGACCCAAGAGGAATGGTTACTACAGCACGAGATGATACTTCAGGATGAAGAAGCACAAAACAGCACCACCTGTCCTATCCAGAAAAGAGATAACTATCTCACGAAGGAGACAAATCTGCTCCCTCAGCAACTAGATGATAAAGAAAAGTCAGAAGCGAACAAGGAATCTTTACCTTCTGCAAAAGATAGTGAAGAGCATAACCTGCCAAATGAAGAGACGGAACCTCTAGGTGAAAAGGAGCCACCACAAGCGAAGCTAAGAAGGGAAGCACCAAGCATGACCAACTCTGAAGAGGTAACAAACCCCCGTGGCATGCTAAATCAAATGACTATGCTCTTTATGCTAGAAATCGAAGACAAGCACCAAAGCTGCCCTCGCTATGAAAGGGAATCACCACGGCAACTCAACTGCGAGCAGTGAAAATAGACGATTAAAGAGCAGCACGGCTACATCTCATGGTGCGAAGAGGAGATCGCCCAGCTACAAGAAATGCCGCAAGATCCAAACACTGCAAATCTAAAGAAGGCCAGGAAAAAGAAGAGAGATACTCTTACACCTGCTATGACGAATCAAGAACCAGGAGGACCGAGAAAGGTCACAGAATCCGACATTCCAGAAGGGGTTGTGTTTAACCCCCTTCCAGATAAAGGAGGCATCCATGCCTTTGGCAAGGAGGAGGAATGGGATACCCTAGGGGAACCCAGTGGTAAGTTTGATTATTATGTCCGATACTCACCACCCCCATCATTCTACTTGCCTTTTCCCAAGGCCAGCGAAGCTACTGGCTGGAACGATGATGAAGGATCGGCTGAAGGAAAGAAAACTACCAACTCCTCTATAAACAATGAAGCAAATGGCCCACAGACGCTACAGCAACAGAAGCTGAAATACCCCGTCTGGAGGAAGTCAGCCACGGAGAGGTCAAAGAGGGATATCAACCTCAGGAATCGTTGCCTGCCAAAAGCACCAATCCCCCAAGCAAACCTTCACCAACTAAAGTCTGTCAAGACAAGGAGGCATATCACCTTCGACCACAAGAAGAGAGGGATAAATGTCAGGGGAAGAAGCAGAGAAAAAAGAAAATGCTGCATTGCTTCAACTTAAATGAAGAAACCTACAATCTGGCTGATGAGGTAATGCTTTTCCTTAACACAAAGAATGAAAAGCCTTATGTCATGATTATCAAGAAGATTTTCCAAGACAAGGATAGAAAAATATGCTTTACTAGGCAATGGTTATATCACCTGGAAGAAGCACGCCTGATTGATGGGAGTACAAGGAGATTCAGGGATACTAGGGAACTCTTTTATAGTTTCCACACTGATATAATCCCTATAGAATCTATCATGCACAAATGTGTAGTTCATTACATCCCACGAAACAAGCAGCTGCCACTCCGCACAAAGCATCTTGGATTCATTGTGCAGGAAATTTATGACCACACTCAGAAGATTCTAAAGGATCTAGTGTCCAATGACTATGACATAAAAAAGCAATGTGAAATTGGGCTCCTGATCGAAAGGACAACAGCACTTCTGGGTAAACACCCAGAAGCCTTCACCAGTCCAGAAGCCTTCACCAATCCGACTAGCAGCTTGCAGAACACTCACAACACCAAGGCGAAGCATCTACACTCCAACGCAACAGCAAGCGGAAAGATCAGCAACACAGGAGAAGAAAACCGCCCACAAAGGGGTACATACTGCATGCACCAAACAATGCAAAAGGTGAAAACCCATTGCCCCAAATGCAAGCTTATACAGGAGCAACGATATTATATTGCATGGTGCGAAGGAGAAATTGAGCGACTGATGAAAGAAGTCGAAGGGAGAGCACAGGAGTTAGAAGCAGACCTGCACAAACACTATAATGAAAAGGAAGAAAAATCGACAGCAGGACCAGCGGAAGAAGAAGAACATACCAATGTTCTATTCCAAGCAAGTGCAATAGACAGAGCAACCCAGCTCAACTCAGAACCAAGAATGGTAAACAACATGCTCTACAGTATGCTTATTGTACTTGAAATACCACATCTTCCCAGGTTCCAAGTACAAGCAATACTAGACACAAGAGCTACCACGTGCTGTATTGATGAAGCATCGGTACCACCTGAAGCACTGGAGCCAAGTAATTGCATCGTATAGGTCAACGGAGTCAACTCTCAACAAATGACGAACAGGAGACTCAAGCAAGGAAAGATGTACATCGGAGATAGCAGCTTCCAAATCCCCTGCATGTAAAGTTTCCAAATGAAGCCAGGGAATGGAATCCAATTCATTATTGGATGCAACTTCATGCGAACTATGCATGGGGGAGCACGTATACAAGGTAATACGGTTACCTTTCATACTACCCCTGTGCAAGCGGAGAAGGCCACAGCTGTGGACAATCTGGAAGAGGCCCTAGTACCAGCAGACGGCACCCCACTGTACACCGCCCCTAACCCGTAGCAGGCGGAGCGTGGTGGGAAGTATAGCTACCACTGTCCCGTAGCAGGTGGAGCGTGGTGGGAAGTATAGCTACCACTGTCCCGTAGCAGGCAGAGCGTGGTGGGAAGTATAAAAGCTAATACAGGAAAGTAGGTTCCTGTTGTACAGTACGTAGCAGCTATAGCTACGCAATAAGAAGTCAAAGCTTAGCAAGAGGATGAGCCTAGCCAAAGGACGAGCTACCAGCCTCTGACCGCGACTTCTTTTGGAGTCTTCTGTAAAGGCTATGCCTTAGGATATAAAGGCTACGCCTTAGGATAAGATATCTTTTGGAGTCTTTTGTAAAGGCTACGCCTTAGGATATAAAGGCTACGCCTAGGACAAGACTTCCCTTGGCGTCTTATGTAAAGGCTATAGGCCTACTCTAGTATAGGCTACTATTATGCTGATGTAAGCGCTTAGCTCATACCACCAGCTGATGTGAGCGCTTACATCACCGTGCCCTCTATATAAGGGGCACGCCTCCATTGTAAATGATCATCTTAGAAATCTTAGAAATCCCAGAAAGAGCAATAAGAATCCGAGAGTTTCTCCATATCTTCTCCTTATTTTTTGTTGCTACTTTCGTTCTTGAAAAGAGCTTCCGAGACCTCGAACACTTCGGTGAGCATCGCCGGTGTTAGGAAGGTCGATTTCTAGCTACCACTGACCCGTAGCAGGCGGAGCGTGGTGGGAAGTATAGTAGCTAATACAGGAAAGTAGGTTCCTGTTGTACAGTACGTAGCAGCTATAGCTACGCAATAAGAAGTCAAAGCCTAGCAAGAGGACAAGCCTAGCCAAAGGACGAGCTACCGGCCTATGACAGCGACGTCTCTTTTGGAGTCTTCTGTAAAGGCTATGCCTTAGGATATAAAGGCTACGCCTAGGACAAGAGTTCCCTTGGAGTCTTATGTAAAGGCTATAGGCCTACTCTAGTATAGGTTACTATTATGCTGATGTAAGCGCTTAGCTCATACCACCAGCTGATATGAGTGCTTACATCACCGTGCCCTCTATATAAGGGGCAAATCGACCTTCCTAACGCCGGCGATGCTCGCCGAAGTGTTCGAGGTCTCGGAAGCTCTTTTCAAGAAAGAAAGTAGCAACAAGAAATAAGGAGAAGATATGGAGAAACTCTCGGATTCTTATTGCTATTTCCCAGAATACTTCGATACTTGGATTATTTTTTGATGATCATTTACAATGGAGGCGTGCCCCTTATATAGAGGGCACGGTGTTGTAAGCGCTCACATCAGCTGGTGGTATGAGCTAAGCGCTTACATCAGCATAATAGTAGCCTATACTAGAGTAGGCCTATAGCCTTTACATAAGACTCCAAGGGAAGTCTTGTCCTAGGCATAGCCTTCTTATCCTAAGGCGTAGCCTTTACAAAAGACTCCAAAAGAGATCTTATCCTGAGGCGTAGCCTTTATATCCTAAGGCATAGCCTTTACAGAAGACTCCAAAAGACGTCGCTGTCATAGGCTGGTAGCTCATCCTTTGGCTAGGCTCATCCTCTTGCTAGGCTTTGACTTCTTATTTCGTAGCTCTAGCTACTACTGTACTGTACAACAGGATTCTACTTTCCTGTATTAGCTACTATACTTCCCACCACGCTCCGCCTGCTACGGGACAGTGGCTTTGTACAGTGGGGTGCCGTCTTCTTTGGCCAGTTATGCTTCCCACCACGCTCCGTGTGCGTCTGAGAGAGTAAAAAGAGGCTGGTCCTGGAAATGGCATCTTGGACTAGTCGGAGGGTATTCTGAAGCTACTGGTCTATCTGGGCCATTGTAGGGTACCAGGTGGCCCAAAAGTGATCCTGGTAGCTGAGTCGTTCGCACTCCCATAGCTTGCTGGTGTGGAGATTACACAGTTGCTGAAGTGCTGTGATTGCTGTTGCTGCTGCTGCACGGATATCCTACTCATTTGCAGGGAACCCTGTAGTTGTAGTAGCATCTCGGCTAGGTGCTGCCACTCCTTGTGTGCTGGGGCTGCTTGGACTTCTTGAATTGCTGTGGCCACGAGCTCCAGAGTTCCAAGGTCTTCTTCTGCTGGCCATCCTGCACAGACTAGAGAAGAAAGTAATCGTGACAAGGAGTCTGCGAGCTGATTATCCTTGCCCTCGATGTGTTCGAAGTGTACCGGGATCCCTATCCCAGTAATATAGTCCGTGAAGGCGATCCAGCGTATCCTGGAAGGCTTGTGATTCGGAGACTTGTTGAAGAAGCTAATTATAGCTTGGCAGTCGGTCCGAATCGTTAGTTCCTTTCTATCCAAGTAGTAGATCTTTAGTGCTTCCAGTGAGTTCATCACCGCATAGATCTCCGCATCAATAGTGGATTTGATGGGGTTAAACTTCCCGCTTGCGTAAGCACACACATGTTCTGCGGATTTCGGATCATATTTCTGCGGCTTCCATTTGCAGATGCCCCCCCATCCTTCCATGCAGCCATCTGTTTTTAGAAGGATGTAGCTCTCTATAGGGGGTACTTCCAAGTCTGGTAGTTGCTGGACTAATTTTTTAATCTGGCCCACTAGAGCCCAATCCTGTTGGTTCATTTTCTTTTCTCCAGTTGGGCTGGTTTTTGCATACAGTGGGCTGAGGAGCCTTCCCAAGTTGGGAATGTAATTCCTGGCATAATTGAGGACGCCTAACCAGGAACGAAGCCCCTTCTTGGTCATGAGTGATTTATTTTGTACCTCCGTGATTTTCTTGATCACGTGAGGCTGCAGCCGGATCCTTTGGTTCCCGATGATGGCACCTAGGAACTCCACTTCTGTTACCGCTACCTTCATTTTTGTAGGGCTCAGGATGAGCCCATGCTCCTCACAAATATCGAGCATGATGTTCAGGTGCTTTGCATGCTCTGCTTCTGTCTGTGAGAAAATAAGAATGTCGTCAATGTAGACGGCAATAAAGCTTTCTGTACCTTTAAAGCAATGGTCCATTTTTCGTTGGAATACGACTGGGGTGTTCTTCAGGCCGAACGGCATGACCAACCATTCGTATAGGCCAGAGGGGACCCAGAATGCGGTCCATTCAATAGAATCTGGGTGCATGGCCACCTGATGGAAACCACTTTTCAGGTCAAACTTGGAGTAGACCTTGCTGTGGCTTACCCTCCTTAGGATAGTATTGATCCCTGGGAGGCTGTATTGGTCTTTGTTTGTAAGGTCATTCAGATGCTTGTAGTTGAAGACCATTCTCTCTTTTCCTTTTTCCTCTTTGCCTGTAGTCGGGTCGACGATTGTTCCTGACCTTACGATGAAGGCCGTTGTTCTGTGCCGACTTCTACTTGGCCGGATGACTCCCATGGTCAGTAGGGCTTCTACGTGCCTTTTGAAGGTGTCCTGCAGTTGTGGGGTGACATGCTTCATAGGACGATCTTCTATAACAAAGTCTGGATTTTTGATATCCAGATGGCACACCACTTTGTTCTTTGCCCAGTGCTTTAACGGGTTTTCGCCAATAAACCCTGCTTCCTTCAGCCTTGTTATTACTGGTTGAAATTTTTGGAGGAAGGACTCCCTGCTGAGCCCTGTATTGTAGTATACTGATTGCTGGATATCAATATACTCTTCTTCCTCCAGCTCCAACTCTTCTACGGCGGCGGCCACCGATGCTGTAGGAGTAGTACTGATAACAGTTAAATTTTTATAGAAGGTTACAATGTTACCTTCTATCCGAACTCCTCCTTGCATGGCTTTTATAAAGTTGCATCCAATTATCATCTGGATGCCATCACCTAGCTCCATTTTGAAGCTGTAAGTGTAGGGGATCTTGAAGCTATTATCCCCAATGTGCATCCTTCCACCCTTTAGCTTTTTGTCCGCCGATTGCTTTGAGTTTATCCCGCTGAATTGTACCACGAAGCTATTTTTCTCCATGCTTCGGGTGGTACTGAGGCTTCATCAATACAGCAGGTTGTTGCTCCTGTGTCTAGTATGGCTCTGACTTGGAACCTGGGAATGTTAGGTATTTCAAGTTCAACATTCATGTTGTAGAGCATATTCTTTACTATTTTTGGTCCAGGCTTCGGTTGAGCCTCTCCTTCAGCTGTTGTCTTGTAGACACTTTCCTGTAGTAGGATACTGGTGCACTCCAGTTCCTCGCTTGCTTTTGCTTCCTTTTCTTTAAGCTTCTCAGAGTCTTTTTGGAGGCTTGCGCCTAGCTCTAATTCCTTGACTCTTTCTTTGTAGTAGCCCACCTCCTTCTCCAGCCGTTCAATTTCCCCTTCACACCTTTCTTGCATCAGCCTCTGGTTAGGGAATGGTTCTGGTGGAGCTGGTGTAACTGGGACCGCTGTTTTAAAGTAATAGGGTCCACATAGGTTACAGGCAGTAACCTTGCATTTGGGGCAATGAATCCTTGCCCGCTGCATTGTTTGGATCTTGCAGCACACGCACTTTTCTTCTTGTGGCTGCACGAAGTCGTTATGCTGCCAAGAATGAGAACATTTTCCTTGGAAGTAAGGCAGCGTTACCTGAGGGCGATACCCTCCTTCTAGTTCTCCCAGAACACAAACTGCTTTCTCCTGCTCAGGTGGGTCGAGGGAGCTGTGCAGACTTTGGGTTGATAAAGAGGAGTGATGGTCCTTTTTGCGTTGTGCTTCTTGAAGCCCTTGTAGAT
Source organism: Trichopus zeylanicus subsp. travancoricus (assembly GCA_005019695.1). Lineage (NCBI taxonomy): Eukaryota > Viridiplantae > Streptophyta > Magnoliopsida > Dioscoreales > Dioscoreaceae > Trichopus > Trichopus zeylanicus. Next base: position 810,978 of record RXID01014431.1, read on the forward strand.
ACTGCGCATTAAAAGGGATCTCTACATAGTTGGTGTTGTAAGAAGGCCTGTAATAAGAAGAGGTTAGAGGGTAATTGTCTCCTCTGGTGAAGTACTCCTCCTCCGGAGCCTCGTTCTCATAATGTTGTTGGTAGCTTTGCTGGTCCTGATAACACCAATTGTAGTAGTCTTCCCGTAGGGTAGGCAGGTAATAAGCCATCAGCCTTCAAGCTTTTGCACTTCCTCAGCTAGTATCTGGTAAGGATCCCGAAAGACCCCTTAGTTTGCCTCGTGCCTCTTGAGGCCTTTGCGTGCGCCTCTCGTGCTGTTGGAGAAGCTTGTCCAGCCGTTCAAGGCTGTCGCCTGGTTCTCTTTGCTGGGGTTGTTGCCTGAACGCCTCAAGTACGAGTCCTCCGGCCTCTTGTTTTGAAAGGGGCCTGCCGTATAGGACTGCAGTTGTTAAAGTCTTCAGAGAAATCTCGAGTCTCGAGATCTCTTGTGTGCAAGCTTGATGTAGTTCAAAGAGTTGTTTTAAATTCTTTAAGTTAACTCTTGATGCAATACAGGTTTTGTCGTAAATAACAGACAAATTGTGAGCTAGTTGGTTGGTGGAAACTTTTGTTACTAAAGCAAGGTCAAGATACTCAAGGCTAGAGGTTCGGGAATGTTCATACCCCTCCTGAATGGATTTTTCCCATGCTTCAGACATATGGGCTAAAAGTTCACAGTTACCATAATTTCCAAAGGATAAATTCCAGTATTAGGTTAAACATGGCAATTCCTTACTAGATTAAAGCAATGCTTCAGGATCATACAGGTGTGCCCTTGGGCTTACTCACGGCCACTCGCCTTCACTGCCAAGTTAGGACCTGTCCTTTTTCCTTACACAAAGCTCTTCATCCAGTCAGTAAAAACCATGCTTAATTCTAATCCGCAAATTACCACAAAGGAAAAAGATAGCACTTATGAATTCTTAACACAACATCTTAACACAGTAGTGAAGATTAGGATTTGGGTAAGTACGACCCTTACCTCGCACTCTTGGCACCTTGACCTCTTAGGGGTTCTACTCCGCCATATCTTTAGCTAGCACTGATACCATGAAATCGACCTTCCTAACGCCGGTGATGCTCGCCGAAGTGTTCGAGGTCTCGGAAGCTCTTCTCAAGAAAGAAAGTAGCAACAAGAAATAAGGAGAAGATATGGAGAAACTCTCGGATTCTTATTGCTATTTCCCAGAATACTACGATACTTGGATTATTTTTCGATGATCATTTACAATGGAGGCGTGCCCCTTATATCAAGGGCACGGTGATGTAAGCGCTCACATCAGCTGGTGGTATGAGCTAAGCGCTTACATCAGCATAATAGTAGCCTATACTAGAGTAGGCCTATAGCCTTTACATAAGACTCCAAGGGAAGTCTTGTCCTAGGCATAGCCCTCTTATCCTAAGGCGTAGCCTTTACAAAAGACTCCAAAAGAGATCTTATCCTAAGGCGTAGCCTTTATATCCTAAGGCATAGCCTTTACAGAAGACTCCAAAAGACGTCGCTGTCATAGGCTGGTAGCTCGTCCTTTGGCTAGGCTCGTCCTCTTGCTAGGCTTTGACTTCTTATTTCGTAGCTCTAGCTGCTACTATACTGTACAACAGGATTCTACTTTCCTGTATTAGCTACTATACTTCCAACTTTCTTTCTTGAAAAGAGCTTCCGAGACCTCGAATACTTCGGCGAGCATCGCCGGCGTTAGGAAGGTCGATTTCATGGTATCAGAGCTAGCTAAAGATATGGCGGAGTAGAACCCCCAAGAGGTCAAGGTGCCAAGAGTGCGAGGTAAGGGTCGTACTTACCCAAATCCTGATCTTCACAACTGTGTTAAGATGTTGTGTTAAGAATTCATAAGTGCTATCTTTTTCCTTTGTGGTAATTTTGCGGATTAGAATTAAGCATGGTTTTTACTGACTGGATGAAGAGCTTTGTGTAAGAAAAAAGGACAGGTCCTAACTTGGCAGTGAAGGCGAGTGGCCGTGAGTAAGCCCAAGGGCACACCTGTATGATCTTGAAGCATTGCTTTAATCTAGTAAGGAATTGCCATGTTTAACCTAATACTGGAATTTATCCTTGGGAAATTATGGTAACTGTGAACTTTTAGCCCATATGTCTGAAGCATGGGAAAAATCCATTCAGGAGGGGTATGAACATTCCCGAACCTCTAGCCTTGAGTATCTTGACCTTGCTTTAGTAACAAAAGTTTCCACCAACCAACTAGCTCACAATTTGTCTGTTATTTACGACAAAACCTGTATTGCATCAAGAGTTAACTTAAAGAATTTAAAACAACTCTTTCGAACTACATCAAGCTTGCACACAAGAGATCTCGAGGCTCGAGATTTCTCTGAAGACTTTAACAACTGCAGTCCTAGACAGCAGGCCCCTTTCAAAACAAGAGGCCCGAGGACTCGTACTTGAGGCGTTCAGGCAACAACCCCAGCAAAGAGAACCAGGCGACAGCCTTGAACGGCTGGACAAGCTTCTCCAACAGCACGAGAGGCGCACGCAAAGGCCTCAGGAGGCACGAGGCAAACTAAGGGTCTTTCGGGATCCTTACCAGATACTAGCTGAGGAAGTGCAAAAGCTTGAAGGCTGATGGCTTACTACCTGCCTACCCCACGGGAAGACTACTACAATTGGTGTTATCAGGACCAGCAAAGCTACCAACAACATTATGAGAACGAGGCTCCGGAGGAGGAGTACTTCACCAGAGGAGACAATTACCCTCTAACCTCTTCTTATTACAGGCCTTCTTACAACACCAACTATGTAGAGATCCCTTTTAATGCGCAGTATCTACATGGGGTTCAAGAAGCACAACGCAAAAAGGACCGTCACTCCTCTTTATCAACCCAGAGTCTGCACAGCTCCCTCGACCCACCTGAGCAGGAGAAAGCAGTTTGTGTTCTGGGAGAACTAGAAGGAGGGTATCGCCCTCAGGTAACGCTGCCTTACTTCCAAGGAAAATGTTCTCATTCTTGGCAGCATAACGACTTCGTGCAGCCACGAGAAGAAAAGTGCGTGTGCTGCAAGATCCAAACAATGCAGCGGGCAAGGATTCATTGCCCCAAATGCAAGGTTACTGCCTGTAACCTATGTGGACCCTATTACTTTAAAACAGCGGTCCCAGTTATACTAGCTCCACCAGAACCATTCCCTAACCAGAGGCTGATGCAAGAAAGGTGTGAAGGGGAAATTGAACGGCTGGAGAAGGAGGTGGGCTACTACAAAGAAAGAGTCTAGGAATTAGAGCTAGGCGCAAGCCTCCAAAAAGACTCTGAGAAGCTTAAAGAAAAGGAAGCAGAAGCAAGCGAGGAACTGGAGTGCACCAGTATCCTACTACAGGAAAGTGTCTACAAGACAACAGCTGAAGGAGAGGCTCAACCAAAGCCCGAGCCAACTGGATGGGGAGACGAAGATAACGAGAAAAAGTCTGATGTGGATGAACCAGCCAGCATGCCTTCTGAGAGGCATAAGGAAGAAGGTAACACTTGGCCCCCTCATAGTACTAATGTTATTGCAGCAGGCATTGAAGAGGAAGTACCGGAGATGGAGTACCCTGCCCTGCGAAAACCAGCCGAAAGGCTATCTAAGAGGTTGTACACAAGTACACTAACCTCGGCAACATCTCCGAGCGGGCCGTACATGCCCCCCATAGATGCTTCAATGGAACCAGGACCCCCAGGTTACCCACCAGCGGCAAACACGACTCCAGCAATATCCAGAATAACAACGGAGTCTGGGCAGCGGAACCAAGGAAGTTTCCAAAGAGGCTTCAACAATGAAAGGTGGACCCTACCGTCCGCACAGCAGAACGAAGGAGCCCTCTTGATAATACCCGAACAGCTCGGGCTATTTGAGGAAACATTTGCAAGATGGGAAACCATCACGAGGAACCATGTTGCCGCGCAAGGATTCATTGATGCGCGAGACAAGATTGAATACATGGAAAACCTCCTAGGGGAAACAGCCAGGCTTGCATGGGTGCAATGGCGTATGCTATATGGCGCAGAATACCAAGCCATTATTGCAGCCGGAGGAGGAAGGGATGGCACTCAAAACATCCTTTCCCAGATGAGAAGGGTCTTCTCATTGGAGGATCCAGCCCAAGGTTCAACCTTGGCTCAAGACACGGCATACCGGGACTTGGAAAGACTTTCATGTACAAACATGAAAGATATCCTTTTATACATGAATGACTACCTCAGGTTAGCTACCAAAACTGGAAGGTTGTTTATAGGCACGGAGCTATCTGAGAAGTTCTGGTTAAAAATGTCGGGAGACATTGGTCGAAGAATGAAGGCGGCCTTCGATCAGAGGTATCCTGGAGTAAACATCGGGGTGATACCCAGGATACTATTCGCCTACAAATACCTGGAGGAGGAATGCAAAGACGCCGCATTCAAAAGATCCCTCAAGGATCTTTCCTTCTGCAGCAAGATCCCGATCCCAGGCTACTACACCAGAGAAAAGAAGTACGGGGTCAGAAAGGCGAAGACATACAAAGGAAAGCCGCACGACACCCACGTGCGCATTGAGAGAAGGAAGCACCTTGTGCGCAACAGACGCTGCAAGTGCTACCTCTGCGGAGACATGGGGCATTTCGCCAGAGAATGCCCTAATGACAGAAAGAACGTAAAAGGGTTGCCATCTTCGAGCAACTAGATGTTCCAGATAATTATGACTTAATATCTGTGCAGGAAGGAGAGGACCAGAGTGATGCAATATACAGCATCTCAGAAGGGGAGGATCCTCAAAACCTCCACAACTCCCTCCGCCCACTCATACAAAATGAAGTCATATATGTTCTATAGGAACTCGAAGAAGAATACCAACCGCAAAAGGAAGGGTGCACTAGGCATAACAACAGGCCAAGTTCCATTACCCCAACAATAAGTACTTCTCCCCTGGCACAAGAGGAGTACCCAGAAAAGCCCGTAGGAAAGGCGGTTCTAACCTCCGGAAGGGGCCCAGAGGAGAAACTACACTACCTCGCATTCAGGCTAGATGGAGAAACCTACCATCTTCATGACGAGGTACTACTAGCGCCCGATTCGATATATGAACATCCCTATGTAATTATTATCAAGGGGATTTTCCAAGACAAAGGAGGACAGGTGTCCCTCATAGGACAATGGCTATACCGCCCAAAAGAAGCACTCACTGAAGATGGGAGTCCAAGAGAATCCAGGGATACAAGGAAACTTTTCTATAGTTTCCATACTGAGGTAATCCCTGCAGAGAGCGTCATGCACAACTGTGTGGTTCACTACATCCCGCAGGGTGAGCAAGTACCAAGGCGTACAGAGTACCCGGGATTCATCATACAAGAGCTCTACGACCACACCAACAGAATTCTCAAGGACATAGCATGTGCAGACTATGACAAAGAGCAGCAATCTGAAATCAAGCTGCTTATCAAGAAAACAAGGGAGCACCTGACAGGCTCCATGCAAGTCAGATGGCCAAAGGCATGCAACACAGAACCCACAGCCGGACGACGGTGGGCACCGACACCAACGCACCTGCGGATACTCAACAGCCTTTTCCGTCAAAGCGACAGGCCCCCTAGAAAGAAGCAAACACAGGACCTGACTTGGGCGCTAAGACTACATGGACCAATCTCTGAAGCCAACATCCACAAATGGTTCATGAACAAGAGAGCGCGAGTCAAGCAGAAGCAATACCTACCATTGTCCCGTAGCAGGCGGAGCATGGTGGGAAGTATCGTAGCTAATACAGGAAAGTAGAATCCTGTTGTACAGTACGGTAGTAGCTAGAGCTACGAAATAAGAAGTCAAAGCCTAGCAAGAGGACAAGCCTAGCCAAAGGACGAGCTACCAGCCTATGACAGCGACGTCTTTTGGAGTCTTCTGTAAAGGCTATGCCTTAAGATATAAAGGCTACACCTTAGGATAAGATCTCTTTTGGAGTCTTTCTGTAAAGGCTAGGCTACGCCTTAGGATATAAAGGGCTACGCCTAGGACAAGACTTCCCTTGGAGTCTTATGTAAAGGCTATAGGCCTACTCTAGTATAGGTTACTATTATGCTGATGTAAGCGCTTAGCTCATACCACCAGCTGATGTGAGCGCTTACATCACCGTGCCCTCTATATAAGGGGCACGCCTCCATTGTAAATGATCATCGAAAAATAATCCAAGTATCGAAGTATTCTGGGAAATAGCAATAAGAATCCGAGAGTTTCTCCATATCGTCTCCTTATTTCTTGTTGCTACTTTCTTTCTTGAAAATAGCTTCCGAGACCTCGAACACTTCGGCGAGCATCGCCGGTGTTAGGAAGGTCGATTTCATTATTTTACTATTAGTACTACTACTATTACAAAGACTACTAATCCTCATACTACTGTTAAAATTATATTTCTACTTTACTACTACTACTATACTTCTACTTTATGTTAACTATATTACTAGAAATAATACTACTACTATTATACTATTATAATATTGTAACATTACAATTATACTATTATACCATTAGTAGAACTATACTACCACGAGTACTACTTGACTATATTATTACCACTATACTAGTAGTTCTATACTACTACTATTTGTAGCATACTACTATTATTTGTAGTATACTGCTACTATTATACTACTATTATTATACTATTAGTATTGCTACTGTACTACAAAAACTACTATACTTGTACTCGTACTACTATATTAGTACTCCTACTATTAATGCTACTATTACCATTAGTGCTATTATTATACTACTACAACTACAACCCATATGCTACTAGTACAACTATTATTACTACTACTAACACTAAATTATAGTAGTACAACTGTACTACTACTCTTACAATATTACATTATTATACTATTATTCTACTACTAGTCATACTACTAATACGATACTGCTTTTATAATATTAATAAAATACTACTATACTATTATTATAGAACTACTATAATACAACCATTATACTACTACTACTCCTACACTATTGCAACTAATATACTTGTACTACTACTACTATACAACTATTTCTAAAATATTACTACTACTATGTAGCTACCTTTACTATACCGATACTATTATACTACAACTAATACTACTACTATAGTACTGCTAATATTATACTGATACTACCAAACTACTACTACTACTACTATCCTACAGTTATACCACTACTATTGACATATGACTTATATATTACTAATATACTTTTGTTATTACTACTACTATTTACTACTCTAATAGTATTATACTACTACTGTCGTATTGATATAACTACTATTACTATTGCTGCTTCTATACCACTATTGCTAGTACTACTTTTAGACTATACTAATACTATACTATAATTCGATATTATTATACTATACTATTATACTACTACTATACTAGTATTATTATTATTATTATACTCTTTCTATACTACTATAGCTAGTACTACTACTATGTCATACTAATACTATACTATAATTCTATACTACTATACTATACTATCTACTACTACTATATTACTATAAAATACTATTATACTGTTACTATTGCTACCATACTACTAGTATCCTATATCTATCTACTAATATACTATTATTATTTCTAGTACTACTTACTAATAGTATAATTCTATACTACTACTACTGTATTGCTAATATTAATGTTACTTCTACTATACTATACCACTATTATACTATTACTATTGAGACACTACTTGTATATTACCAATATACTAATATTACTACTATCTACTAATACTATACTACAACACTATCACTTTGATATTGCTACCACTAGAGGTGTCAAATGGGTCATGCCAAATTGGCATGATCAGTTTTATCTGACCGCAAAAACTATTTTTGGTCGTGTCCAACTTGGCTCGACCCAAATTAGTAACAGGCCGTTTCTATCATAACCCAAGATAAGAAGCAAGCATCAAGCATGGTTCGCGGCCTGTAGGCCTATGTACCATACCGAGCTTGGCCCAATTTTAAAAAATTTCAAATATACATACATAAATACATATATATATATATATATATATATATATATGGGTTTGTGCCAAGCACGGTTTATTGTAGGTCATGCTAGGGTAGGCCCATGGGCCACAAACTCAGCTTGACATGTCAAGCTACTACTACTTTTATTTCTCCTATTATACTACAATTACTATTGTTATACTACTACTGCTATAATACCATTTCTACTAGTATTATCTTATTACTACTATTATTATACTACTATACTACTATAATACTACTATTATAATTACTGCTAATACAATACTATTTTACAATACTATACGATACTACTGTTATACTAGTATACTAGTATACCATTGCTAGCATAATACGATTAGTATTATTATACTATTATTATACTACTGTTAGTACTATTATACCATATTAATATATTACTATGCTACTATACAAGTATATTACAATCACTGCTAGCACTATTACTACTATTAGTGCTACTACTACTATACTATCATTATTACTAGTATATTACTACTATACTACTACTATTATACTATTACAAGTACACTGCTCCAATACTACCACTAGTACATTACTACTACTATATTATTATTACTATTACTATTGTTATGCTGCTATTGCTAGTATAGTATTATTACTAGTACTATTGTTATGTTACTGCTACTATTACACCATTACTATTAATATACTTCAATACTACTACTACTACAACTACTATAATTATACTACTACTATACTATTACTTCAACTATACTACTAAAACTATTATGCTACTTCTTCTATATTATTCTACTATTTTACTGCTACTGTTATACTACTAGTACTACTATTATACCATTACTGTCGCTACTATTGTACTAGTACTACTATTATACTAGTACTACTATATTGCTATTACTACTTCTACTATATTGCTTTTATATAATTACTACTACACTATATTGCTTTTATATAATTACTACTATACTACTACTATATTAATACTACTAGTATACTATAACTATACTATTTTACTACTACTACTACTATACCAACTCTTTTACTACTACTATCATACTGCTTCTACTACTATATTACTATAGTTTTACTATTACTAGTACTACTATTATGCTACTAATATACTACTATTGGACGCATCAGTTAGTGGCAACCAAATTTAAGAGAACATTGGGCTAATTATCAGGTCAAAGGCCAAATTGGATCAAACCCTTTTCCTTCGAGAACAAATGGCCTGGCCCATGTGGAGTTCTATTTATCCCATCAAAATCTTTTTAAGTGGAGCATTGCCCCCATTTGACTAAACTTAATGTTACTTGAAATTTTAGGAGCCTTTTGGAATTCTAAGACTCTTTTAACTAGTTTCTAATGTAAACCTTTAGTATTTTGAAGTGCTATATTTATTGTACCTTATTTAGTACCTATAAGTTCCCCTTTTAATCAAACTTCTTTGAAGTTAGTTCTTGACTTAAATTTCAATGTTTATCAATTCTTATAACTTGAATTCCTTCAAGTTATATAAATTACTCTAACTTCCTCTTTGAGGTGTGGTTGCTTGCATTATCACATTGGTGGTGAGCTTGCTTATTATTTGTCTCTTATCTAACACATGATTATTCTACATGATCACCATGATGGCGAGATTCCTATCTTTTCATTTATTTCTTAACTCTTCATTCATTATTTTTCATTCTGTTTGCTTATCATCTTATCTAAGTTTATCTATCATTACAACTACTATTATACTATTACTACTACTATATTACTACTATACTACTATAACTATACTACCACTACTACTATGCTACTACTATTAGTAAAATCATGAATGAGATAAATGATATGCTCTTTACTTGCGACACTTTCGTTGGCCTAACCTGGTGCTCCACCAACTACCAATGCTAAATCTAGACTTGCATAACAAACTAATTCCTAGAGTTAAGTTCTTTATAGGCCTTGTAGGTAGAGATGAGGAGGCTATCATGGACTTTGTTTGAAAGTTATCAATGCTCTTATCATATACTTGGGGTGATTCGCACCTAGCTGTAATCATCCAAGAGGTAGCATAGCTTCTTGTTGCACTCCACCTTCTTCTCAGCCATTGATAGCTCGATTATCATCTTAGAAGCTTGTAGATTTGAAGAAGAAGAAGAAAAAGAGGAAGAAGAAGAGGAGGTGAGCAGTAGAGCCCAAGGGCCAAGACCAAGCTTGGAAGCTTCATCAAGTTGGAGGACGAACTCGATATCTTGCTTCAAGCTTCTTCACAAACCTGAAAAGTCAAAACCCAAATACGAACCAAAATATTTCAGCCAATTTTTAAAACCTTGATTTAAATATGGGTTTGATTGCCACATAAAATGGAGTTTGCTCACCATATGAAAGTGGACTTGAATTGTCAGTTAAATATATATTTAATTTGCCATGTGGAAGTGGACTTTTGTTAACAATATGAAAATAGAGTCATTCTCATTTAAGTATAGGCTTAGATGCCATGTAGAATGGACTTTATTTGCCACATAGATGTAGACTTGATTGGCTATGTGAAAATGGATTTAAGTTATCATGCAAATATGGAGTTGATTGCTATAACAGATGGACTTTAATTTGCCATATGGAAGTGTACTTAAATTATCACATAAATGTGAGCTTTGTCATTACACAAAATGATCTTTGATTGCCACATGAAATTGGACTTTATTAACCATGTAGATACAGGCTTAATCAGCACACAATATGGACTTTCTTTGTCATGTGAAAATGGACTTTATTATTTATAGCAATGTACGCTTGCATTCCAAAAGTCAACTTAGGATATTGGCAAGTAGAGGTGGTCAAGAGATTCCAACTTCACTATTGTAACACCCCTGTCGTGTCTGATCGAACCACAACACAAGTGGACAACATACATATAAAAGGTTTACAGAATACATATAATTAAAATTTATTTCATCGATACGAATATAGTTCAGATAACATAACAAAACATGGTCTCACTAGAAATACTCAAGTCCTCAAAAGTATTCCCATACATAAAAATAGAATAATATGTAAATAAATCAGCTCCAAGTGTAGTTGTGCATGTACTCTCTGCTACTCTCCTGTGGATAGGAACAATCAAAGAATGAGCCACGAATGCTCAGTAGGGAGTTACCTTCTCCAAACAGTAGGAGAGATCAATATTTAGGTGGCAACAGTAAAATTAACACAGTAGCATCAAAAATAATACAACGACAATGATGATTAGATAAACCAACATCCACAACAAGGAATGAATCAACAAGGATATCTTATGGGTATGGCTAGACCCCTACCAAGTAGGGTTATATCACACTGCACTCCCAACTATTGATGGAGTGGTGATCCCATCTAGTCACACAATGGATAACATCCCCTACAACTCAGGAGACTGACTACACAAAGATATCACAATCACAGTAGCCAATCATTAGGGACAGTGACTATGGACTCTCCTATAGATATTACGGAGATGGTCACACCCCCCACCAAGCAGAGTCGAACCAATCTACACGTAAATCAGTATATGGGTGTGGTTGGACCCCCTACCAAGCAGAGTCATACCACACTACACTTCCAACTGCTGATGGAGTGGTGATCCCGTCTAGTCACACAGCGGATCACGTCCCCTACAACTCAGGAGACCGACTACTGTCACGTTTGATAGTCTCGCTAATCTCGTATGGAAGTAGGAAATCGCTAACTGGTACTAGTCAAATAGAGTCCCACTACATACGTCCCTCGAGATACCAAAGGCTCAGCCACAATAAATATTGAGTCAAGATTACCAAGCGATAGAAAGGAGTCGACTCGATCACAAATCAGACTATTCAGCTAGAAGACATCGTCAAAGGAAGGATTTGAGACCACCAATAAAATCAAAATGAAAAATCAAGTCCAACGACTCTTAGACCATCACAATCGGATCTCAAATGAGAAGGTTATGACTGCTCAAATTTATATATGCAATTTAGCCCCTATATCATTCCAAATTACAACTCCAGCATCAAGATAAATAATTTCCATCAATTCTACATTATGAACAACAGCCATTGATCTAGAAATTTATCATCCAAGTCCTTGATAATTCCAAATTTAATCCTTACAGTATATTTTTCACAAAAGTCTCTAATACAATTTGATTTAGAGATTAGTCCTTCAAGTTCTAAGTCATAACCAATCTAGTCGATTTCCAAACAAATCATAATTTGATTTCATCTTACAAATTCATCCTCAATGAGATTTAAGTATCCCAATCAAATTTCAACACAATCATAAATTCAATTATCCCAACCCCAAATCAATTTATCAATCAATTTAATCAATCTTACTAAATTCCTCCAATCTAATCTGCAATCAATTTCAATTCCAATTTGTAATAGTCAGACTCATTTCAATGAACCAAATCATGAATCCAGATTACTTAGCTTGATCTAAACCATTCACCTCATCATTAGTTCGATTAACCTCAAGCCTGATTCAAACCAATTCCAAAACCAAAATCTAAGCTAGAACCGATTCTAAACCAAAACAAAACCAAAATCGACTTTAAACTAAATCCAAACCAAAACCAACTTTAAATTAAACCAAAACCAAAATCAATCTTCTTCTTCCTCCTCAAACCCTAATCTAATCTGCTGCTGCCACCGCCGCCGCCGCCGCCGCTAGGCCATCACGCCATCAGGCCGCCCCGTTGCCACGCCGCCAGGCTGCCACGCCGCCACGCTGCCGTCTTCGCTGAGCCGTGGCTGCAGCTAGACCACCACCTCCAGCATCGTCAGATCCGCGTTGCTCTGCGCGCTGGCCGAACTCTGGCCCGTACAGTCGTACGCACGCCACCGGCCGCTCCCGAGCCGTACAATGTGCCGAAATTGCGCCGACGGTGGGTCCCGTGCTGCCTGAGCAAGATGCCTGCACGCAGCAGCGTCGCACGCTACCACACTGCATGCCACCGCACCACACACCACCACACTGCATGCCGCTGCACCGCACGCCAACTTACGACGCCGCGCACGCTGCCGTCTTTGCTGTCGATCGCTAGAGAGCAACGAACGTTGATCGGAGAGGAAGATGGGGATTTTGCAAATATAATCCTCTGATATTTCTATTCTCAAAACATGCCATAGATCGGTATAATACCTCAAAAATTAGACATATCTAATCTCTACTCTGTTTTGCTTAGATCTAAGTTATCATCATCCTCCTAAATATCATGAGGGTCACTATGTTTACCAATTATTCAACATGAACTTGTCTCAGGAATAGAGGCAAAGAGAGAACGGATGAAAATAACTCAACCTACACTAAGTTTGCCAATTATTCAACATGAACTTGTCTCAAGAATAGAGGCAAAGAGAGAATGGATGAAAATAACTCAACCTACCTCGAATCTCGATAATGATCATCCCGAATCTTCTTGCCACTCCGTAAGCCTTCCCAACGATCGTTCCTTGACTCTCTCTCTACCTTCAAACCGGCTCTCGATCCGTCAGGGTTTAGTGGGTGGTTGCTGCCTATAAGTAGAGGCGGTTATTGGGTTGTGGGTTGTAGGCCCGAGTAATGGGCCATTATGGAGTAACGGGTGGTTACAACTATATATCATCAACAACCATCTTTGTCTTCTAAAGGGCATTGTAGATGGTCAAAAACTAACTTTTGCCTATTGTCAGTCTCTAGAGGACTGATACCCTAGTTTATACCAATAGACTCTCTACTTCATCATTGAGATTTGACATACTAATATTTTACTTCTATTCTACACTATTACATTATACTATTATATCTACTACTATATTACTTCTATATTGTTACCATTATTATATTATTACTATCACTATTACTATTATACTACCGCTATACCATACTACAGCTACTATTGTACTACTATAAATACTAGTATAATACTACTATCACATTACAACCACCATAATACTACAACTATACTACTCTACCACCATGCTATATGACTATACTGCTATACTATACTCTTATGCAACTGTCATACTACTGGTACTATCACTTTACTACTATTATACTACTACCACTCTAGTACAACTATAATACTATTGATACAAATAATACATTACCATTACTACTAATATTGTATTATTTTACAATCGTTACTATTGTACTATGGCTACTACTATACTACTACAATAGTATTACTACTATTATTATATTGTTACTATACCATTACTATTATGATTACTCCTACTATCATACTACTATTATACTTTTATTATGCTACAACTATAATACTAGATACTACTTCTACCAATATACTACTCTAATATGACTAACTACTACTATAACCATACTACTCTACTACTATACTATAATATTACCACTATTTTATCACCATTATACTACTATACTACTACTATAATATTATTACTAGACTTCCATAGTACTTCTATTACTACTACGACTACTATAATACTCCCACTAAAACTACTATTACTAAATTGGTATTATAATGTTTCTATCATACTAACATACTACTACTATACTAATAGTATTATTATATGATTATTATACTATTACTACTACAATTAATATAGTACAATAGTATGAATACAATTATACAACTTCTACTACTATTACTATACTCCTACTTTATACCTATTGTACGACTACAACTATTACTGCTACTATCCTACTATTATGGTTTTTTTTATTATTACTATACTGTTATATTACTACTATACTACTATTATTACTACTACAATTATACTACTTCTATACTAGTAGTTCTGCACTATTATTAGTAGTATACTAATGTTATTACTTTATTGTTATTATTAGACTATTAGTACAACTACTTTACTATGAATACTACTAATATTAGTACTGCTACAACTATGCTATTAAGATTACTATTATTACTATACTAATACTATAATAGTATTCTACTCCAACATTATAACTATTATATTACTATTTTAGTACTATTATATTACTATTATAATATTATAATATTCACTACTAGACTACTATTAGTACTACTATTAGTACTACTACAATTATTCTACTATTGGTATACTAGTAGTTTTACACTATTACTATTGGTAGTATACTACTATTATTACTATATTACTATTATCATACTATTAGTACTATTACTACACTACAAAGAATCTAATATTTGAATTATTATAAAAATACTACTACTATTACTATTACAACTATACTACTGCTTTACTTCTACTTTATAATAACTATACCACTACAAATAGTACTACACTATACTACTATTATAGTATAGTTATATTAGTATTATACTAGTATACCATTAGTACAATTATACTACTACTAGTACTACTATAGCTATACTATTTCTGTTGTGCTAGTAGTTATATACTACTACTATTGATGGTATACTACTACTATTTGTAGCATATTGCTACTACTATACTGTTATTATTATACTATTAATACTATAACTATACTATATTGGTACTACTATTATTACTGTTAGTATTACTATTAGTGCTACTACTATACTACCACTGCTACTATTATAACTACTAGTACTATACTACTACTAAAATTAAGTTACAATAGTACAACTATACTACTACTGTTATAATATTATACTACCATGTTATTATCTTACTATTAGTAGTACTATTAATATATAGTACTATTATAACACTAATATAATACTAGTATACTATTATTATACTATTATACTACTTCTATTATACTACTACTCCTGTTATAAGTCTACCATTACTACATTATTACTACTACCACTATACAACAACAACTACTATACTAATACTATTATACTACAATTTTTACTATTAGTATACTACTATACTACTACTAATACTATACTGATACTACCATAATACAACTACTACTATCACCATACAATTATACCACTACTATTACTTACTAATATATTACTAATATACTTATTTCATTACTACTAGTACTTACAACTCTAATACTGTTATATTAATGCTACAATTTTGTTATAATTACTATTACTACTAGTGCATCTATAATACTATTGCTAAGGGTAGTATTATATTATACTAATGTTATACTATAATTCTATATAATTATATTATACTATTTTACTACCACTGTACTACTATTACTACTACTATACTATTTTTATACTACTGCTATTAGTACTACCAAAGTACTATACTAACAATATATTATTCTATTATACTACTATTATACTACTATTAGTACTACTAGTATACTGTAAATATACTATTAATGCTACTATACTATTTCTTACCACAAATTTTTTATTATTATTACAACTATTATGAACTACTGTTGTATTATTATATTACTATAATTATATTATTACTATTACTACTATACTGCTAGTATCCTACTTCTATCTACTAGTATACGATTATTATTTCTACTACTAATTACTAAGACTATACTCTATACTACTACTATACTACTGCTACTATTAGTATTACTTCTACAATATGGTAGTGATGTTATACTAATATTTTATATTATTATACTGCTACTACTATACTACTACTTCTAATACTATTACTACTACTATACTATAATTATACTATTACTATTATGATACTACTTCTATCCAAAAATATACTATTATTGCTGCTACTACATACTACTATTATACCACAACACTACTACTATGATATTACTACTACTAGATGTATCAAGTGGGGCGTGTCAGGCTAGCATCGTCCATTTCACTAGGACATCGAAACTATTATGGGTCATACCTGGTACGGCTAGTCAAGAAAGAAATAGTCAATAGGTATGGTCATGCAGTACCCGACCCAATCATGCCGTGGGTCATTCTTGGTCTATGGGCTGCTCGAGGAGTGCAAGTCTAGGCCTAGTGTATGGTCTAGACAAACATGACCTGAATATTGTAAATTCTGAGTCATGCCAAGCATGGCCCATTGAGAACTTTATCAGGCTGGCCCGTAGGCCATAGATTGTTTTGCATATATAGCTACTGCGACCTTTATTTCTACTATTATACTACTAATACTACTACTACTAGTATAATGCTACTTCTAATAGTATTATCTTAATACTATTATACTACTGTACTATTATACTACTACTATAGTTACTACTAATATAATACTATACAACAATACTATATGATACTACTATTATATTACAATTATATTGTTACTACTATTGCTAATACTGCTATACTACTACTGTTGTACTACTATACTACTATATTATTACTATCATGATATCACTACTACTACCACTCTACTACACTACTACAACAACTATATTACTATGCTATTATACTAATGTACTACTATGGTACTACTAGTATAATAATACTACTAGTATAATAGTATATCACAACTAATATATTATGACTAGTATTATTATACTACTAATACTTTCTACCATACAAATATATTACTATACTACTATACTCAACTACTACTACACCTATTACTAATACTATGCTCGTATACTACAATCACTACTGCTACTACTATAATACAATCATTACTAATATATTGCTAGTACTACTATATTACTACTACTACCATTACTACAATACTACTATTATACTACTACTACTACTATAATACAACTACTATACTACTATTACTACTACTATTTTATTATTACTACTACTATTAATATACTTTAATAATAATACTACTACTACTACAATTATACTACCACTTCTACTATACTATAACTATCATTAGATTGCTTTCACTATACTATTGCCACTATTCTACTACTACTGTACTGCTAGTACTATTATTGTACTACTAGTATTACTATTATATTAGCGCTTCTATTATACTGCTACTACTATATTGTAATTACTACTTCTATTATATTATTTTTATATAACTACTATTATAATATTACTGCCATTAATATACTACTACTATTTTATTATTGTACTACTACTACTATATAAATACTATTATTACTACTACTACTACTACTACTAATACTACTACTACTATTACTACTATTATACCACTATTATACTAACACTAGTATATTACTATACTTCTACTATCACTAGTATTACCACTATATTACTACTATAGAGCTACTTGATGCATCGACCAGTGACAACCAAATTAAAGAGAACATTGGGTCAACAATTTCGTGAAAGGCCAAGATGGGTCAAACACTTTTCCTCCAAGAATAAGTGTGCTGGTCCATGCGGATGTCTAGTTTAGCCTATTAGAATCTTCTTAAGTGGACCATTCCCCTATTTGACAAAATTTAAAGTTAATTGAAATTCTAGGAGCCTTTAGGAATTCTAAGGGTCTTTTAACTGGTTTCCATTATAAACCTTTAGGATTTTCAAGTGCTATATTTATTATACCTTATCTAGTGCTTATAAGTTCTCCCTTTTAATTAAACTTCTTTGAAGTTGGTTCTTGAATTGAATTTCAAGTCTTATCAATTTTTATAACTTGAATTCCTTCAAGCGTGGCAAAAAACTCCAACCTCTTAATTTAGGTGTGGTGGCTTGCATAATCACATTGATGGTGATCTTTCTTATCAGCTATCTCTTATCTAATATATGCTTGTTCTACATTATCAACTTGATGGCCAGATTCTTATCTTTTCATTTATTCCTTAACTCTCCATTCGTTGTTTTTCTTTTGCTTTGCTTGTCATCTTATCCAAGCTTATCTATCACTACAACTATTACTATACAATTACTACTACTATATTACTACTATACTACTACTATACTACCACTACTAGTACTACTACTATACTACTACTACTATACTACTACTACTATTACTACTAAAATCGTGAATGAGATAATGGATATGTGCTCTTCTTGCAATAGTTTGGTTGTTCTAACTTGGTGCTCCATCAACTGTCGCTGCTAAATCTAGACTTGCATAACCAGCTAATCCCTAGAGTTAAGTTCTTTATAGTCCTCATAGACAGAGATGAGAAAGCCATTGTGGTCTTGGTTTGAAAGCTATTAGACTTCGTATCATATATTAGTGGCAATCAGCACATAGCTGTACTCATCAAAGAGAAAGCATAGCTTCTTGTCATACTCCAACTTATTCTCTACCTTGGATAGCTTGCTGTCCATCTCAGAGGCTAGTAGATTTGAAGAAGAAAAAGAAAAAGTAGAAGAAGAAGCGGAGGCAAGCGATAAAGCACAAGGGCCATGACCAAGCCTGGAAACTTCATCAATTGGACAACGAACTTGGTTGTCTTGCTTCAAGCTTCTTCACAAACTCTAAAAATTGAAACATTAACACAGGCCAAAATATTTTTTCTAAAACTAAAATATTTTGGTCAATCTTTAAAACTTTGATCTAAATATGGGCTTCATTGCCACATAAAATAGACTTTACTTGTCATGCGAAAGTGGACTTGAATTGTTAGGTAAATATAGACTTAATTTGCCATGTGAAAATGGACTTTAATTAACCACATGAAAGTGAAGTCAATTTGTCATTTAAGTATAGGCTTGGATGTTATATAGAATGGACTTTATTCACCATATGGAAGTAGATTTGATTGGCCATGTGGAAGTGGACAAGAATTGTCATGTAAATGTGAACTTGATCACCACATCATATGAGCTTTAATTTGCAATATGGAAGTATACTTGAATTGCCACATAAATATGAGCTTGGTCATTACATGAAATAGACTTTGTTTGTCATGTGAAATTGGACTTTGTTTGCCATATAGATATGGGTTTGATCATCACACAAGATGGACTTTGTTTGCAAGTGGAAATGGACCTTTTTTGCCATCACAATGTAACTTGCATTCCTAAAGTCAACTTAGGGCATTGGCAGGTGGGGCTAGTTGAGGGATTTTGACTCCACCATATATCATCAATGATCATCCTTGCCTTCTAAAAGATGTTGTAGATAGTCAAAAACTGACTTTTGCATATTGCCAATTCTCTAGAAGACTGATACCCTAGTCTATGCCAATAGATGCTCTACTTCATCATCGAGGTTTGACATAATAATATTTGGCCTTAGTTCCTTGAATGGATTTAGCCCTTTCTCCCAAGGTGGACTTAGTCTTTTCTCCTTAGGTGAGAGGACTCTACCCCTAAATGGGAGGTGATGAGTTAGTCCACTCTTACGTAGACTCTGATTGCCCTTGTAGTCATCGTTGGTTGAGAAAAATGTACCACAAACCTTTTACTAAGAACAATAGTATATATTCATGTAGGGAAGTTACTTGATGATGGCAATTCCCTTTTCTTAATAAAAAAATTAACCATTAGTTTTTTGCATTTCTTCTTTTATTATGCATCTAGGCTAATTAGGTTTTCACACTTGGATGTGAAGTCATGTCTCAAAACCACAACCACCCCAAGTTTGATTAGAACTCTAAATTGTGTCAAACCACATTTGAAGTAAACCACAATAAGTTCAAATATAACCCTAAATTTAGTCAAATTGCATTTGAACTAAACTTCAACAAGTTCAAATAGAACTCTAAATTGAGTCAAACCACATTTGAACTCACAATAAGTTTGAATAGAACTCTCATTTGATCTAAACCACAACAAGTTCAAAGAGAACTCTAAACTAAGTCAAGCCACATATGAAAGCTAAACCAATCCCAAAAGTTGTTCAAGGTGCTTGGCTAAGCCAACTCGAAAAGCCATTGGTGATGCCTTAAACTCAATTATCAGCATGCCATTGAGGTTGTCAATTATCAAACAAAGTCAACCAATAACATGCTTAAAGTCGTCAGCCATGCTTTCATGCTAAACAAATCCTAAAAGCCATTGGTGATGTCTCAAACCTAATAAAATACATGCCAATAAGGCCTTCAATTATCAAATGAAGTCAATTATAATGCACTTAAAGTCGTCAACCATGCTTCAAAGCTAAACCAAATCCAAAGCATTGGTGATGCTCCAAACCTAATTGAATACACCGAGAGACTGTTGATTATTAAATTAAAAATGATTAGTATAAGCGGAGGCCACTAATTATTTTCTCAAGTTAAGAATTAATAGAAGTTAACTAATAATAAGTAGAAAGTCGTCAATAAAACTCCAATCTTAATGGGTTCAACTAACACAATCCATGACAGTCAGCCACACATTAAAATCAAGCCAAGCCATTAAGGTACCGTTTGGTTCGGGATCAGCATCAGGATCAAGATCAAGAGTAGTGAACCATTTTTGTAAATTAATAATTTTTTTATCAAAATTAATGCTTCAATAATTTAAAGTTTAAAAACTATTTAACTTTTTATAATAATTTAATTTACTAACAATGTAAAATAAGTAATATTAATTTTATAAGAAAAAAATAATTCTGAAATGGGCTGATCTTGATCCTGATCTCAAACCAAACGGGGCCTAACATCTACCACATATCAAATCAAGCATCCATCTGAGGCAAGTTCAACTCGGTCCAGAACATGGAAGTGGGGCAGTGGTGAGCATCAAGCTTTTCTCATCCCCTTACTTAATTCATGTCATTCATGATTGTAATTTTAAATCGCTTAAATTATAATGTGAGAGTATGACCTTGCTTATACCATGTACACCTTTTTTCAAATCAATCAATCATGTTTCTTCCTTTTGTGTCTCTATTTTATTAGCTAGGTTCCTTAGTTTAGGAGGTTCTCGACAACTATCAGTGTAATTAATAGTAGGAGCTTGAACCTATTGGGAAGTCATGTTCTCAAACAAACATACATTTTTCATTTGTTATTTCAAGATTGCTTTATAGGGTCTTCACCATCCTAGGCTGATGATTTTTGCTCTGGACTAGGTTACACCTGAACTAGAACCAAGTCACACTTAACTTAAACCAAGTCGAAACTGAACCCAAATCAGGTTGAACCTAAACTAGAACAAAGTTGAGTCAAATCATCTTGAACTTGAGCCCATATATTAAGGCTCAAACTTGAACCTAGCAAGGGTCCAACTTGGGTCAAACCCAAATCTATTAACATATTGAACAAAGATCCATCAAGAACCTAATTAGGGTTAGATCAAAGATTAAATCTACAACATGCTGAAAATTATCGGCAACATCTCAAAGTTAATTCACAACATGCTAATGGTACTGTTGATTCTCTAATTGAAGATGATTAGCACAAGTGAAGGCCACTAATCATTTTTTCAAATCATATCAAACACAAGGCAAGCTTGAACTCACTTAGTCTATCTTATGCCATATTTGAATGTGGTCAACTGATAGCACACTTAAAATTACTGACCACACTTCGAAGCTAAGCCAACACACATGTGAAAGTCATTGGTAATGCTTCAAACATAATTGATAACATGCCAAAGAGGTCATTGATTATCAAATTAGAAATGGTCAACATAGGCCAAAGTTGCTAACCATTTCAAATAGAATTAAAGGTAGGCTTAAACTCAATCAATCAACCAGATGCCTTGTTCAAAAGAAGTCCCCTAGCGTTATGGATAAAGTTATTAGACACACTTCAAGCTCATCCAACATAAGATCAAACCCATTGGTGACACTTCAGATATAATCAAAGCTATTGATTGTCAAACAGAAATGCTCAACATCAGTTAATACCATAGTCCATTTCAAACCAAACTAAACTAAAGGCAAGCTTGAACTCACTTAGTTAATCAATCAGATGCCATGTTCAAAGGAAGTCAATTGATAACACATTTGAAGTCATTAGCCACACTTTAAAGCTAAGCCAACATGTGCTCAAAAGCCATTGACAATGCTTCAAACTTAATCAACAACATGCCAAAGAGGACATCGAGTATCAAATCAAAAATCAAAAGAAGCCAACTGACAACAAACATAATATAGTTAATGAACTTCAGATCTTAAAAGGGTCTACTAACACAAACCAAGACAGTCAGCCACAACCTAAAATCGAGCTAAATTATCAACATCCAACATGGATCAAACTAAGATCCATCTAGTCATATTTCAAGTACACAGGAGTGGGGTAGTAGCGAATATCAAGCACATCCCTCTTCCTCTCTTGTTTTCATAATTTTTGTGACTTTGAATTTAAATTTCTTAAATTACAAAGTGAGGGTATGCTCTTTCCATAAACCATGTGTTTTTCTCTACTCATTTGGGCTAGTTTTAGTCCATTTTTTAATCCATTCAAGTCCATTTGGTGCTTTGTTTGAGTCACTTCGGTTTGATTTATTTGTTTCAGCCAAACTATTGAGTCCAATGTGGTTGAGCCATTTAAACAATTTATGTGTGTCAATTTTATTTTGGTTTGAGTGCCATCAGACAATCATAATGACTTTGGGTGAGCCAATAGGCTGATCTTAAGTTGCTTTGGCTTTTAGGCTACCCATAGCCTAGCCATTAATTAAATTAAACCTTTAGGCAATTCCTTAGGCTATTCTTTGGTCGACTAGATAATTTAGGCATACCCGTAGGCTAGCCTTTAGTAGGAGTTTGATTTTCGAATGAGTCCATGAGCTAACACTAAACTGATTGGACTTTCAAGCAAGCCCCGTAGGCTAGCCTTTTATCTAAATAGACTTTCACATAAGCTCACAGGTTGACCTTTAGTCAAAATTAGCCAGTATTATCCCATAATAATTTTACAACAACTACTACTATTACGACTAGTACTATGCTAGTATTATACTATCACTACTACTCTAACTACTACTACTCTACCACTACTACAAGACTGCTATACAATTTACTACTACTATACTATTACTAGTACTACACTTACTATGATAAGAATATGCTAATGCTACTATACTACTACTACAACTTTTGCTACTATACAAGTATGCTACTGCTTCAGTGCTACCGCTACTATTACAATCGTTATACTATAACGTCTAGAACTAGTACGAGTACTACGCTACACTACTCATATGATATCATAATATACTACTACAATATTACTATATTGTACTACTACACTATATTTTTATACTAGTATTTTTATTATATAATAACTACATTAATACTACTTCTACTATATTTCTAGTATACTATACCACTACCTTGATTATTGTTGATACGATGCTACTACTAATATATAATGACTATAGTAAGAATACTACTAATATATAACTACTATAGTAAGATAATTACTACTATATTACTACTATACTATAGTTCAACAACTACTACTGCTGGTATAATACAACTATTAATAGCACTAACATACTATACTACTGCTATAGCAAAATACTTTGTTGTTGTCCTATATAACTATACTATTGTTATACTATTACTATTGCTATAGTATTATACTATACTACTATGCTACCACCTCTACTATACTATGACCATAGTACTACTCCTACTACTTTACTACTACTATAATATGCTATTATACTAGTATTAGTAATATATTTCTATTACTACACTATACTGTGCTAGTAATACTATTATTATACTATAATTATACTACCAATATAATTTCTTTTTGAGCAACTAAAATTTGCCACTAAAGTTGTGCTTTAAGCAAGTTTCAAACCAATGACCTCTCAAATAGTAGAGGTTAGTACAACCACCAATCCAATGCTTGAGGTATAGTACTAGCATAATTATACTACTATACTATTACTGTTACATCACTTCTACTATTAGATTACTATGATACTACTAATAGTAGTGTACTACCACAATTACTATTATAACAACAACTACTATACTACTGACATACTTCTACTACAACTGATATACAAGCACTACAATCATATGAATTCCACTAGTATAGTATTAATATCACTATTACAACTATACTACTACCACCACTACTAATAGTACTATTATATTACTATATTACAACTGTACTGCAATAACGATACTATTATTGCTACTTCACTAATACTAAGATAATTATATTACTATTAATAGTAGTACTATTATACTAAACTACTACTGCTATACTACTACTATATTGTCATGCAACTCTTATTTTTATGTTACTACTACTACTTTTCCTATGCTACTATTATAGCACATCTAATATGCTAGAACAATACTAGTATCAGAACTACTGCTAATTCTACTACCAAACTTCTACCATACTATAACTATAATACTATACTATTACTATACTACAATTGCTGCTATAATAGTACTATTATTACGAGTACTATATTAGTGATACTACTACAATTATATTTCTACTTTTTTTTACTACTATTACTACCATAACAATATACTGCTACTACTATATTACTGTTACTACTAATACTTGTACAACTATAATAATAAACTACTACTATATTACTATACTATTATTGTATTATTACTGCAACTGCAACCTACTACTACTATAGTACTATACTATTGTTAATATAGTACAATTACTACTACAACAATAACGACAACAACTACTAACACAATATTATTACTACTATATCACTACTACTATTAACACTACTAATATTATTTCTACTATACTATCACTGTTTCTATAATACTACACTATATTACTGCACTATACTACGAAATTACTATACAATAACTACTACTGTACTACTACTAATACTTATACATTACTACTAGCACTACTACTATATTATAGAACTATTGTGCTACTGCTTCTATACTATTACTATCACTATACTGTCACTATTACTACTATATTACTATTACTAATACTATTATTATACTATGTTACTACTGTACTACTATTAGTATAATATTGTACTACTGCTGTACTACTATTATACTACCACTATATTTCTAGTACTATACTAGTGCTAGCATTTCTACGATTGCTATACTATAATATTCGTACTATTATTATATGATAACTATACTACTAATATACTACTACTACTATACTAATACTATAACTACTACTACTTTTAGTACTATATTGCTACTGTACTAATACGATACTATTACTACTCTATGAGTACTACTAGGAGTACTAATATACTACAATATTACTACTATTATGCTATAAGTATTACAGTACTACAATACTAATACTAATACCATTAGTGTTAGTATCACTATACTACTACTATACTAATACTCTATTACTATACTGCCACTATAATAATATACTACAACTATCATATTACTACTACTTTTACTAGATTACTAAACTCATATTATTATATTAATGTTACTACTAGTACAACTATTCTACTATTATACTTCTAATATAGCACTATCATAATAATTTTATATTACTACTATTGCTACCACTATTACTAACATAGCTATATACTTATACTATTATGCTACTATTATACCACTATACCATACTACTGTAATATGTTACTATAGTACTGCTTTACTACTATTATTACTATACTACAATACCATTCTACTATACTATGCTAGTATATTTTTACTGCTACTATAATAACACTATACTAATACTACTACTATAATACGACTACTATCATACTACCACTATATTACTACTATTACTATTCTCGACTATTACTACTACCATATTACTATAATACCACTATTATACTAATACTATCTACTATTATTACTATATTACTATTATAATATACTACTGTTACTATATTACTAGTATACTATGCAACTACAACAACTACTGCTGCTATTCTAATACTATTATTAGCACTAATAGTATGTTATACTATTATTACACTACTATACTATATTACTATTGTACTACTACCACGACTACTACTATATTATTATTACTATTACTCTACTACTATTATTACTACTAGTGTAGTATTACTACTACTATACTGCCATTATTACTACTACTTAATGCTACTATACTACTATTATTGCTACTATTGTATTGTTACTATACTATATTATTACTATTCCTATATTGCTATTATACTAATACTACCACTTCTATACTACTACTATCACATTGCTATATTATTACTGTTGCTGCTATACTACTTTTATAATACTACAATACTACTACTGTTATACTACTATCTTAATATTAGTACCACTACTACTACTTATACTATCATTGCACTACTACCACTACAATACTAATATACTACTATTAATACTAATACTATTGTACTATACAATTACTACTATTTTACTACTACTAATACTACTGTACTACTAGACAACTGCAAGATAACTACTATACTGTTTTAATACTACTATTATACTATTATACAACTACTATAATACTATCATATTATTGCTACAATTATACTACTACTATTACTATTACTACTACTATTACTATACTATTATACTAATATTAGTATACTATGCTATTACTACTACTACTACACTACTACACCTAATTGTGCAATCAAACCACCTAAAATTTTTATTTGTTATTTTCATATTGCTCTTTGGGGTTTCTCACTATCCTAGGTGGTCGATTTTGACTGCACAAATTCTATTATGTCCAACGAGACATGACTTTACCTCTAGATGTAGAAACCTAATTAGCCTACATGCATAATAAAATATGAAATGCAAAAAGCTAGTGGTTGATTTTCCATTAGAAAAAAGAAAAATACCATCATTAACTGATTCCCCTACCCCAACATACACTAACATCCTCAATGAAAGATTTGTGGTACACTTTTCTCAACCAATGATAATTGTAAGGGCAATCAAGGTTTACATAAGCACAGATTAACTCCTTACCTCCCATTCAGGGGGTAGAGACCTCTCACTTAGAGGCAAAGACTAAGTCCTCCTAGGGAGCAAGGGCCAAACCCATTCAGGGGACTAAGGCCAAATGTTATTATGTCAAACCTCGATGACAAAGTTGAGAGCCTATTGGCACAAACTAGGGTATTAGTCCACCAAAGACTGAGTAATAGGCCAAAGTAAATTTTTGACCACCTACAATGCCCTTTAGAATACAAGGATTATCGTTGACGATATATAGTGGAGTTGGCATCCTTCAACTACCCTCGCATGCTAATGCCTTAAGTTGACTTTAGGAATAGAAGCATACATTGTTATGACAAACAAAGTCTATTTCCATATAGTAAACAAAGTCCATCTTGTACAGTGATCAAGTCCACATCTACATAAGAAATAAAGTGCACTTTCACATAACAAACAAAGTCAATTTTGTGTAATGACCAAGCTTGTATGGCAATTCAAGTACACTTCTATATGGCAAATTAAAATCCATCTTGTGTGATGATTAAGTCCACATTTACCTAATATTTTGAATCTTCTTTCACATAATCAATCAAGTCTACGTCCATGTGACAGATAAAGTCCATTCTATATGCACCCATACTTAAGTGGCAAATTGACTTCACCTTCATGTGATTAACAAAAGTCCACTTTCACATAGCAAATTAAGTCTATTTAACAGACAATTCAAGTCCAATTCAATATGGCAAGTAAGTTTATTTTATGTAGCAATCAAGCCTAAATTTAGGTCAAGGTTTTAAAAATTGGCAAAAAATTTTTAGTTTTAGCCAAAACATTTTGGCCAGTAATTAGTTTTGATTTTCAGGGTTTGTGAAGAAGCTTTAAGTAGGATAACTGAGTTTGTCATCCAACATGATGAAGCTTCCAAGCTTGGTCTTGGCCCTTAGGCTCTTCCGTTGCCTCTGCTTCTTCTTCTTCTTCTATTCCTTCTTCTTCTTCAAATCTGCTAGCTTTTACATCAAGCTATCCCAGGTAGAGAAGAAGGTGGAGTAATAGTAGTATACTAGTATAATAGAAGTAATAGTAGTATAGTAATATATTAGTATTGTAGAATAGAATCAACAGTTGCATAATAGTAGTACAATAATACTAGTCGTATTATTCTAGTAGTGGTATACAAGGATAGTGGTATAATAGTAGTAATAGTAGTAGAACTATTATAGTAGTAATAGTATAGTAGTACATTATTATAATAGTATAGTAATATAGTAGTTATAGTAGTATAGTATATCAGTATATTAGTATAGTAGTGTAGTTGTTGTAGTAGTAGTATAATAGTGTAGTAATATCGCAATATTAGTAGTAGTAGTAATAATAATATAGTAATAGTACTGTATAATATTATAGTCATAATAATTATAGTAATTTTATAGTAGTAATAGTAGGACAGTGCCAGTAGAAGTGGTACAATAGTGGTAGTAGTATAGTAATAATAATAGTAGTATAATAGTAGAAATAGAAGTGGTAGTGGCGAAACATGTCAAAATGGGCCTGTGGCCTGCAGGCTAGCTTGGCTTAGCCCGAAATTTGCTATATTCCGGTCGTGTCTGGTATGACCCATATGCTGGCTAGGCTTGGCAATCCCCAAGCATCCCATAGGTCAGGCCTGGTAGTCCCCACGCATCCTGTGGGCCAGGCATAATTAGTGGCACAATTGGATTGTGTACGGTATGCCAATAAGCCATCACTGTCCATTATTAAATTATCTCTCCCTAGCCCAAAATTAAACCATAGTCCTTGGAAGAAAGTCCAAGAACCTTAACTACTGAGCTATAACTTACTACTAGTTATATTATTACAATATATATATATATATTGAAATTTTTGAAAAGGGGGCTAGGGGGCTAGGCATGATGTAGCCCACAGGCCTGTGGGCCGTAGACCATGTGTAACACCTTTTTTCCATGAGTCATGCTTGACATGACTCGTTATTATTTAGGGTTGTGTAGGACACAGTCTAAAAAATTTTTGGTAGCCTGATACAACAGACTGTGCCTACCAGACATGGCCCATTTAACACCTTTAGTAGTAGCATCATCATAGTAGTATTGTTGTAATATAATAGTAGTAGATAGTAGTAGTAAGAATAGTATAGTGATAGTATAGAAGTGGTATCATAAAAGTAATAGTATAATTGCAGTGTTGTAGTAGTAGTGAAAGTAGTAGAATAGTAGTAGTAATAGTATGTAGTAGTATAATAGTATAATAGAGTAGTATAAAATAGTAGTATAGCATCACTATCATATAATAATAATACTAGCAGTAGTGGTAGTATAGTAGTAGTAGAAATAGTAATAGTACTAGTATATTAGTTGTAATAGTGTAGTAGTAGAACTATAGTAGTAGTGTAATAGTAGTAGTAGTATAGTAGTATAGTAGTAGTACTATAGTAGTAATATAGTAGTGTCATATGTATTATAAGAATAGTATTGTATTAGTAATACTACAATTAGTTCGATAATAGTATAGTAGTATAATATTATAATAATAGTAGTATAATTGTACTAATGTAATTTTGTATTAGTAGTCGTAGTATAGTGGTAGTAGCGGTAGCAGTATAGTATTACCACTAATAGTGATAGTAGTAGTAATAGTGGTAGTATTAGTGTAGCAATGCAAGTACAAGTATAGTTGCACCAATAGTTTAATAAAAATAGTATAATACTAGCAGTATACAACAAATAATAATAGTATACTACCAATAGTATTATAGAACTGCTATAATTATAGTAATACTAGTAATGGTTAGTTGTACGAATGCTATAGCAGTATAATAGTAATTTAACAATATTATAATAGTATTATAGTAGTAGTACTATTTGTAGTAGTATAGTTTTTATAAAGTTGGAATATTATAGTAGTATAGTAGTAGTAATAGTAGAATTAGTATAGTTGTAGCAGTACCAATATTAGTAGTCTTTGTAGCATAGTAGTAGTATTTATTGTATAGTATGAGCAATATAATAATAATAGTAGAATACTACCAATAATAGTAGTACACTACCAATACTAATAGTGTAGAACTACTATCATAGCAGTAGTAGTATAATTATAGTAGTACTAGTAATAATAAAGTAGTACTAAGGGTATAATAGTATACTAGTAATATAGCAGTTACAACATTGGAGTATAATAGTATTATAGTATTAATATATTAGTAGAAATAGTAGAATTAGTATGTTTATAGTAATACTACTATTAGTAGTTTTGGTGGTATAGTAGTTGTACTAATAGTATAATAATAATAATGTAGTAGTAATAGTAGCATGCTACTAATAGTAGCATAGAACTACTTGTATAATAGTATTATAGTTATAATAGTATTAGTAACAGTGTAGTTATAGCAATATAATAGTATAATAATATAAAAGTACTATAATAGTAGCATAATAGTAGTAATTATTTTAGTATAGTAATAATAATGTAGTAGTAATAGTAGCATGCTACTAATAGTAGCATAGAACTACTTGTATAATAGTATTATAGTTATAATAGTATTAGTAGCAGTGTAGTTATAGCAATATAATAGTATAATAATATAAAAGTACTATAATAGTAGCATAATAGTAGTAATTGTTGTAGTAGTATAGTAGTACTACAATAGTAGTATATAATAGTAGTAGTAGTATAATAGTACTAGTGCTATTGTATTATATTAATAGTAGTATATTAGTATAGTAGTCATATAGTAGTACTATTTGTGTAATTGTATATTAGTACGATAAAAATATTATAGAAGTATAGAAGTAATAATATATTCATAGTATAGTAATATAGTAGTGGTACAATAATAATAGTATTATAATAGTAGTAATAGAGCAGTATGATAGTAGTAGTAGTGCAATCACAGTACAATATTATAGTAGTAGAAGTCATATAGTAGTAGTACGGTAGTAGTATATTAGTAGTATAGTAGTGTGGTAATAAAAGCAATAATAATCATATTGGTATATTAGTAGTACAATAATAGTAGTAATACTATAGTAACCATAGTATAATTGTAGGAATTATAAAGTAATACTATTATAATAGTAATAGTAATATATTATTTGTAGCAGTAGTAGCTTTTTTATAGTAGAGTAATGGTAGTACAACAGTAGTATAGTAATAATAGTAGTAGTCCGATATTAGTATAGTAGCTTAATTTAGCAGTATTGTCGAATAGCATGGTGGTATAGTAGGATAGTAGTAATATAGTATATGTAATGTAGTATTTGTAGTAGTACAGTACAATAGTAGCGATAGTATGGTACATGCCACAATCAAATTTTATTGGAATATGATTAAAATTGACACTTGTATGCTATTAAATTATGTCTCAAATGTGAGACTCAGTCATACTTAAATCGCATCCAAGTTTTACTAAAAATTAAGCTCAATTTGGACCTAAATCATTGGAAAGTTTTGAAAATATGAGCCAAAATGATAAAATACAAGAATTTTGTAAATAAGTCTTTAGATTGAATAAATATTCATAAATGGGTTCTTAGCCGAATTTTTCTTACAAATTGGTCCCTAAGATAAAAATTTTGTGAAAACATTTAATAAAATCTTAAAATTATAAATTAGTCCTCACAAAATTTAGAATTTATGAATAAAACCCTTGACATTTCATATTTGTAAAAAAGCTCGTAAATTTTAACTTTTCACAAATAAGTCCCCCAAAATTTTTATTTACAAATAAATCAAAATTTTGTTTAAAAGGAACCTTGGAGCTTTTTTAATTTTATGAAATGTTCTTTCCACAAGAAGGCCCCTTAAAAATTATAAAATTATAGTTTAGTCTAATTTTTCAAGAAAAATTTGTAGATAGCCCGCTTATAAATTTAATATCTAAGATAAGTACGATTTTTTAAATCAATGTTATCTGTAGTAAATAAATACTCATCTAGTCACATCTATATTCATCCATAATCAATTCAAGTGATAAATTATTATCCATAGCCAATTCTTATTCAAAGAAAATCCTCATCCAAATAACTTCTCATTTAAATAAATCCTTATCTAAATAAATTCTCATCGAAATATGTCCTTATGAAAATAAATCCTCTTCTAAACAAGTTCTCATCTAAATAAATACTTACCCAAAGAAATTCTTATCTAAATAAATCATTATCGAACAAATCCTTATCTAAAAAAATCATTATCCAAACAAATTCTCATCAAAATAAATTCTCATCTAAATAAATCCTTAATCGAATAAATCATTATATGAAGAAATCTTTATCCAAACAAATTCTCATCTATACAAATTCTCATCTAAGTAAATCCTTATCCAAACAAATTCTAATCCAAATAAATCCTCATCCAAAGTAAAATCAAAATAAATCTCATCCACATCTATTTATAAAATTTCAACAAAAGATCCTTATGCATGTCCATAATTTAACATTTTAAATAGAGATCATTTGATCCACTAGTGGGCTATAAAAACCCTAAAAGTTCTGCAAAAAAAGAGAGGAGAGATCAGATCCTAGAGACGGGGATCAACGAGGAGAGTTTCACGAAGTAAAAGAAAAGAATAATTAACATAATAGTCTGGAGATAAGGGAGCCAAGGAATGGGAAGTAAAAGAAGGTGATCTCTTATCTTATTTCCTCTATTTTTTTCTCTTCATCCTCCCTACTTTGCTCATCTTGGTTCCCATAGGTTCTTCTTCATCATCATAGCTCTAGTCTTCTATGTTTGTCCTCCTAAATGATGTCAGGCTACAATCTAGGCTTCACCAAATTGCACTTATAGAACCTACGACCCTTTCCTCACCGCACGTCACCACTAGACCTGCCATGATCTCACTCTACACTACCATTGTTGCCTTCATCAGACCTACCACATGACTTCTGTTCATCGAATAAGCCTTGATAACCAATCATGCACCCTTTGCCCACACTGGCCATCGCTACCTCTGCCTCTAGTCCTCCAAGCCACCTCTACCTTCAGCTCACTCGAGCTTTGTCATTTCCTCCTAGGATGCCACTTCAACTCATTGCAAGGAGGAATGGCCGGATCCAACCTGAAGATGGTTGGATCCACTGGGGACCAGGTTGGGCTGACCATGGCCCAATTGTAAAGAAGAAAGCAAGGGGTTTAGTTTGATTTAGGTGAGAAAGAAGAAGAAATAGACTAAAAAAATAGAAAAAACAAAAAGTTATTATGTAAAAAAAGAAAAATCTTGCTCAAAAATAGGGGAGAAAGGCTTCAATCTTCAAGAAGAAGAAGAAATTAAAAAAGTTATTGTTCAAAAAATAGAGGAAAAAGTCAGCCAAAAAAATAGAAAAAAAGAAAAGAAAAGTTTATTTAGAAAATAAAGAAGAAAAGGAGTAAAGACTTCTCTCATCTTATTTTTTGGCAAAACTTTGTCAACATCATGGCTGCCTATAGTCCTTAGCATGATGATAGAACTCCATTAACACCATAGCCATTTGCAGCCCCTCGAATAGGGCAGACTCTTTAAATTGTTATGGCCACATGTGGCCCCTCGAAGATGATAGACTCTAGACACTGCCTATAGCCACACATGGCCCATTGAAGATGATGGACTCTTGACATTGTCTGCGGCCATACATGGCCTCTGGCAAACAGTAAACTCTCGACACTGCTCGTAGTCACTAACAGCCCCTTGAATACGGTGAATTCCTGTGACTCCAACCAGCCTTCAAGCTCACAATTAGCCAACCTTCAGGCTCGCACCGCCACCTGCCTTCAAGCTAACATCTTATCTAGCCTAAGGGCTCACATCCAGGATAGACTTTAGGCTTGCACCTCAATCAATCTTCTAGCTTGCACTTAGCTAGCATTTGGGATCACACTCAACCAGCGTTTGGGCTTACATTTAGCTAGCCTTCAGGCATATAGTTTACCAGCGCTTGAGCTCACATCTAAGATAACCTTCATACTCGCACTCAACTAGTCTTTGCTATTGCACTTTGACTAGCCTTCAAACTCACATCCACCAATATTTGGGTTTGCATCTAGGCCAGCCTTTGGGCTTGCACCTTAGCCATCCTTTAAAATTCACTCTATCAACCTTCGAGCTCACACTTAGCCAATTTTGGGCTTCCACTAAGCCAGAAATTGGGCTTGTACTCAGCCAACATTCAGGCTCATACAAAGGCAACCTATGGGCTCAACTCAGCCATCCTTCAAGCTCATAGTTAGCCAGCCTTTAGGCTTGCATCCAAGTTAGGCTTCAGGCTCACACCTTTCTAGTGTTCATGCTCACACTAAACCAACCATCAGGCTCACATTTAGCCAACCTTCTGGCTTGCACTCAGCTAGCCTTCAAGCTCACACCAAGCTAGCCTTCATGCTCATACTCAACTAGCCTTTGGGCTCACATCTGAGCTAGCTTTCAGGCTTCAACTAAGCCAGCCTTTATGATTGCACTTTGCGGGCCTTTGGGCTCATACTGAGCCAACTTTTAGGCTCACACTTGGCTAACTTTTGAGCTTGCACTCAGCTAGCCTTCAGGCTGGCACCTTGGCCAGCCTTTGGGCATGCATCTAAGCTAGTCTTGGACTCTTACCCTACTAGCCTTCGGGGTAGCGTTAAGTGAACTTTTGAGTTTGCAAAATAAGTCAACCTTTGGGTTTGCATATTTAAAACTAGGCTATGGGTCTATCTAAAATCATCATAAACATTTAAGGGCCCTTAAGTTAAATTGATTAATGTAAGGTAACTCAATCACATTGAGGTTGAGCTAAATCACAGCAAATGAATAAAGGCCAAATTGGTTCAAATAGACTTAAATTAGTCAAACAAATAGAAGAGAACCCAAATTGAGCTAGACTCCAAAGATCCAAAATAAGTTAATCTAGACCAAATAAAATCAAACCCAACCTTGATCATATTTAAGTTGGGTCAATCAAGTAAAATTTGGATTGGTCTAAGCTTAAATTAAATCCTTAATTGGGTTAAATCAAGTCCAAACTAAAAGGGCAAACTCAAAGTCAAATCAAAACCAAAATAGGCTAAGCTTGAACTAAAATCAAGTTGAACAAAATTGACTTGAACTTGAGCCAAAGTCCAAGAGACCGAAACTCAATAAAGGTCTAACACATGGTCAAATTTGACTCAAGCTAAATGAAATCAAACTCAAATCTGAACTAAATAGAGTCAAACTGAGTCCCATTTAGTGTGCTAAATCTTCAACAACCTCCAAGGCTATAAATAATGGGTGATATTATCATTCTAACTTAAATTAGAATTAGTTCAAATAGAACTAAATAAGGTCTAACTGAGTCTCACCGAGTGTGCTACAAAAGTCGTTAGCCATACTTCCAAGCTATGCCCAACACCAAAAGTTATTGGTGACACTATCAAATCAAAGAAGTTAATTTCCAATATGCCAAAAGTTGTTGGTCATGCTTCGAAGCTAGTTAACCCCAGAAGCTATTGGTGATGCATCTTCCAAGTTGAGCCAACCCAAAAATATTGCCAACACTTCAAGTCAAACCAAACTAAGATAGGCTTAGACTCGCATAGTTAGTTAGCCATAATGCCTTGTACAAAATAAGTTAATCACCAGCATGCTCCAAACTATTGGTCACACTTCAAAGTTATACCCAACCCCTTAAGCCATTGGTGACACAGCCAAATCAAAGAAGTTAATCGCCAACATGCTCAAAAGCTATCAGCCATATTTCAAAGCTATACCCAACCCCATAAGCCATTGGTGACGTTGCCAAACCAAAGAAGTTAATTGCCAATATGCTCAAAGCTGTTTGTCACACTTCAAAGCTATACCCAACTCACTAAGCTATTTGTGACATTGCCAAACTGAAGAAGTTAATCACCAACCACACTTTAAAGCTATACTCAACCTCCTAAGCCATTGGTAATGCTACCAAATCAATGGAATCATCCAACAATACGCTAAAAATCATTGGTCATATTTCAAGCTTGTCAACCCCACAAGCCGTAGATGATGTGCTCTTCAAGCCAGTCAACCCCAAAAGTAGTTGACAATGTGCCCTTCAAGCTAGTCAAACTTAAAAATAGTTGATGATGCACCCTTTCAAGCTCGTGAATCAAAAAATTAGTTGGTGATGTGCTCTTCAAGGTAGCCAACCATAGAAGTAGTTGGCAATGTGCTCTTCAAGCTAGCCAACCCTAGTAGCAATTGGTAATGTGCCCATCAAGCTAGTCAACCCTAGAAGTAGTTGACAACATGCCCTTTCAAGCTAGTTAACCCTAGAAGTAGTTGGTGATGTGATTCTCAAAGATATACCCAACCCCATAAGCCATCGGTGATGCTAACCAAATAATGAAGTGATTGCCTACACCTTATCAACTTTGGAAACACTTCAAAAACCATAGAAGTTATCATTTACACCTTATCAGCTATAGAAATACTTCAAAAATAAAGAAGTTATTGCCTATGCCTTATCAGCCATGAAAATCTTCAAAACCAAAGAAGTTATTTCCTAAAGCCTATTGGTTATGGAAACACATCAAGGTCAACAGAGCTATTGCTAATGCCTTATTAGCTAACGAAAACACTCCAATCCAAATGAAGTTACTGCCAATGCCTTATTGGCTAGCAAAAACACTTTAAATCACTAAGTTATTGCCAAAACTCAAAGTTATTAAACACTTTAGGCCAATCCCAACAAGACCTTGGCAACACCTTCCAATAGAGTTATCACTGATACTCAAAGCTATTGGAAACACTTTGAATTTCTCCTATTTCCGTCCATGTCCCATTGGATTATGCCATCAATACTTGCTTAAGACCTTAGTAAATTTGGGCCAAATGTCACGTAGTCTAGTGTAGGGGGAGCAGGGTAGTCACACACATTAAAGCTCTGTCTCCACTCTTTCTCTAATTCTTTCTTCATTTTTTTTTCTTATTTTATAGAATTCTATGTTGGAATTCATTGTGAAGTGGGTGTATGTACTTTCTTAAAGCATGTACCATCTTTATTAAAATCAACCAAATAATACTTTCTTCTTCTTCTTTTCTTTGCCACTATTTTATTAGCTAGGTTTCTCACTTTAGGAGGTTCCTGACAATTATTGGAAAAATTAATGATAGGGGTATGTGCTTGTTGTAAGTCATATTTCCACAATACCTGATAGTGCAATTTAAATTAAAAAAAATTTTGATTTGTGATTCAATCTCATTCTCGGGGTCTCTGCTATCTCAGGTGGTTAATTTCAATCTCATAAGTAGTGGAAGTATTATAGTATTAGTAGTGGTAATAGTAATATAGTAGTTGTAATGGTATAGTAGTAGTACTAGTAGAAGTATAATAATATAGTATAGTAGTGCAAAATAGAAGCATAGTATTAGTACATTGCAATAGTAGTAAGAGCAGCACAAGTAATATAGTAGTAGTAATACTATAACTAATATAGTATTTAGTTTGATATTAGTTGTAATATACTAGTACTAATAGTATTATAATTGTATGGTTGAGTAGTATAGTATAGTATAAGTATAAGATTATAGTACAATAGTATAGTATATTAATATAGTAGTAGTCTTGTATAGTTGTAGTAGTATAATCATAATACATTAATAATACAAGTAAAAGTAGTATAGTATTATAGTAGTTTAATAGTATAATAATAGTAGTAGAGTAGTAGTTTTATAATATGATAATAAGCTATAATAGTAGTAGGAATAGTAGTGTGATATTAGTACTAGTAGTATTATAATAGTAACAGTATAATAGTATTAGTATAGTGATAATAGTAGTATAGTAGTACTAGTAACAATGTACAAGTAGATGTAGTATAGTAATAATAACAGTAGTATTGTAGTATAGTAGTACTATGGTACTACAATAGTACAAACCGTATAGTAGTAGTAGTAGTATAGTGCAAGTATAATAGTAGTAGTGATATATTAGTATACTATAGTGGTGTATTGCAGTAGTATAGTAGTAGTAGTAATGTAGGAGTAGTTTAGTGGCATAGTATAATAGTATAATGGTAGTAAAGTATAGTAGACCTACTATCACTTTTGTCTTACCAACTACTATTACTATAGTACTACTACATACCACTACTATACTTCTACTACTAATATACTACTACTGCTCCAACTATACTATTTGGCACTATTTGGTTCAGGATCAGGATCAGGATCAAGATCAAGACTAATGAATCACTTTTATAAACTAATATTTTTTTCTCGAAATTAATCCTATAATAATTTAAAGTCCGAAAAACTATTTAATTTTTTTAGTGGTGTAAAATAAGTAATATTAATTTTGTAAGAAAAAGAATTCTGAAAAATGCTGATCCTGATCCTGATCCCAAACCAAATGGTGCCTTATAATACTACTGCTAATATACTATTATTTCCAATATGCTATACTATCACTACTATTATACTACTACTACTACTACTATATTACTTTTACATAACTATCACACTATCATGGGTACTACTATCATACTTGATCATACACTAAGTTGAAAAATAGCCGAACCAAAAGTAAATGGGAAACCAACCTAAGGGATGAATCGCTAGCCGATGTGACCAAGCTGTTGGCCTTGAGGCAATTATCCTAAGTGATGTCGCTGATGTAGTCCATCTAACAAAAACTCACCTCATGTCAGCTCAACCCATATATGGATATGGTCTGATATTCATGGAATCCCAATGGCTGGGATCCCTTAAAAAATATTAGAAATATCTGAGAGTGATGGAAGCCAAATATGGAGAGTTCGACATAATCAAGACTAAGACTATGAAATACTACATCTACTCAAAGGCCTTCTTGACCTATATAACATAGAGTAGCCACAAAGGTAGGGGATTCTCTCTCCCACAAAATCTCTATTTCTCTCTCTCTAAGAAAAAAAAAAATGAGAACCTTTATGACTTGAGCGTCAGAGAAGCTCCCAAATATCATCCTTATGGTTCTTTCTTCTTGTAGATTATAGAGGTGAGACAACCTAGCGGACTTGATCTCAAAGAACCTCCCAATCCAGAGCTGGTGTTGAATTTGGCTCTATCAATAAGTGGTAATTTCATTAAGATCTACACTACCACCCTTAACTATTAACGTACAATGAACTTCTGACAATATAGCCTAGAGTGCCAAGCCCTCCTTATCCATGAATCCCACCGGGGAGCTAGCAGCCCCAGGATTAGTGAAGTCGCTTAACTCATTTGGCTATCTAGGCAAACTAGTGTAGCAAGCCAACTCTGCAACCTGGACACAGCCACAACCTTAGGGAACCCATTTACAAACCGTCCTAGAGGATCTAGTAGGTCACTCTAATCTAGTGGAATGCCATGAGTTTCAAACTCAAGCTACAATCAATCAATAAATGATGCAGTTCCTTAAGTCCCAAGTGTAAGTTGTGCAAAACCTACTAGTCTAACAATTGCAAAATTAGGCCTAAACAACGTGGTACATCAGGGCTCATAACAACCTTCAATAGGTTCCAATTCAATGTCTATTGTCAACCTAAGGCACTATGGTAATTTAACACCCTAAATCACAATTGTACCTTTATTCCCATGCAAAGCACCATCAATGGGTCACCATGACCCCAAGGCCATAATTTCACTCCGGTACCATGTTTCAAGGGATTATTGTTGATATAACTTCACTTATGATCTAGCTGATAAGGCCTTGTACTACATGCAAATTAGTCAGGCACCAAATAGGGTGAAATCAAGGTTCCAAAGGGAGGTCATGCTACATCCAATTTGGGGAAGGTCATGGAAATTGAGTCACCCTCGACAACTAGGGTACAACACTCCCTAATCCATGACATTGCACACTCCTAAGTGTAGTTGAAGTTCCATCAGCCTACCTACATAGTGTATGATGGCTCAAAGGACCCAGTCGAACACATTAGTACCTTCAGGAATGCCATGATTATATAAGGAGTGTGAGATTCTACCATATGTAAAGCTTTCTCGATAATGTTGCAAGGCTAGGCCAGAGCATGGTACTTTGGGCTCCTGAGGTACACAATAACTTATTTTGATGACTTGGCAAACAAGTTCATAGAATAATTCCTCTCATTTGTTCCTCAGTAAAAGAACCCATCTACACTCCTCACATTGAAGCAAAGTGAGAGAGAGAGAGAGAGAGAGAGAGAGAGAGAGCTTAAGAAAATATCTAGCCCAAATCAACAAAGACTGACTAGAAGTTACTGAGCTAGACAATTCTATTATTCTTATTGTCATCATTAATGGAATCTAGCAAGCTTGAGTGGCCTATGTCATGGCCCGCTAGCCACCAAGAAATGTGGCAAAATTCATCCAACTAGCCCATGAACACATAGATACTTAAGAAGTAATCCTGGCAAAAGAAGAATCTAAAGTAGCAACAAGAAGAGAGAATCTCTAGAGAACAAGCCTCCCAAGCTAAAAAGGTAGAAAACTAAGTAGAGGGATCAAAGGCTTGAATTTCAAGCTTATATTCCATTGAATAACACAATAACTGAATCCTACCATAGATTGAGCACCTAGACTTCTTGCGAAGGCAACAACCTATCCCCATTGACCCTAAATAAGGTAATTGTCATTTTCACCCTAATTATCGTTATGATATTAAAGAATGCAAGAACCTCAAGGATGAAATCAAGAGGCTTATAAAAGAAGGCCACCTCATGTAATTTATCTAGAAGATGAATGTGTAGAAGAAACTCGTGTATGGGAGAATTGTCAATGAACTTCACCCCAATAGGACCCCACTCCCGAGTTGCAAAACCTCTAGTCAACGGCAACCACAACATGATCCTAACTAACCCATTGACTCAAAGTGATGATCTATTATCAACTAGCAAATGCAAAACCCCCACAAGGGGGTAGGAGGGCTTGCAAGTGGTGGAGAAGAAGAGGTACGATGGTGATTCTAACTATAGAGATATAATTTTCTCTACCAAGGTCTTATAGGGAATTTTCACTCCTCATAATGATGCATTGGTGTCTCAGTCATCCTAGATGGCTACACTACTCACTATATTATGATTGGTATAGGATGTTTGGCAAATATTCTATTCGCCTAAGCCTATAATCAAATGAAGACCAAGCAAAAGCTAGAGCCATACATCGATACGCTCACTGAATTCATAAGGGACTTGGTCACCCTGCTAGGTATGATCAACTTAGTCCTCACTGCAAGAGAAGTTCCAAGGAACACCACAATTGAATCAAAGTTTAGGGTAGTTTGGAGATGTTCTGCCTATAATGTAATATTGGGATGATTGACACTTAATCAGCTCGAATCAGTAATTTTAAATTTTTATTTAGTCATGAGGTTTCCTACTAAATATGACCATGATTGGTACAAGATTTTTTGCAAATATTCTATTCACCTAAGCCTACAAATGAAGACCAAGCAGAAGCTAGAGCCATACATTGGGATGCTCACTAAATTCATAATTGACTTGGTCACCCTATTAGGTATGATCAGCTTACTCCTCACTACTAGAGAAGTTCCAAGGAACACCACAATTGGATCAAACTTTATGGTAGTTTGGAGATGTTCTACCTATAATGTAATATTGGGATGATTGATGCTCAATCAGCTCTAATAAATAATTTTAACTTTTTATTTGGTCATGATGTTTCCTACTAATTATGACATAGGCGAAGTATTAGGAGACCAAAGTCTATTTAAGAAGTGTGAAGCACCCTACTTGCAAAGATGTTTCAGCCAAAAAAGCAAGGAACCGATAGTAGTAGAGATCAATGAATCCATCATTGAGCCAAAGATGGGATATGTCAGGCCTATGGAATGGCTTATTAGCTTGGTCATCAATGAAGCATCACAGAGGACACTCAAGCTTGGGAGAACCTCATAGAGCCCTTGCATACCAAATTATAAGAACACCTAAGAAGGAACCCAAATGTCTTTCCATGGGCCCTTGAGGATCTCACAGCTGTTGACCGTTCAGTGGCTCAACACAAACTCATGGTTACATAAACTCACATGCCAGTCAGGCAAAATAAAAGGCACTTTGCCCCTGAACACCAAAAAGCTATTGCCATAGAGGTGAGTAAACTTCTCAACATAAGATTTATATGGGAAGTCAACTATCATGTGTTGTTGCAAACAAGGTAATGGTAAAGAAATCCAATGGTAAATAGAGAATGTGCATCGACTTTACCAACTTGAATAAAGCCTTACTAAAGGATAGTTATCCTCTACCTTGGGCTACCATCTCCCGATCTCTTTGGATGCATTATCAAGCTACCATCATATTAGATGCATCTCAAAGATGAGGAGAAAACTACCTTCATCATAAATCAAGATAGTTCAATTATGTTCCAATGCCTTTTGGATTAAAGAACACAAGGGAAACATACCAAAGAATGGCAAATAAAGTTTTCGAGCCTCAACTAGATAGGATTGTGGAAACATATATCAGTGATATGCTGGTCAAAATCCTCCACATTGATAGGCATTCAAAGGATCTAAAAGAGACTTTTGACACACTTCAGAAGTGAAGGATGAAGTGAACTAGAAGAAGTATGCCTTCAAGATAGGCTCAGAAAAGTTCCTTAGGAACTTAGTCTTAGAATGAAGAATAGAAACCACCTGAAAAAATTGAAGTATTTATGGGAATGAAGCCTCCGAGCTCTATCAAAGAGGGTTACAAGTTACTTGGTAGCTCTCAATCACTTCCTATCTAGATCTGGAGAGAAGTTTTTGCTCTTTTTTAAGGTGCTCATGCAAATCTACAGATTTGAATAGATTGAAGAATGCGATTGAGCCTTCAAAGATCTCAAAAAGCACTTACCTGAACCACTTTTACTAGTGAGACCTAAACTAAATGTTATACTCTTCCTTTATATAGCTACATTAGCTAGGTGCTTAGTTCAATTTTAATAAGTGACCAATATTGAAAATAATACCCCATATACTATGTGAGTCCTGTACTCATGGGTGTAGAGGTTTGGTACCCTCCATTGGAGAAGTTAGAATACATTGTGGTGCTAGCAACCTGAAATTTCTGCCCTTACATTAAACTACACTTG
Source organism: Trichopus zeylanicus subsp. travancoricus (assembly GCA_005019695.1). NCBI lineage: Eukaryota > Viridiplantae > Streptophyta > Magnoliopsida > Dioscoreales > Dioscoreaceae > Trichopus > Trichopus zeylanicus. The sequence continues at coordinate 854,538 of RXID01014431.1, forward strand.
GCCATAGTGCTTACCAATCTCCCACTTCGATGGATATTGCAAAAGCCAAAAACTTTGGAAGGGTTGCTCAAGTGTTCCATCAAGTTAAGTCAATTTGATGACATCTTCAAAGCTTGGAAGGCTATGAAAGCCTTGGCTTTAGCAGGCTTCTTGACCTCATACCCAATAAGATTAGAATTTGAGGCATGGGAGGTTTAGGTAGATGGCCCATCTTGCGAGTTTGGCTACAGGATCAATGTTGTTCTTTTGAGTTCAGATGTGAGTGGCTGAGTATTTAGCCTAGCTTGAATTCTAGGCCTTAAATAATGCCTTTGAATACTAAGCACACCTCCTCAAATTACATGTGGTGTTAGTAGCAGGAGCTAAAAAAATTAAATGTATTTAGAAACTCATAACTTATGTGTTTGTAGGACACTAGAAAGTACAAGGTAAAATGCACAACTATGGCCTAGTACCTAGCTAAGGCACAAAGCTTGTGGCAAAAATAAACCAAGAGGAAATTTTCTAGGTACCTCAAAATAGAAACACAAAGGTAGATGCTCTCACTCGGCTAACTTTGACTTCTTCATATTCGATACTAAGGCAAATCTTTGTGGAGAATCTTCAACAACTTAGCTAATTAGAGACCATTGGGGTGAATGCAGTGGATAAAGAACCCTACTGGATGGATCTCAGTATCTCTAACCATAAAGATGGGCAACTATCGAAGGACTTGAAAGAGGCCCAAAAGACCACAAAGCTAACCTTGAACATCAACCTATTAGGAGTCTTGCATAAAAGAGCCCTCATGTAGCCCCTTCTCCATTATTTAAGACCTCAAGAAGCTAATTATGCCCTTCGAGAGGTTCATGGCGGGATATGTGGGATCCATGGTGGAGGGGAGGCCCTGGCACCTAAGCTCTTTAGAAAAGGTTATTGTTAGCTCAACATAGCTTCAAGGGCATCTGAATTCACCTCCAAATGTGAATAATGCAAGAGGCACACCTCCTTACACCATAATCCAGCATCTTAGCTCTACCAGAAACAATTTATATGGCCTTTCAACCAATGGGGGATGAATATCTTAGGTCAATTGCCATTCGCATCAGGTCAAAGAAAGTTCTTACCGGTCACTATTGGTTACTTTACCAAATGGGTGAAAGCTAAATACCTAGCCACAATCATGAAGAGAAATATTCAGGATTCCATATGGGAAAGCATGATCTATAGGTTCATATTGCCATGACTATTGGTTACAGCCAATATGAAGTAACCTGATAGCTCAAGATTCAAAGAAGACTACAGCCATATTTGCATAGGACTAAGCTAAGGTTACTAATGAAACCTACTTTCAAGAATAAAGAAGCATCTCAAAAGAGCGAAAGGCATCTAGATCGATGAGCTACCGCATATTCTACGGTCTTGCCAACCACACCACAAACAACAAATAAGGAGTCACCTTTCATGCTGGCTTATGTGGTTAAAGTTATCATTCGAGTGGATATTGGTTTTACTTTATCTCGAGTTATGCTTATGATCCTAAATGAACGAGGCAAACATCTAAGCCAAGAAGGATCTCATCCTAAAAGTTTGGGCGAGGGTTTACACTAGAGTTGTTGGGTAACAGTAGTAAGTGGCCCAATACTACAATGCATGGGAATGGAATCGAGGATTATAATTGGGCAATTGGATACTTTGACAAGCTAAACTCATTAATCAAGTTTCAAGTAAATTATCTCTAAACTAGATAGGCGTGTTTAGATTTTCTAGGGTCACTAGACTAGGGACATTTATGATCGAGCAACCAAATAATAATGAACTTTTTAGGACATGGCATGTAGGAAACCTAAGAAGGTTTTATCTTTAGACTAAATTATATCTCTAATATCTCTTTAGATATTTACAAGTCTTGTCCTAATAGACCACCAAAGATCTCAGATCCACTCGAGGCATAAGACCTAGCCAATAAGCCAAGCCTAAGGTCTTAGATTCATCCAAGGCATAGGACCTTGATGATAAGCAAGGCATAAGATCTTAGATTCACCTAGGGCATAAGATCTCAGTGATAAGCCAAGAATAAGCCCTCTGTTCAACTCGGAGCTTAAGACCATGGTTCTATCTAAGATATAAGATGTAAAAATTAAACTATGTATAAAATATTAGATTAACCTAACGTACAAGATCTTAGATTCACTCAGGGCATAAGACCTTGGCAATAAGCCAGACATAAGACCTCAGCAATAAGCTATCATAAGACCATGAATTCACGGGAGACAGAAGACCTTGGATTCAGTTGGGGTATAAGACATTGGTGGTAAGCCACACATAAGATCTTAGATTCACCATGGACATAAGACCTTGGTGATAAGGCAAACATATGACCTCATTCTAGCTAGAGTATCAGACCTCTGAAATAAGCTAGGCATAAGACCTCAATTCTACCTGAGACATAAGACCTTGGTAATAAGCCCAACATAAGACCTCAAAAATAAGGCAGGAATGATACCTCAGTTGTACTTGGGGTATAAGGCCTCAGTGCTAAGCAAGGCATAAGACTTTGATTCTATCTAGGGTATAAGACCTTGGCAATAAGCTAAGCATAGGACCTTGGATTTACTCTAGGCAAAAGTCCTCAGTATTAAGCCTGACATAAAAACCTCAAAGTGACCCAAGGCATAAGGCCTCAATAATAAGCCAGGCATCAGACCTTAGGAATAAGTCAATTGTAAGACTTTGGTTTCATATCAAGCACAAGACTTTGGTAATAAGCCAACCAGGAGAAGCTCAGAACTTTGCCAAGACTTAAGATTCATATGTAAAGCTTTCACCTTAAGTCACATTATGGTCCTTGAAGTTTCTCTCTTAATAGTCCCTTTTCTTGCCCAATCCTTCTCCTCTTGGTGGAAGGATGAGTACTAGCCATATCAAGTTTAAGTGCCACTAATTAAAGAGCTTTGAAGCCAACCATTGCAAAGGTGAGATATGACTTGTCAGTTTATAGAAATCTTCACCACGGCTAAAGGGCAAAACTATATGCTAATTTGCATCTGTAATGAACAACAACTAATCTCTAAGTGAGCTTGGGCCATGATGTGTGCAAGAGGGATGCGAATAAAAGAAATCTCTTTCATTCATCAAAAGAGTATAGTATTCGAGGGTAAACTTGGTTACAAAAGCTTTTTACAAAATAGATGAGGAAGAATAATGCAGGACTATTTGGAGAATACTGGGGGTTCAGTAGCCTCCTTCAAGGCAATAGGCACTCAGGGCTTAGTGGATTCCTTAGCTTCTTTCTCCGTCTAAAGGATCTCCTCATACTACCACTTGAGGTGGTGAATCCTCATGTCATTGCAAAGTTCAACTCAGAGGCCATCAGGCTTGAAGTTAGGATTATGGTGAGTCTTCTTTATTGTGGCCCTACAATAGAGGTAACCCTCAAAGAAAGAGTTGGTAGAGAGAAGGCCCTGCTCCCAAGGATACTCACCACTTGCCTTGAACTTGAAAATAACTTGCACCTTGCATAGCTTCAAGGACATCAAGCAATCTGACCTTTGGTGGAACAAGGCCACTACCTCATCCTTTGCCTAGTCTAGCTTAGCCTTTTGCCAAGCCTCCAATTCCTTATGCCTTGTAAAGGCTAAATCTCACTCCACCTAGAGGATATTTCTCTCCTCCTCTACCTCCCTCTTCATCCTCCCACCCTCAAGCTCAAGTAACTCAAGTTGAGAATAGAGGAAGTTCACATCCTCCTTTCCTTTAATGGTCTTATTCTTCTTAGAACCCATTTACTTCTAAGCTTCAAAAAGTGTTGACCTCTATAATGAAAAAATTATAGTGTCTACAATTGAGCTAAAAGTCACTGAAAATGAAATAAGGAGCAGTAGTGATGAAAGAGGACATTGGCACAAGTTCAAGCCCCCTTAATGAAGACACGATCTATAAGGAGCCACTCAATATGAGTATTTCCACTATCCCCAAAATCTCTGAGGAAATACTCCTTGGTGTCTATCTCTTTACATAAGGAGCTTAGATGATAGGAGGTGGACTTTGTCCACACTTTCATGTGGGGAGGAGAATGTGTAGGTTCAAACAACATAATCACCTTGCTCCCATAATCAGCAGACTTTTTAATAGAAGATTTCAGTGCCTAGGTGACATTTCCTATGGATTCAACTCAAGAGAGGGACTCAGAAGGGTAAGGTATCACCTACCCATTCGTTGTCTATTCTTCACCCACAGATTGGCTGCCTCATCTCACCTCTTCTTCCCTATGCATTAGACAACTCCTGAGGTGGAGCAATTCCTTCTACTTTAGAAGACCTCTTTTCAGATGATAGGACAAGGGACACCTAAGGAGTGTTTGCCTATTGTCTCAGAGACTCATTCATGAATGAGATCTAGGTCAACCCTATATAAAATCAAACCAATAATTAAATTGAGGAGAAAGCAAATAAAAATTCAAGAATACAAAAGTCTAAGGTATGTATTGACTTCCCAAGCCATGGATAAGCCATGCTCTAGTAGGCAAGCATTATTGAGACATGTGAGAGTAGTTATAACATCCTCAACCTCATCTACCCAAGTGATTAAAAGCTGGTGAACCTCGGGTAGATCTCTAGGCTAGCTCAGTGAGTGAAAGGGTTGCCCTACCATAAGAAAGAACTTTGTCTATCTTGGTAGAAATCCTAAGGGAATGGTCTTTCCAAGAATGGATGGAGCTGGGGTTTTTAGAAAAAATAATCTGCACCATTTCCTCGGATTGAAATACCATCTATCCTAAATTTTTGAACCCCAATAGCCCTTGAAGGCATCCCTGAAATTTCAAGAATCATGATGAAACCTTTAGATCAGCTAGAGTTCAAGGAATAATGAAAACATTTATGGTGTTGGCCATAATTTGATTAACGGGGAGGTCCTAGTCTCCCAAGATATCCTAGGTAAAGCTATTTGTAGGGTACCTAAACCTACTTTTGAACATCTCCAAATAGGTACTAAACTTGAATCAAAACTCCTCTCTAAATTTCTTGCTCTCATCCTCAAACCCAACTCCTCTAACTTAGTCCCGTCTAGAAATCCAAACATGATGACTATGTCCTCAAGGTTTATCTCCTATAAGGTGAATTTAGAATTCCAAACTCTCACCTTAGGGACACCTAATAAAGTACAAAGTTAGGTCTTCCTTTCCAAAGCTGAACAAGGTCCTCTAATCCAAAATAAAAGCCATAATGATTAAAAAGGGTAAAGAATGACACTTACTCTAAGGTAATTCCTTAAGTGGACTTGGAACCACTGGTGTGGGAATAGCAGATGGCTTGGAACCAACCCATGTGGAAGAGGACAGGACAGCTAGAGGAGCTGGCCCCATGGAGGCCATAGTAGCAATGGAGTGCATGTAGCTCAACCCACCAACATTAGGAATCAGATTGGATGTCACCTTGGAGAATGAAGCTATGACTAATGGGATTGATGGAGTGGCAGGTCCCTTACCAAAAAATGACCCCCATCTAGGGGGGGAAGGAGCAAAACCAAATGTCATTTCAAATAAAACTAACCAAATAAAGAAGGTTAGAAAACAAGGGTTGTAAGAGATGTAGGACAAAGATTGCTAAAAATGGGTGAAAAGGGATGAAGAATTCCTTAAATAGCCTTCCCCAAATCATTGGATCATTACTACATGGAAAAAGGAAGCCTAAAAGGTAGGGCTAGGGATTGTTGCACCAATCAGGAGAGACATGTGTCCACATCAAGGGCTATCTCGGTATATAAAGGGATGCCTCTGGATGATCATGTTGAAATAAGATAAACCCTAATAATTTTGCATGATTCAATAGGATATTGTCTCAACTCTTAAGAAGTCATGTTTATTGACAACACACACCAAGCACAATGCTTTGAATTGGCAACTCACCTCATGTGGAGTTCTGACGGCTGTCACCCCTCATTACTTAGTGAAAGCGATGAACTTGAACCTTGAGAATTCAAAATTGTATGATTTGAAAAACACATCTAAGCTAGTGAAAGAAGAAGTAACTCCACCCATTGTGCCACCTAACTCCATGACTAGAGGTGGGGGGCACTGATGATACATTGAGCTAAAAAATAGCTGAACTAAAAGAAAATAGGGACCCAACCTACAACATGAACTACTAACTGAGGTGAACAAGCTATCAACCTTGAGGCCATTATCCATGGCGATGTTGCTAAGGTCAGGTCACCTTGGCAGTATCATTGTAGTCCATCTAGCAGACATACATCTCAAGGCTGACTGGAATATTTGATATGTTTGATCCATATATGGATATTATTGGGAATTCATGAAAATCTAGGAGACGCAAATCCTAGGGAAATAATTAGTAGAAAATTTGAGAGTTATGGTCGTTAAATAAAGAGAGCCTGACATAATTAGGTCTAAGATCATGAAATCCCAAATCTTGTCAAAGACATTTCTAACCTATACAACATGGACTAGCCACGAAGGTTGGAGGACTCTCTCACTCTATGTGGACAAAAATCAGCAAGAACCTTTCTAACTTGAGCATCAGAGTAATCATCATTGAAGAATCTCTCAGTGGTCCTCTTTATGGTTCTTCTTCCTTTTGCATATTAGAGATAGGGTGGCTAAGTAGTTTGATCTCAAGAAGCCTTCAGGACCATAACAAGTATTGAACCAAGATTCACCAACAATATCAGACTATTTTACTACACTACTATATATACTACTATACTACTACGACTACAATACTACTATTATACTATCACTATTATTCTACTACTATTAGTATATTAGTACTACTGGTACTATACTACTACTATAAGAGTAGTAGTAGTATAGCAGTAGTGGTAGTATAATAGTACTATAGTAGTAGTAGTAGTCATAGAAGTGCTAGCACTAGCATAGTAGTAGTTCTAGTAATAGTATAAATGCTAGTTGTAGTAAAAGTAATAGTAATAGTAGCAACAATATTATTTTTATTATTATAGTACTAGTAGTATAGTAGTTGTGCATTAGTTGTAGTATAGTAGTACTAGTGGTAACAGCATATTAGCAGTATTGCACTAGTAGTTGTAGTGTAGAAGTTGTACTAATATATAAGTAGTATAGTAGTAAAAGTAATTATAATGGCATAGTAGTAGTATAGTAGTATCGTAATGATATAGTAATAGTATAATAGCAATAATAATATGATAGTAGTATAGTAATAGTACACAAGTAGTAGTATTCATTGTGTAGTATATTAATAGTAGTACGACATTAGTATAATAGTAGTAGTACAATGTTAATAGTATAATAGTAGTATAGTAGTAATATTGGAGTAGTAATATGGTGTTATAGTGGTCGTAATAGTAGTAATATAGTAGTAGTATAGCAGTAGTGTAGTTGTACTATAGTAGCATAATAATAGTAGTAGTAATAGTATAGTGGAAATATTATTAGTATAATAGTTATATTTGTAGCAGTATTATAGCAGTAGTATAATATAGCAGTAGTACTATTAGTAGTATATTTTATAATAGTCGTATAGTAGTATAGTTATAGTATTAGTATTATAGCACTAGTAGTATGGTAGTAGTATAACTAGTAGTATAGGAATAGTGTACTAGTAGTATAACATTTGTAGTAGTACTAATAGTAGTAGTGCAATAGTAGTATAATATAATAGTAGTACTATTAGTAATAGTAGTAATATAATAATAGTAGTATTAGTAGAAATATAACAATAGTATAGGAGTAGTATATAGTATTTAAAAATAATATTATAGTAGTATAGTATTAGTAGCTTTAGTATAGTACTAATAGAAGTATTTAAGTTGCACTAATGCAGTAGCAATAATTATTTTTGCAATAATGGTAGAATAGTTTAACTATTATTATATTACTACTACTATACTAATACTACTATACTACTACAATATTATAATTATATTACTATTACTACTTCTAATGATACTACCACTATTACTACTGTAGTGCTACTTCTACAACTATTACTATACTAATACTATTGCTCCTACTACTACTACTATTTCTATTACTACCATACAACTACAATATTATTATTAGTAGTACTGCTATAACTTCTACTGCTATACTATTACTATACTATCATTACTACTACTTCAGTTACTACTACTACCACTATTATTATTGCTACTTCTATACTACAATATTATTGCTATAATACTATTACTACTATATTGCTACTATTATTACTACTACTTTTACTACTATACTACTACAACTGCTATATTAATATACTGCTATTACTATACTATTACTACTAATACTACGGCTTCGATGGTATACAACTTGGACAACTACTGCTATACTACTATGAGGTCCAAATTGACCACCTAGGATAGCGAAGACCCCAAGGAAAAATCTTGAAACAATAAATAAAAATATAAGGTGGTTTGAGTGTGATCGGATGTTGTAAGAACATGACTTCAAATAGGTATAAGCTCCTTCTTTTAATCCCCAACAATTGTCTGAAACCTCCTAAAGTAAGAAACTTAGCCAATAAAAATAGAGACACAAAGGAAAGAAAACATAATTTGATTAATTTGAATAAAGGGATACATGGCTTAAGAAAGGGCATATCCTCACTTTACATTTTAAAGAATTTAAATTCGTAATCATAAAAGAGAATGGAATGAGAATGGAAGTGGGAATAGGCTTGACATGTGTCGCTACCCTACCCCAGTGCCTTTGGCTGGGTGGAACTTGACTCAGGGGGGATGCTTGATTCAATCCCTAGTGGATGCTAATAACTTGGTTTGGGTCAGTTGACCATTAAGATCTAAAGTTTTACTGATAGCTTTTTGTTTATTGTTAGTTAACTTCCTTTGATTCTTGAATTGAGAAAAAAATAATTAGTGACACTAGCTTGTGCTAATAATTTCCAATTTGATAATTAATGGCTTATTGGCATGTTGTTGATTTCATTTGAAGCATTACTAATGGACTTTAGGGTTGGTTTATAGTTGGTTTTATTTTAATTTTTCATTTGATAATCAACTACCTCATTGGTGTGTTGTTGATTAAGTTTGAGGTATCACTAATAACGTTTGGGGTTATCTTAGCCACACCTCACCAATGGCTTTTGAGTTGGCTTAGCTTTGAAGTGTGGTTGATTGCTTGAAGTGTATTGCCTTTTGACTTTGTTTGAACAAGGCATCTAGTTTACTAGCTAAGTAAGTTCATGGCTACCATAATTTGATTTGATTTCAAAATTGATGGCTTCATTGGCATGTTGTCGATTAAGTTTGAGGCATCACCAACAATTTTTGGAGTTGGCTTAGTTAAGTATTACCAATAGCTTTTTATTTGGCTTAGCTTTAAAGTGTGATTAACGACTTTGAATGTGTTGTCAGCTGGCTTTATTTGATTTTTGATTTGATAATCTATGGCATCATTAGCATGTTGTCGATTACATTTGAGGTGTCGCTAATGACTTTTGGGGTTGGCTTAGACAAGCATCACCAATGGCTTTTGAGTTGGCTTAGCTCTGAAGTGCGGTTGAAGGCTTTTCTAGTTTAAAATTTTATAAACCAACCAAGGCTGGTGGGCAAATCCTCTCCAACTTCTTAACTTATACAATAAGGTTTTAGAAAGTGTGGATAGAAGAAGCACTAAGGTATGGTGCCATCCAGTTCTTTCTTATGTTACCAAGAAATAGATTTATAGCTTCAAATTGGCTTATGAATTGTTCACACCTGATACTAAGGTTTCTCCACCATGTGATGTAAGTCAAGACTGATTCATTGGCGCACTTTAGTGTTGAAACGAGGTCTGCAATGGTTATTAGTTGAGTCCCCATATAGAGTCATTAAATGATGTATGTGTTGTTCAGAGTTACCAATGTCATTAAATTATTTAAACTTAGGCACTATATACCCTTTAGGATATGATACATGATCGTGATGATTAGGGTATGATTTATCTATGTCATTTATCAATTTTGTGTCACTTCCTTATCTTAGCTAGGTAGCCACCATTTGTTGTACTTGCTGTAGGATGTATGCTAGTGACTCTAGATTGGTAGAAATTCTTGAGAATAAGGATTGGGTATCCCTTACTAGTAAAGGAGGTGCTTTTGAAAGACCGACATTTTCAGAGATCTGACATACAAGGAGTACATCTTCTACCACCTTTACAGTTTCGTGAGATGACTATGGAGATCACTCCAAGTTGTTGAGCTTTTGTCTCATTTCTATCATCATCTCTATTAATTCCATAACCCTCTTCTAAGCTTCATCTTTCTCTTTCCCTTGTTATCTCAGTTGCTCTCACAATGCTTCTATGGTTATTTCCTCATTAGAGTTTTCAATTAGGACCAAGGCTTCTATCAAGACATGATGGTCCACATCTCTAGGATCAGGTCTTGGTTTGGTGTATTCTAGATTAAGGATAACTTCTCCCATTAGTTGGGTTAGCTCACTTAGGAGTTTGCTCATGGAATGAGTAGTTACACCTTCTCTCTGGTGTGGTAGCAAGGATTGACTCATAAGGGCTCTTTCTTCCTGAACCCCTTTCTTTGTAACTCTTGTTCACACAACCTTCTTTTGCTGTTTCACCTATGAGGCATGGGCTCATGGTCCCTCAAAGATTCATGATGAGAAATAATTTTGACAATATCAATGGTCGCCGTTTTTGGAGTCTTATGCTATGTTGTTTCCTTATAGTGACTCTTGTTATTTGGCTTAGTTATTTGCCCCTTACCTATAGTTTGGAGGTAGGACTGTGCCCCTTTGACCTACTTTTACCCTTCTCTAAGCCACTTAATGTGGTAAAAGAGTTAGAGGTGAGAGTGGTAATAACTATCTTCATTCAAATAACCTTTTCTTTGTATGTAATAGTGAGGATAAGTTCTTCTTTGTCTGTGCACATGTTTGGGCTTGCTTCTGGTTGCCCCAAATTTGGAGTTGGGTGAACATGATCAAATACTAAGCTTTGATTTGGGCCTAGTCCCTGGAAGACTAATGCTTTTTGTTGGTTCAGCTCAGCTTCAGACACTATCAGATTGACTCTTTTCATTTGGAATAATGACATTGAGCTTCTTTCCCCTTGATGGAAGGCAAGAAGTGGGCTAGTCTTGCACGATGGAAACTTTAATGGGTGTGATAGCAAGTTCTCTCTTGAACTGAATGGTCTCAAAATTGGTTCTAAACTCGATTTGAACCTTTGTTTCTTCTACAACAACCATTGATGCACAGTCATTCTTGCCCCCATGATGATAGTGTATTTTGAGGTGGAGAAGTTCTTCATTGATGCCATTGGATGCTTTCTTCCACAAGAAGGCACACAATTGGTTAGTTTTCAATTGTAATACTATCTCATTAATGTCTCTATCTTATTAGCTAGGTTTTCACACTTGGAGGAGAAGTTATATCCCATTGGGCATACCAAAATTTATGGGATCAAAATTGACCATTTGGGATTCCGAAGATCTCAATAAGTAATCTCAAAATAATAAATGAAAAATATGGGGGTTTGAATGTGCAATTAGGTGTTGTGGGAACATGACTTCCAATAGGCATAAGCCCCTATTGTTAATTACCCCTACAATTGTTAGGAACCACCTAAAGTAATATTTGCTTAATTTGAAAAAAAAGATACATGGTTTAAATAAAGGCATATACCATTAATTTATGATTAAACAAATTTAAATTTATAATCATGAAAGAATATAAAATGAGATAAAGGAAATAAAAAAGACGCTTTGATGTGCACTGCCATCCTACTCTTGTGCATTGGACCATGTGGAGTCCGACTCAGATGAATCTTGGCTTGATCCTTGGTGGGTATTAGTAATTTGATTGATGACATCATCCAAGGAGACATGAAAGGATAATGAGAATGTTTGAAGTGTTTTCATTAGATTTGGACATTGGTGATAACTTCATCTTAGTTTGAAGTATTTCTGTTAGTTTGAAGTATTTCCATTAGCCAATGAGGCATTGGTGATAACTTTTGGGTTTGAAGTGTTTCCATTAGCCAATAAGGCATTGGCTATAACTTCATATAAACAAAATTGTTGGCTGACTAACTAAGCTAGTTCAAGCCTGCCTTTAGTTCAATTTGCATGGTTTCAAGTGTTTCCATTAGCAAATAAGGCATTAGTGATAACTTCATGGTTTGAAGCATTTCCATAGCTAATAAGGCATAGGCAATAACTTTTTTGGTTTTGAAGTATTTCTATAGCCAATAAGGTGTAAGCAATAACATCTTTGGTTTTGAAGTGTTTTCATAGCCAATAAGGCATAGGAAATAACTTCTTTGATTTTGAAGTATTTCATATCTAATAAGGCATTGGTGATAACTTTCTTTGAATAAGGTACTTGGTTGACTATCTAAGCGAGTTCAAGCCTACCTTTAGTTTGATTTCTTCTAGTGGTATGTCTAGCAGTCTTGGCTTTCACTAATCATCTTTGACTTGATAATCAACTACCTTTCTTAACTTGCTGTCAAATAAACTTGAGATGTCATTGACAGCTTTAAGCATGTTATTGACTAACACTAACTTGATTCTAATTGAGTCAGATGTAGTTTAGCTTTGAAGTTCAAACTTGATTTTGATTTAGTTCAATATTCAGAATGTGATTTAGACTAAAGTTTGATTTGATTCAATTTGATGTTCAAAACTTGATCTTAATTTGAATCTAATTTGATTTAGTTCAGTATTCAGAACTTGATTTCAATTTATGTCTAATTTAATTCAAATCAATGTTCAAAACTTGGTTTAGACTCAAGTTTGATTTAATTTAATTCAGATCAGGTACAACCTTATGTTGTCTCTTATTGGGTTCCTAATCAATGTTGGATCTAACCCTTGATGGGGCTCTTACTGGATCTTTTATAAATGATGGATCCAACCCTTAATAGGTTCTTGATGGATGCTTAATAGATCTTGGATCAAACTCTTAATGATCCCTAACAAATCTTAGACCCAACACTTAGTGGGTTATTAATCGATCCTTAATGGATCTTAGATCCAATTTTGATTAGGTATTATTGGATCTTCAATGGATCTTGGATCCAATCATGATTGGGTCTTATTGGATTCTTAATGGATCTTAGTTCCAATCCTTAATGGGTCCTTGATGGATCCAGACTCAATCGGTTAATGGGTTTAGGTTCAACCTATGTCAAACCCTCATCGGCTTGGGGTCTAAACCTTAATTGGTTTTTGTTCATGCTTGACCTGATTCTAGTTTGAATCTGAATTTGATTTGACTCGATCAGGATATAGTTTGAACTTGATTTAACCAAAATAGAGTTTGATTTAAATAGAATTTAACTTAATTAGAGTTTAATTTGAACTTGATTTAACCCACTAGATATTTGATTCCAGCTGGTTAGACCTAACAAGAGTCTGATTCAAATTTGTTTTGACCCCATTAGGATTTGATTTGAACTTAATTTGATAAGTAGGATTTAGTTAAATTTTAATTTAATTTGACTTCTGATTGACCTGATTTGAACTTAATTGAGGTTGGATTTGAACTGATTTCATCCAAACTAACTCAATTTGGATTTGGATTTGGATTTAGGTTTTAGTCCATTAACTTAATTGACTTTAGCCCATTTAGTGAATTATTTGTGTTAATAAGGTTTTATTTATTCAATGTAATTAAATCAGTTTAATTTAATTGATTGAGTTCACAAGCCCTTGGGTTGTCATGATGAATTTGGGGGAGCCTACTAGTTGACCTTAAGTCAATTTGAATTTTTAGCAAGCTTGCAAGCAGGCCTTGACTTAGATGTTCAATGAACATGCAAGCTAGCCTTAGTTTGATAGATGTTCGATGAGTTTGTGGTTAGCCTAAGATGATCAGCAAGCTCACAAGCTGACCTTTGTTTGATAGATGTTCAATGAGCCCACAAACTAATTTTAGTCCAAGTAGACATTCGGCGAGCTCACAGGTAGGCCTTAGAGTAATGGACATTTAACGAATCCACAGACTAGCCTTAGTCTGAAAAAATATTTGGCAAGTTCATAGGCTTGCTTTAGTACTACTAGACACTCGGTGAGCTTGCAAGCTAGGCTTAGTTCAAATAAATACTTGGCGAGCTCAAAAGCTGCCCTTAGTCTAAAACGATGTTTAGCTAGCACATTAGCTAGTTTTAATCAGAAAATAATTTTCAAATGAGCCCAAGAGATATCCTAAGACCATAAGTGTAGGCACACAAATCAAGGCCAAAAATATATCTATATTTTTTTGCAATAATTTTTTCTTTATTTTTTATTTTTTGGCAAATTTTTTCTCTTTTTCCAACAACCCTTTCTTCTTTTTTTTATTTTTTACACTTCTCTCTTCTCCTGCTTCATAGCTAGAAATAATAATTTTTTAATTTTTTTCACTTTCCTTTCCTCTCCTATATGGGGTCTCTCTTTGTTTTACTTCTTCTAATTCTCCTCCTCCTATAGCTACGACAACAATCATATTCTTTTAATTATTTTTTTCATCTTTCCCTCTTTCTCACTTTCCTTCTCCTTCCTTATTATCTTCTCTATAATAGTAGTATAATAGTAGTAGTCATATAATTTTAGTATAGTAATATTATAGTAGTAGCATAGTTACTATAATAATAATAGTAATATAGTAATATAGTAGTATAGTAGTAGTAGAAGTATAAAAATAGTAGTTGTAGTTGTATAGTAATATCATACTAGTCATATCATAAAAGTAAAATACTAGTATAGTAATAATAATTTAATAGTATTAGCATCAGTAGTAATATAATAATAATATAGTAATATTATAATATCAGTAACTGTATAGTAATAGTATAATAGTCGCAACATAGTGGTAGTAGTAGTATAGTAGTAGTAATGTTAGTAATAACATAAAAGTAGTAGCACAGTAGTGTAGTAGAAATAGTTGTATATTATTTAGTACTAGTAGTATAATAGTAGCGATATAGTAGTAGTAGTATAATAGTAGTAGTTGTATTGTACTGACGGTAGTATAGTAGTTGCTTAATGGTAGTATAGTAGTAGTCATATAGTAGTAGCATAGTAGTTATATAGTAGCAATAATTGTAGTGTATTAGTTATATTATAGTATTAGTATAGTCATAATATTGTAGTAGTAGAAGTAGTAGCAATAGTAGTAATAATACTATAGTGATATAATAGTAGTATTAATAGAATTATGCTAGTAGTAGCAGCATAATAGTACTAGTATAGTAATAGTAGAAGCATAGTAGTAATAGTTGTTGTTATAATATAGCAGTACATAATAGTGATATCGTTATAGTATAATAATATAATAGTAGTTGTATAGTAGTAGTATATCAATATTGTTATACTAGTAGTATAGTAGTTGTATAGTAGTAGTATATCAATATTGTTGTAGTAGTAGTATAGTAGTTGTGTAGTAGTAGTTATTGTAGTCTTACAGTAATAGGATAGTAATAGTACAAAAGTATTATATTAATATTGTAGTAGTATTGATGGAAGTAGAAGCCATACAGTAAGAGCATAGTGATTATAATAGTTGTAAATGTATAATATTAGTAGCAGTTATTGTTATATAATCATATCATGGTAGTATAGTAGTAACATAGTATTAGGAGTAATAGTAATAGTCAAGTTATAATATTTGTAGTATGGTAGTAGAATAATATATTATTAAAATTATAGTAGCAATACTAATAGTAGTAATAGTATAGTACAGTAGTATTATTATTATAGCAGTAAAATAGTGGCAGAATTTAGCGATAGTGGTAGCATTGTGCAGTATAGAATTAATATAGCAGTATTATATCAACAGCAAAGTACTATATAACAAAAAGTATAGTAGCAACATATTAGTCGTAATAGTACAGTAATTTTGGTTGACATAGTATAGTGCTAATACAGTAGTAGCAGCAGTATTGATAGCAGTAGAAGCAATATACTAATAATATCGTAATAAAATAATAGTAGTTATTATGTTAGTATACTAGAAGTAATATACTAGTACAAGATTAATAATATAATATACTGCTATTAATAAAATTATACTACTATAGTACAAGCCAGTATTGCTGTTATACTATTACAATATTAGTACTATACTATTATTATATTATTATTATAGCACTATACTACTATTATACTATAATACTAGTATTGTTATGTTATTACTATAAGTACTAGTATTATTATGTTATTACTATAAGTACTAGTATTGTTATACTAGTACTATACTACAAATACTACTACTTCTTATGGTATATCACTTTCATAATATTACTACTGCTTTTAATATACTACTACTGTGACTACTATTATTACTATACTACTACTATATTACTATTAATACTATAAAATAATAACTCCTAATACTATCTTACTATAATAATTAAGTTACTACTCCTACTACTACTACCACTATACTATAGTATTATAATATATTTACCACTACTCCTACACTAACGCTACTATAATATAAATATGTTACAACTATACAAATATACTGTCATAACTACTACTATTTTACTACTAAAAATAGCAATGATACTATACCACTATTATACTATAACTATAGTAGTATAGTAGTAGTCACAATAGTATAATAGTATAGTTCTATAGTAGTATAGTAGCAGTTGTAATAGCAATTGTTGTATAGTTAATAATAGTATATTAGTAGTTGTAGAAGTATAATATAAGTAGTAGAATACTAAAAGTGGTATTGTGATAGTCATATTGTAGTATAGTACAGTAGCAGTAATATATTACCAGTATTAGTATAATAGGAATTGTATTAGTAATATAATAGTTGTAGTAGTATAATAGCAATAGAGTAGTAGTATAATAGTAGTACTATACTAATAATATAGCAACAGTGGTAGTATAGTTACATAGTAGTATTATATAAGCATTAGAGTAGTAGAGTAGTATAGTAACAATATAGTAGTATAGTAACATAGTAGTATTACTATAGTAGTATAATACTAAAGTAGTACTAGAAGTAGTACTATACTAGTAGTATTTGTATAATATTAGCATAGTAGTGTTAATATAGTTATAATGGCATAGTAGCATTATCAGTACTAGGAAAATAGTAGTAGTAGCATACTAGTATCAGTATAGTAATATAGCAGTGTCAATATAGTATTAGTACGTGAATGATAGTTATAATATATTAGTGTCAGTATAGTAGTAACAATAGTATAATAATAATAGCATATTAATGTTAGTATAATAGTAGTACTATATTAGTAATAGTATAATAATGTTAGCGTAGAAGTAGTAGAAGTATAGTAGTAGTTCTAGTAGTAATATATCAGTAATAGTATTAGTCGTTATAGTAGTAGTAGTAGTAGTATAATAGTCATATAGTGACAAACTATTAGTAGTATAGAAGTATAGATGTATGATAATATAGTAATATAGTAGTATACCAATGGCAGTATATTAGTAGTTACAGTATAGCAGTAGTAGCATTAGTAATAATATAGTAATAGTAAAATAGTGGTAATAGAAGCAATAGTTTAGTAGTAATATAGTAATAGTAGTAGTATAGTAGAAGTATAATAATAGTAGTAATGATAGTAGTAGTGTAATAGTACTATTATAGTAATACTATAGTAATAATAGCCAATTAGTGGTAGTAGTATAATAATAATAATCGTTATATTATAGTAGTAGTATAGAACGACTAGAAGTGGTAATCATAGAAGTATAACAATAATAGTGTATTAGTAGTGATATATCAACAGTAGTATAATAGCATAATAGAAGTAATATAATAGTATATTAGTATAATAACATATTAGTGTAATTGTAATTGAAGAAGCAGTATTATGTTATTAATATAGTAATAGTATCAGTATAATAGTAGTTAAATAATAGTAGCAATATTAGAAGTTGTATAATTGTACTAGCACTAGTGGTATAATAGTGGCAGTAGTATTATAGTATAATAGTAGAAGCTGCAGTATAGTGGTAGCAATAGTACTTTTGTAGTTATGATATGGTAGTACTATATTATTAGTCGTAATATAATTCTAGTAATATATTAGTAGTTTTAATTAAAAAATAGTAATAATATAGTAGCATAATAATAGTAGTAGTAGTAGTATGCATGTAGTATTACAATAGAAATAAAATAGGAGTAGTCGTAACAGTGTTATATAATAGTCATAGTTGTATATTACTAGTGGTAGTACCATAGTTGTAATAATAATAATAATACTAGTTATAGTATTAGAGTTAGTAGTAGTATTGTTGTAGTTTTATTATATTACTAAAAGTAGTTGTAGTAGTAGAATAGTAATAATACTAGTATAATTATACTAATATATTAGTAGGAATATTAGTATATTAGTAATGTTGTACTATTACTACTATTATTATATTACTATCGTTATTACTAATATACTACTACTTCTATTATACTACTACTACTACCAATATTACTACATTTTACCTATTACTCCTAATACAACTACTATATTACTACTATTATAATACCTTTTCTATTTTCAGGCTACTACTATACAACTATTATTACTATTATATTATTATTATTACTATTATACTATAACTATTACTATTGCTATGTAAATACTATTACTATTATACCACTTGTATTACTATAGTAATACAATAGATGTACAACTACTGCTTTTATATTGCAATATTACTGCTACTAATACTATATTGCTAATACAACTACTATAATATTATTATTATATTACTACTATTTTAATACTAATACATCATTATTATTACTTCTACTACAACTAATATATCATTACAATAATTACTATACTACTATTACTATGACACTAGAATTATTATAATTATATTATTCTTGGTACAAATTATACTACTATGGTAGTACTATTATCCAATAATAACTACTATTATACTATAATATTACTATTATATTTCTACTATTCCTTATACTACACTACTAGTACTTCTACTAATAGTACTATACTACTATTGTTATTATATTTCTAATACCAATAATATCTTATAATACTATTTGTACTTGAACAACT
Source organism: Trichopus zeylanicus subsp. travancoricus (assembly GCA_005019695.1). NCBI lineage: Eukaryota > Viridiplantae > Streptophyta > Magnoliopsida > Dioscoreales > Dioscoreaceae > Trichopus > Trichopus zeylanicus. The sequence goes on from RXID01014431.1 coordinate 873,517, forward strand.
TTTGTATTACTACTAGAATTATTTTACTACTATTACTACTATTGTGCTATAAGTACGACAATTATTATAATCCTACTATTGTTATATTATCACTATAACTATTTAACTAAAATATTCCTAATACTAATATATTAATACTAGCATTATTATAACTACTACTAGACTACTATTACTACTATAATTATATTTCTACTATTACCATATATGACTACTATGATACCACTATTTCTATTATACAACTGTTATTACTTTACAACTACTACTATTCTAACCATACTATTAATACTATACTAATATATTATTACTATTACTATGCCACAATAATACTACTATATTATTGTTGTTACTATTACTATGCTACTACGATACTAATACTATACTATTATTATACTACTATTATATCGTAACTATAATACTATGACTATAACTTCTATTACCGCCAAACTACTACTATTATTAATATACTACTGGTACTACAATATTATGACTGCTCCTACTATTGCACTATTATAACTATACTACCACTAAAAATACTATTATATGGCTATTACTACTATTACTATCAATGTTATACTACTACTAATATTACCATTGCTACTACGATATACCTACTAAAGCTACTCTATTATAACTACTATACTGTTGTAAATACTACTATTGCACTTCTATTGCTAGTATATATTAATGTTACATCTCTACTACTATTATTATACTATCACTAGTATTATGCTATTACTACTATACTATTACTATTATTACAATAAGACTATTATATTACCATTACTACTATACCATTATTACTATTACTACTTCTAAACTTTTAATAGTATTCAGCTTTGATTACACTATAACTTTTGCACCTAGTACTATACTACTACAACTACTACTATATAATAACTAATACTACTACTATTATATTCTACTAATAGTATTATATTATAATACTATCACATTACATGTATTATTAGTATTGCTACTATATTACTACTAGTATACTACTATTATTATATTACTATATTACTTCTATTACTACTACTCCTATACTTCAACTATTATACTATTACTCTACTACTACTATAATTACGATTATTATATTACTACAATAACTATTACTGCTGCTGCTACTGCTACTATTATTACTACTACTATACTACAATTATAATACAACAACTACTACTTCTACTACTACTACTATACTAGTACTACAACTACTATTATTATAACTATAACTACCATATTACTATTATTTATACTGCTACTATACTAGCACTTCTACAATAATACTATGGCTAGTACTATACTATTGCTACACTACTACCTACTACCACTACTACCGCTACTATATGACTACTTATATTATACAAATATTATATTACTATTATTATACTACTATAGCTATGATCTTATAGCAACTAGTACTACAACACAACTACTACTATACTACAAATATATCACTACTGCTACTATACTATGACTATTACTACTAGTAATATATTACAACTAATACTACTACTATAACTATTACTATACTATTATCTCTTCCACTATTACTACATTACTATTACTGCAAAACTACTAGTTCTACCATTATACTATAACAACAACGACTACTAATACTATTATAATTCGTGGCTCATACTACTACTATTATACTATTACTATTAATATACTGCCAGTATTTACTAGCATATTACTATTACAATTGTACACTACTATAACCACTACTATAGTTATGCTTCTATTATACTAGTACTACAACAACTACAACAACAACTATAACACTACTACTACTATAATATACTATTAGTACTACTATACTACTTCTATTACTACCATTGTATTACTACTAAACTGTTACTATTACACTTACTACTATAGTATTGCTACTATTACACAACTAGTACTAGTGTTATAAATGATACTGCTACTATACTTCTATACTACTATTACTAATCCTACTATGACTATTACTATTGTATGATAGTACTCCTATTTTTATGATTATACTATTACTATAATTATACTACCACTACTTTAAATAAACTACTATTACTATTATATATTATCAGTGCTACTGTTATACTACTGCTACTAGTATACCACAACCACTACTACTATATTAACACTATTGCTACTATATTATTCACGCAACTACTATTATTTCACTACTACTAATATACTACTATAATTACTACTATGATATTACTAATATACATCTATTCCTAATGTAGTACAATACTACTATTACTCTACTACTACTGTGATACTAATACTATACTACTACTACACTACTACTATACTATACTACAATACTACTGCTACTGCTACTGCTATAATAATTATAGTACCACTATACTACCACTACTACTATACTACAAATACTACTATTCTACTACTATTGCTACTACTATTGTACTACTAAACTACTACTAGTACTATTACTATGTTATTGCTATTGCTACACAACAACTACTACTATTACTACTAGCACTACTACTACTATACTACTATACTATTTTCACGACTAGTACTACTACAACTACAATGATACTACATTATTCCTACTACTACGATTATACTATTACTACTACTATACTACTACTACTTTCACTAGTAATAGTAGTGTGGTACTATACTACTACTACTCTGTTTTCTCCTCCTACAACTACTACAACTACTTTTATACCAGTACTTTGCTAACACTATACTGTTACTATATCACTATTATACTATGATACTACTATACTAGTATACCAGTACTATAACAACATACTACTACTATAATTATTGCTATACTACTACTTCTATACTATGGCTATATTTCTACTACTACTAGCACTAGTAGTACTACCTCTACTGCTACTGCTACTACTACATCAATCACTTGGGTTAGCAAGAGAGTCAAGGAGTAATATCCAAATAACAAATAAAATTTAAGGGTGGTTTGTAGCATAACCAAGCATTTTGGAATTATGATTTTCAATTGGCAGAAACCTCTATTGTTAATTACCTTAATAATTATCAGGAATCTCCTAAAATAAGTAACCTAACTAATGAAAATAGAGATACAAAGAAAAAACGTCGATTAATTTGAGATGAAAAATACATGGCTTACCAAAGAGCATTCCCTAAATTTACAATTTAAGAAATTTAAATTCAAAATCATAAAGATTGTCAAAATGAAATAGGAAGAGGGAAGTGCCTAATACTCGCTGCTTCCCCACTCCTATGCACTTGAAATATGATTAGATGGTCCTTAGTTTTATCTTAGGTGGATGTTGATAATTTGGCGTTATTTTCAGATGTGGCTGATTGTCATGGTTTGTGTCTGTTGACACTTTTAAGATTTCATGTTCACTAACTGCATTATACTTCTTGTCAGTTGGCTTCTTTTGATCTTTAGTTTGATAGACTATGACCTCTTTGGCATGTTGTTGATTAAGTTTCAAGCATTGTTAATGGTTTTTGAGTGCGTGTTGGCTTAGCTTCAAAGTGTGCTAACGACTTTAAATGTGTTGTTGATTGAGTTCTTTTGAATACATCATCAGGCTAATTGACTAAGTAGATTGAAGCTTGCCACTAGTTTGGTTTGGTTCAAAATGGATTGTGGCATTGGCTGATGCTGATCATTTTTGTTTGATAATCAATATCTTTGATTATATTTGAAGCATCACCAATGGATTTGATCTTATGTTGGATGAGCTTGAAGTTTGTCTCATGACTTTATAGATGATACTATTTGACTTCTTTTGAACAAGCCATTAGGTTAACTGACTAAGCCTACGTTTAGTTCAATTTGAAATGGTTGGCAATCGTCTTATGCTGACCATTTCTAATTTGATAATCGATCGCCACTTTGGCATGTTATTTATTATGTTTGGAGCAATGTCAATGGCTTTTGAGCATGTGTTGGCTTAGCTTTGAAATGTGGTCAACAAATTAAAGCGTGTTGTCAGTTGACCAAATTCAAACATGGCATAAGAATGACTAAATAAGCAAGTTCAAGCCTGCCTTAGCTTTGCTTGATTTGAAAAAATGATTGGCAACCTTGGTTTGCTCGAATTATCTTCAATTACAGAATTGATAGTGTTATTATGATGTTATCAATTAAGTTTGAGGTGTTGTTGATGGCTTTGTGTGTGTTGTAGACTAACCCTAATTAATCTTTGATCCAACCATAATTTTATTCTTGATGGATTGTGGTTCAACACGTTAATGGAATTGGGTTCAACCTATGTTAGACCCTTACTGGGTTTGAGTTTGAACCTTAATGGACTTGGATGCAAGTTCAAGATGATTTGATTCAACTTGGTTCATGTTTAGGTCCGACTTGATTTTGGTTCAGGTTTAACTTGGTTTAAGTTTAGCTATGACCTGATTCTAGTTTAGGTGTAACCTATTGTAGAGCCAAAATTGTCAATCTAGGATGGCAAATACCCCATAAAGCAATCTCAAAATAACAAATAAAAAATTTATGTTGGTTTGAGTGTGCAATCAAGTTTTGTGGGAATATGACATCCTAATAGGCACAAGCCGTTATTGTTAATTACCCTGATACTTATCAGGAATCTCCTAAAGTAAAGAACCTTGTTGATAGAAATAAAGACATGAAAGGAAGAAACATGATTGATTGATTTTAGAGAACGAGGACATAGTTTAAGCAATGGCATACCCTCATATTACAATTTAAGGAATTTAAACTTACAATCAAGAAATAAGTAAGGGAATGGGAAATGTTTTATGCTTGCCACTGCCCCACTCTCATATTCTAGACCAAGTAGAACTTGACTTAGATTGATACTTGATTTGATACTTGGTGGATGTTAATGACTCAACTTGATTTCAATGTGTGGCTGAATGTCTTGGCTTATGTTAGTTGACCCAATTGAGATTTGTAGTTTTACTAAATACTTTTTGTTTGTTGTTGGTTAACTTATATGATTCTTGACTTGAGAAAATAATTAATGGCCTTACCTTTGGCTAATAATTTTAATTTGATGATGAAAAGCCTCTTGGTGTATTGTTGATTAGGTTTAAAGCGTCACCAATGGTTTTTGGAGTTTGTTTAGCTTTGAAGGGTGGTTGATGACTTTAAGGGTATTATTTGTTGACTTCATGTGATAATTGATGGCCTCATTGGTGTATTGTCCATTAAGTTTGTGACATCACCAATGGCTTTCATGGTTTTTATATTGAAGCATAATCAATGGCTTTCTTGGCTTGTTTAGTTTTGAAGTGTGTTCAATTACTTTAAGCATGTTGTTAGTTGATTTTGCCTAATAATCAATAGCTTCATTTGCTTGTTGTCAATTAAGTTTAAGGCATCACTAATGGATTTTGGGGTTGGGTTAGCCAAGCACCACCAATGGCTTCTGGGATTAGTTTAGTTTTGAAGTGTGGCTAACGACTTTTAGCTTGTTGTAAGTTAACTTCATCTGATAATAGATGGTCTCATTGATGTGTTATCGAGTAAGTTTGAGGTGTCACCAATAGCTTTTGGACATGGCTTACCTAAGTGTCAACACGGATTTCAGTGTTGGTTTCACTTTGAAGTATGGTTGACTACTTTAAGCATGTTATTGGTTGACTTTATCTAATAATCGACGGCCTCATTGGCATGTTGTCGACTAAATTTGATGCTTTGTTAATGACTTTGGTGGTTGGCTTAGCCAAGCATCACAAATGTCTTTTGGGGTTTGTTTAGCATTAAAACATAACTGATGTCTTTATGCGTATTATTAGTTGACTTTGTGTGATAATTGAATGCCTTATTGGCGTGTTGTCAATTAAGTTTGAGACATTGCTAATGGCTTTTCAAGTTAGCTTAGCCAGGTGTCTTGAACAACCTTTGGGTGTTGGTTTAACTTTGAAGTGTGGTTTGACTTAATTTAGAGTTCTATTTGAATATGTTGGGGTTTAGATCAAATGGGTGTTCTATTCAAACTTATCATGAGCTTGAATGTGGTTTCAATCAATTTTGAGTTATATTCAAACTTATTGTGGTTTAGTTTGATTGTAGGTTGACTTAATTTGGAGTTCTCTTTGAACCTATTATGGCTTAGTTCAATGTGGTTTGACTCAATTTAGAGTTATATTCAAACATATTATGGTTTAGTTCAAATGTAATTTGACTCAATTTAGATTTCTATTCAAACTTGTTGTGGTTTAGTTCAGATATGTTTTGACTCAATTTAAAGTTCTATTCAAACTTGTCATGGTTGTGGTTTGACTCAATTCAAAATTCTATTTGAACTTGACCAATCACTTGACCTAATTATGGTTGAAACTAAACCTAGATCAATAATTTTTTGACAGAAATGGATGGCCAGTTGGGGTACTGATCAACTTGCCAAAGTGGGTGTCATTTAAGGTTTAATAAAATCAGATGACCAGTTCAAGTATTGGTCAACTAGGAAAGCTTAGCTAGTTATGGTTGAGTATGACTAGTCGATTAGCCAGTAGAGATCTTTCTCTACTCATTTGGACTAGTTTTAGTCCATTTGTTTTTATCCATTTAAGTTCATTTGGTGTTTTATTTGAGTCACTTTGGTTTGGTTTATTTGTTTCAGCCAAACTAACATGAGTTCAATGTAGTTGAGCTATTTAAACAATTTATGTTTATCAATTTTGTTTTGGTTTAAGAGACCTCGGACTATCATAATGACTTTGGGTGAGCCTTTAGGCTGATCATAACTTGTTTTGGCTTTTAGGGAACTCACAGCCTCGCCATTAGTTGATTTAGATTTTCAAGCAAGCCTGCAAGTTGTCATTTAATCGATTAGACTTTAAGTGTGCTTGCAAGTTAGCCTTTAGTAAGAGTTTGATTTTCAGATGAGATCATGGGCTAACCCCAAGCTAATTGGACTTTTAGAAGAGCCACGCAGCTGACTTCATTTGAATAGACTTTCAGGTGATCTCGCAGGCTGACTTTTAGTCCGTATTGGCCACTATTATGCAATAAAAATTATTACTACTAATACTATACTATTATTATACTACTATTAGTACTATTACTATACCACTATAATATGATTGTTATACAATTTACTATTAATATACTACTACTACCACCACTACCACTATTCACACTATGATATGAATATGCTATTGCTATGATATTAACTGTTGCTACTATACTAGTATACTACTACTATAATACTATAACTACTAGTACAACTATTATATTTTTACTTTTAAAACAAGTACTATGTTATACTACTAGTATACTACCATAGCATATTGCTATAATATTACTATATTGTACTACTATACTATACTTTTATATTATTATTATTATTATATAACAACTATACTAACACTACTTCTACTATATTGCTAGTATAATATTCCACTACCGAGATAGTCTGCTGATACAATACTATTATTACTATATAACTACTATACTACTATTGCTGCTGCTACTATACTACTACGGTACTATATTACAACTATTGCTAGTACTAGTATAATACAACTATTGTTAGTACAATTATACTATACTACTGCTATATAAAAATACTATGTTATTATAGTATACAACTATATTACTGTCATACTACTAATACTATAGTATTATATTATACTACTATACTATTACTATAGTGTTACCACTACTAATTTTCTACCACTATAGTATACTGCTATACTAGTGTTAGTAGTATACTTCTACTACTCCACTACCTCTATGCTACTAATGTCACTCTTATATTACAACTATACTACACATATAATTTTTTTCTAAGCAACGAGAATTTACCACTAAAGTCCTGCTTTAAGTAAAGTTCAAACCAACTACTTCTCACATAGAAGAGGTTAGTACAACCACCAAGCCAATGCTTGAGGTTTACTACTAGCACAATTATACTACTATACTACTACCATTATACTATTTATACTACTATATTACTATTATACTACTAGTAGTAGTATACTACAATAATTACTATTATAACAACTACTATTATACTACAAACGTACTTCTACTACTAATATAAAATCACTATTACTATATGACTTTTAATAATATAGCTTTAATATTACTATTGCAATGATAGTACCATTATCACTACTAGCACTACTACTATATTACTATACTTCAACTATACTATAACAACTATATTATTACCGCTTCATAACTAATACTATTACAATTATATTACTACCACTATAAGTATTATTATACTAAACTACTACTATACCGCTATTATATTACCATATGACTCCTACTTCTATATTACTACTACTATTATAGCATTATTAATATGCTGTTACTAGACTACTATAAATACTACTACTATTTCTACTACTATACTTCTACTATACTATAATTATACTATTATACTAGTACTATACTATAACTACTATATTAGTACTATTATTACTACTACTATATCAGGACTACTGCTACAATTATATTACTACCACCTTTTCTACTATTACTAACATAATAATACACTATTACTACTAATATTATACTATTACTACTACTTGTATAACTACAATATTATATTACTACTATATTACTATGTTTTCTACTGTACTATTACCATAATTGCAACTTACTACTTCTACAGTGCTATACTACCATTACTATACTATAACTACTACTACTATACTTGTACTACTACAATACTACTACTACTACTACTATTAGTACTATTAATACTATTACTACTATCTACACTACCAATATACTACAATACTATACTACTGTACTATATTACGAGATTACTATACAACTAGTACTACTACACTACTACTGATACTAATATATTGCTACTAGTACTAGTATTATACTATATAACTATTATGCTACTGCTACTATACTACTACTATCACTATACTACAACTATTACTATTATATCGCTGCTACTAATACTATTATTATAGTATGCTACTACTATACTATTACTCCACCATTACTACTACACTACTAGTGCTATATTAATGCTACCACTATTACTACTATACTAAAATACTCATATTACAGTACTAACAATATATTACCATACTACTACTATACTACTAGTAGTATTGTTATAATACCATAACTACTAAGATACAACTATTACTATATTAATACTACAACGACTATAACTTTTTGTAGTATATTGTTACTATACTATTATAATACTACTATTGCTATACTAATACTATTGCGAGTATTAATAGTACTACTATAGTGCTACTATCATACTATTACTACTATATTACTACTATCACTTTTAGTAATTCTATTATTCTTTGACTATACTACTACTATGCTACTAGTTTTACACTACTACAACACTAGTTCTAATAGTACTAGTGTTACTACCTACTACTATACTAATACTATATTATTATATTGCTACTATAGCAATATACCTCTACTACTATACTACTACTATTATTACCATATTACTACTATAACTAACATTACTATATTAATGCTACTACTAGTATTGTTATGCTACTATTATACAACTAATATAGTACTACTATCATAATAGTATACTACTATTATTGCTATCATTTGTTACAACTATAGTAATATACTTCTACTATTATAGTACTATAACTACTATATTATTATACTATACTATTATACTATGTTATTATATCAGTATTATACTACTACCACTATACTACTAAATAATTGTACTATACTATGCAAGCATACTTCTACTACTACTATAATAATACTATACTAATACTACTCCTATACTATGACTACTACCACACTACCATTATTCTACTACTATTACTCTACGACTACACTGTTATAGTACTATACTACCACTACTATCAATATAGTACTACCTATATTGCTAGTACTACTAAAATAGTAAGCTACTACTGTACTGCTATACTATATTATTTGTACTATTATACTACTATATTATACTTATATACAACTACTATACCACCATTCTTATACTAATATTATACTACTACTACTATATTAGTACAATAATATACTACTACTTCTATATTTCTATCGTACTATATTACTATAAGTACTACTCCTTCTATACTGCTACTACTATTAGCACTGCTAGTATGCTATACTACTACTATATTACTATACTATACTACTACTACATTACTATTATGATTGATAATATACTATTACTGCTACTATTATAATACTATTATACTTCTACTATACTACTATTGTTATTAATATACTATTACTATACTACTACTATTATTATTACTTGCTGTTACTATACTAATATAGTACTAATATATTGTTACTACTGCTACTATAATACTATTACTATTACTACTATATTGCTACTATACTACTATTGCGATACCACTTCTATACTACTACTGCTATACTGCTATACTATTACTACTGTTACTACTAATATACTACTGCCACTATTACTATTATCCTATTATTAGTACCGCTACTATTACTTGTACTATCACTATACCACTACTATATTACTACACTACTATTAGCACCACTACTATTGTATTATACTACTACTACAATAACTATTACTTGCTATTATAGTAATATTACTATACAACTACTATTACTACTATTACTATACTACTACTATATTTATACTATATTAGCACTGCTACTGCTATACTACTACACCTAATTATGCACTCATGCTATCTAAAATTTTCATTTGTTCATTTGGGACTACTCTTTGGGGTCTCTCGCTATCCTAGGTGGCAAATTTTGGCTCCATAAATTCTGGAATGTCCGATGAGACATGACTTTACCTTCAGGTATAGAAACCTAATTAGCCTAAATGCATAATGAAAGAAGAAATATGGAAAACTAATTGTTGATTTTCAATTTAGAAAAGGAAAATGCCATCATTAAGTGATTTCCCTACCTCAACCTACACTATCATCCTCAATAAAAAATTTATGGTATATTTTCCTCAACCAACGATGACTGCAAGGGCAATTAGAGTCCACATAAGCATGGATTAGCTCCTCATTTCCCATTCAGGGGGAAATGACCTCTCACGCAAAGGGCAAAGACTAAGTCCACACAGGAAAAAAGGGCCAAACCCATTCAAGGGACTAAAGCCAAATGTTATTATATCAAACCTCAATGATGAAGTAGAGAGTCTATTAGTACATATTAGGGTATCAGTCCTCTAGAGACATGCAAAAGACAAAAGCTAGTTTTTGATTCCTTACAATGCCCTTTAGAAGACAAGGATGGTCATTGATAATATATGGCAGAGTTGAAATCCCTTGACCACTTGTGCCTACCAATGGTGAAAGTTGACTTTGGGAATGTGACAGTACTTTGTTATGGTAGAAAAAGTTTTTTTCCACATAGTAAAGAAAGACCATTTTGTGCAGTGATTGAGCCCACATCTACATGGAAAACAAAGTTTACTTTCATATGACAAATGAAATCCATTTTGTGTAATGACCAAGCTAGTATTTACGTGATAATTAAAGTACACTTCCATATGGCAAAATAAAGTCCATATTTTGTGGTCGTCAAGGCCACATTTAGATGATAATTCAAGTTTCCAATCAAGTTTGCTTCCACATAGGAAATAAATTCCATCCTACATGGCATCCAAGCCCATGCTTAAATGGAAAATTGACTCCATTTTCACATGGTTAACAAAAGTCCATTTTCACATGGTAAATTAATTCTATATTTACTTGACAATTCAAGTCTATTTCCATATGGCAAGCAAAGTCTATTTTATGTGGCAATCAAGCCCATATTTAGAACAAGGTTTTAAAAATTGGCCAGTATTTAGGTTTCTATTTTTAGGATTTGTAAAGAAGCTTAAAGCAAGATAGTCGAGTTTGTCATCCAACTTGAAGAGTCTTGGCCTTTGGGCTTTGCTGCTCACCTTCACTTCTTCTTCTTCTTCTTTTTCTTCTTATTTCTCAAATCTTCTAGTATCTGAGGTGGTGATCAAACTATGCAAGGCAGAGAAGAAGGCATAGTACAACTAGAAGCTAAGCTGCTTCTTGGATGAGCATAGATAGGTGTTGATCATCACTAGATGATAAGAGCACTGACAGCTTTCAAATGAAGACCACGATGGCTTTGTCAACTCTGCCTATGAGGTTTATAAAGACCTTAACTATGGGAATTATTTGGTTATGCAAGTCTAGATTTGGCAGCGGTGGTTGGTTGAGCACCAAGTCAGGCCAATAGAATTGTTTTAAGAAGAGCACATTTCCTTTATCTCATTCACAATTTAGGAATAAGAGTAGTACTAGTAATAGTGGCAGTATAGTAGTAATATAGTAGTAGCATCAGTAGTAGTATAGTAGTAGTAGTAATAGATATGCTTAGATAAGATGAAAAGCAAACCATAATAAAAACAATGGATGGATAGTTAAGGAATAAATGAAAAGATAAGTATCTCACCATCAAGGTGATAATATAGAATAACCACACCTTATATAAGAGATAGACAATAAGCAAGCTCACCACCATTGTGTTAATGCAAGAAACCACACCTAAGATAAGAATTTGGGGTAATTTTCCATGCTTGAAGGAATTCAAGTTATAAGAATTGATAATCCTTGAAATTCAATTCAAGAACCATCTTCAAAGAAGTTTGATTAAAAAGGGAGAACTTATATTTACTAGATAATGTATAATAAATATAACACTTCAAAACACTAAAGGTTTACATTGAAAACTAGTTAAAAGACCCTTAGAATTCCAAAAGGCTCCTAGAATTTCATGTCACATTAAATATAGTCAGATGGGGAAATGCTCCGCTTAAGCAGATTCTCATATGCTAAACTAGAACTCCATGTGGGTCAGCCTAATTGTTCTTAAAGGAAAAGAGTTTGACCTAACTTGGCCATTGACCAGATAATTAGCCCAATGTTCTCTTGAGTTTGGTTATCACTAGCTGATGCATCAAGTAGTAGTATAGTAATAATATAATAGTAGTACTAGTAATAGTAAAAACAAGTATAGTAGTATTAGTATAATAGTAGTAGTATTATAATAGAAGTAGTAATGATATTAGTATAGCAATAGTAGTATAATATTAGTAATAGTGTAATAGTAATAGTAGTAATGGTCCAATAGTAGTACTAGCAGTATAATATCAGTAGTAGAATAGTAGCAATAGTAAAGTAGCATAATGGTAGTAGTAGTATAGTAGAAGTAGTAGTATAGTTGTATTAGTACAATTGTAGTAGTAGTGGTAGTAGTATTGAAGTATATTAGTAGTGCTTGTAGTATAGTAATAGTAGCAATATAACAATAGTAGCAGTAATAATAATATAGTAGTAGTAGTATAATAGTAGTTGCATAATAGTAATAGTAGTAGTAATAATATAGTTGTAGTAGTAATATATTAGTAATAATGGTAATATAGTAGTTGTAGTGATAGTAATAGTGGTAGTAATGATCATAGTTTACTAGTATAGTATTAGTAAAAATAGTAATAATACTATAATATAGTAGTATACAAATATATTAGTATAGTAGAATAGTATTAGCAGTTGTATAATAGTAGTATAACAATACTAGTCGTATTATGCTTGTGGCCGTATACTAATATAGCAGTAGTAATAATGGTAGTACTATAGTAGTATAGTAATATATTAGCATAGTAGAATAGTACTCGTAGTAGTATAATAATAGTATAAAAATACTAGTTGTATTATGCTAGTGGCGGAATACTAGTAATAGTAGTTGTATTATAGTAGTATATTAGTATAATAATATGGTAATATAGTAGTTGTAGTAGTATAGTATAGTAGTATATTAGTATAATAATATGGTAATATAGCAGTTGTAGTTGTATAGTATAGAAGTATATTAGTGTAGTTATTGTAGTAGTAATAATATAGTAGTAATAATATAGTACTATAGTAGTAAGTAGTGTAGTGTAATAGTTGTATACTAGTAGTAGTATAGTTGTATAGTAGTGTAGTAGTATCAGTAGTAGTAGTAATAGTATAATAGTAATAAAGTAGTAATAGTAATTATAGCAATAGTATAGTAGTAGTAGGATAACATTAGTAGAAGTGATATTATAGCAATAGTAGTATAGTAATAGTGATAGCAGTATAATAGTAGAAATATAAGTGGTAGTAGTCAAACATGTCTAGTATGACTCATATGCTAGGCTCGACCCATGGCACGATTAGGCCAGACATGGCATGTCCCATGGGTAATAGTAATATAGTAGATTATACTCCATTGAATAACTTATTAACCAAAGTCTTACCATAGGTTGACCACCTAGACTTCTTGTGAAGGCCCCATCCTATCTGCATTGACTAGCAAATCCTCAATAAATCAAGGTATTATCATTTTCACCCCAATTATGGTCATGATACTGGAGAAGACAAACATTACAAGGACTAAATCAAAAGACTTATTATAGAATTGCATTTCGGGTAGTTCGTCTGCAAGTTGAATGTGCAAAATAAACTCTTGTATGGGAGAATCATCAACAATCTTCACCCCAAAAGACCCCACTCTTGAGTTTCAAAACCCTCTAGTCAAGGGCAATCTTAATATAATCCTAACTAGCCCACTAACTCAAAGTGATTCTCCAGCATCAACTGGTAAATACTAAACCCATACTGAGGGGAAAGAGGGCTCAAAAGAGGTGAAGAAGAAGAGATACCATTGTTAGCTTAACTACAAAGATATAATCTTCACTGCTAAGGACATAGAAGGAATTTTTACTCCTCACAATGAAACATTGGTGATCTTAGTGGTCCTAGATCGCTACACGACTCAATATATCATAATAGATATAGGTTGTTTGGCAAATATTCTATTTATCTGAGCCTATGATCAAAAGTAGACCAAGCAGAAACTAGAGCCATACATCAAGATGCTCACTAAATTCATAAAAGACTCAGTCACCCCACTTGATATGATTGACTTACTCCTCACCATTATAGAAGATCCAAGGAATACCACAATCGAATAAAAGTTTGTTGCACTTTGGAGATGTTTTGCTTATAATGTAATCTTGGGATGACTAGACCTTAATTAGCTCCAAGGTATAATTTTAATTTTATATTTAGTCATGAGGTTCCTACTAAACATAGCACAGGTGAAGCATGAGGAGACCGGAGTCTCATTAAGAAGTGTGAAGCACCCTACTAGCAAAATAATTTCAGCTAGGAAAGCAAGGAACTAATAGTAGTGGAGATCAATGAATCCATCACTGAGCTAAAGAATGGGACATGTTGAGCCTATGGAATGGCTCATTAGCTTGGTCATCAATGAAGCATCAGGGAGGAAACTCAAGCTTGGGTGAACCTCATAGAACCCTTACATACAAAATTACAAGAATTCTTAAGAAAGAGCCAAGATGTCTTTGCACGGGCCCTAAGGATCTCCTGGATATTGATCCTTTAGTGGCTCAATAGAAACTCACAGTCATAAAAAATCACAATTTGGTCGAGCAGAATAAAAGGCATTTTGCACATGAATGCCAAAAGGCTATCACTACAATGGTGAGTAAACTTATCAATGCAAATTTATATGGGAAGTCCATTATCCTAAGTAGCTAGAAAACATGGTAATGGTAAAGAAATCCAATGGTAAATGGAGAATGTGCATCAACTTCACTGACTTAACTAACACCTACTCAAAGGATAGTTATCCTCTACCTAAGTTGACTAGCTAATTTGCTCTACCTTAGGCCACAATCTCCTGAGCTTCTTAAATGTGTTTTTTGGCTAGCATCATATTTGGATACATCTCAAAGATGAGGGGAAAGCTACCTTCATCACAAATCAAGGTATGTTCTATTAAGTTTCAATGCCTTTTGGACTAAAAAACACAAGGGCAACATACCAAAGAATGGTAAATAAAGTTTTTAAGCCTCAACTCAGTAGGAATGTGGAAACATATGTTGATGATATCTTGGTGAAAATCGTCCATGTTGATAGGCATTCGAAGGATCTAGAAGATACTTTAAACACACTTTGGAAGTTTAGGATGAAGTTAAACCCAAAGAAGTATGCTTTTAGGATAGGCTTGTGAAAGTTCCTTGGCTACTTATTCTTGATATGTGAATAGAAGCTAATCCTAAAAAGATTGATGTTGTTATGAAAATGAAGTCTCCAAGCTCCATCAAAGACATATACAAGAAAGTGAGTCACCTAGTGGTGCTTAATCACTTTCTATCCCAATTTTGGGAGAAGTTCTTGCCCTTTTTTTAAGTTGCTCAAGCAAAGTTGTAGATTCAAATGGATGGAAGAATGTGACCGAGCCTTCAAAGACCTCAGAAAGCACTTTACTGAGCCACCCTTACTGGTTAGACCTAAACTAATTATGGTACTCTTCCTTTATATATCTACACTAGACTAGGTGATCAATCCAATTTTAATAATTGGCTAGTACCCCATATACTATGTGAGTCGTGTACTCACAGGTGTAGAGGTTCAGAACCCTCCATTGGAGAAGTTAGCATACACCATTGCACTAGCAATGGAAAAGTCATGCCCTTACTTTCAAGCATGCCTGGTCATAGTGCTCACCAATCTCCCACTTCGGTAGATATTACAAAAGCTAAAAACCACGTGAAGGTGGCTCAATTGGTCTATCAAGTTAACTCAATTTGATGTCACCTTCGAGGCTTGGAAGGCTATCAAAGATGAGGCTGTCAAATCACGTGCTTTATATGGCCTTTTAAATAATGAGGGATGGATATCTTAGGTCTATTGCCATTAGCGTCAGGTCAAAGAAAGTTTTTAGTGGTTGCTATTAGCTACTTTACCAAATTGGTGAAAGTTGAATCCCTAGCCACAATCACTGAGAGAAATATTCAAGAGTTCCTATGGTTGAGCATGACCTATAGGTTCATATTGCCATCAGTGTTGGTTATAGCCAATAGGAAGTAGCTTGATAGCTCAAGATTCAAAGAATACTATAGTAGTATCCACATAGGACTAAGGTTCACCTCAATGACTACCCTTAATTTAATGACTTAGTGAAGGTAACTAATTGAACCTACTTTCAAGCATAAAGAAGTATCCCAAAGGAGCCAAAGGCATTTGGGTCATTGAGCTACCACATGTTCTGAAGTCTTGCCAACCATGCCACAGACAACAACTAATGAGTCACATTTCATGCTTTCTTATGGGATAGAAGCCATCATTCTTGTGGAATTTGATCTTACTTCACCTTGAGTTAGGCTTATGATCCTGAAATGAATGAGAAATATGTTTGAGCCAAGAAGGATCTCATCCTGGATGTTTGGGAGACGGTTTGCACTAGAGTTGCTGAGTACCAGTAGTAAGTGGCCCGATACTACAATGCATGGGAACACAACCTAGGATTACGATTAGGTGATTGGATACTTCAATGGGCTAAACTCATTAATTAAGTTTTACAAAAATTATCCATGAACTAGATAGGCCCGTTCAAAATTTCTAGGTTCACATGGCTAGGGACTTTTAGGATTGAGCACCTAGATGATAAGAAACTTTCTATGATATGGTATTTAGACAACAAAAAAAGGTTTTATCTTTACACAAAATTATACCTCCATGATCACTTTAGATATTAACAATTCTTGTCCTAATAGACCACCAAAGGACTTAGATCCACCTGAGTTCAGTGCCCAGCTGGCCTCTTCTATGGTTTCAACTCAAGAGAGGGACTCAGAAGGGTGAGGTATTGCCTACCCATTCTTTGTCTACTCTTTGCCCAAAAACTAGCTTCCTCCTCTCACTTATTCTTCCTTGGGCCTTGGATAGACTCCACGGGGGAGCATTGCCTTCTACTTCAAAAGACTTCTTTTAATATGACATGACAAGGGACACCTAAGAAATGATAGCTTTTTGCCTCAAAAACTCATTCATGAATAAGATCTAGGTTCAACCCTATACAAAATCTAACCAATAATTAAATCAAAGAGAAAGCAATTAAAGAATCAAGAATGCAAAAGTCTAAAGTACATACTGACTTCCCAAGCCATGGATAAGCCATGCTCCAGCATACAAGCCTTATCAAACTATGTGGGAGAAGATCTCATGTCCTCAACCTCATCTACCCAAGAGAATAAAAGCTAGTAAACTTTAGGGTAAATCTCTATGTTGGCTCAGTGAGTCAAAGGGTTGTTGCACCAACAAGAGAAACTTTAGTCTACCCTAGTAAAAATTTTGAGGGGATAGTCTTTCCAAGAGTTGAGGGAGATAGGGTTTTAAGAAAAATAATCTACACCATTTCTTTGGATCAAAATACCAACTACCCTTTGTTTTTAAACCCTGATAGCCCTTGAAGACTTCCCTAAACATTTCAACAGTCATGATGAAACCTTTTGATTGGCTAGGGTTTGAAGAATGGTGAGACATTTTGTGGCATTGGGCACAATTTGATAGATGGAGAGGTCCCAATGTCCCAAGATATCTCAATAAAAGCTATTTACAAGGTACCAAAAGCCACTTTTGAACATCTCCCAATAGGTAGTAAACTCAAACCCAAACTCCTCTCACAATTTCTTGCTCTCCACCTGAAACCCTCATAGGTCCAACTCAGTCCCATCCAAAGAGCCAAACAAGCTGACTATATCCTCAAGGTTTTTCTCCTAAAAAGTGGATTTAGAAATCCAAGCTCCTACCTCAAGGATACCTAATGAAGTGCAAAATCAAGTTCCACTTTTCAAAGCCGAAAAAGGTCCCCTAATCCAAAATAAAAGCCACATGGTTGAAAAGGATAAATAATGACATTTCCTCTGGGGTAATTCCTCAAGTAGATCTGGAGCCACCGATCTGGGTATAATGGATGGCTTAGAACCAAACCCTATTGAAGGGGATAGGACAACCAAAGGAGCTGGCGTGGAGGTCAACCCACAAACATTGGGAATTGAGGTGGATGTTGCCTTGGAGGATGAAGCTATAACTATCGGGACAAATGGAGTGGTAGGTCCCTTATCAAAATATGACCCCCTTCTATGGGTGGGAGGAGTACAAGAAGATGTTATTTTGAAAGTACTTTGCAAATAAAGAGGGAAAGAAAGCAAAAGTTGCAAAAGATCCAAGGCAAAGATTGCTGAAAATGGATGAAAAGGGATGAAGAATTTCTTAAATAGCCTTTCTCAAATCATCGGATCATTGCCACATGGTACAAGGAAGCCTAAAAAGTAGTAGCCAGAGAGAGCTGGACCAATCACAAGGGACACGTGCCCACATCAAGGGCTATCTCAGTATCAAAAGGGTGCCTCTAGACCATCACATTGGTATAAGATCAACCATAATAATTTTACATGATTTGAGAAGATGTTGTCTCAACTCTTGAAAATGTCATGTTTATTGGCAACATGCCCCAACACAACACCATGGATAGGTGACTCACCTCATGAAGAGTCATGAAGGCCATTACCCCTCATGATTTAATGAAAGTGGCACACAATGAACTTCAAGAATTCAAAATGATATGCTTGAGATAACACATTGAAGATAATGATACACTCCGTAATAGGAGTTGGGGGGCACTAATGATATACTATGCTAAGAGATAGTTAAACTAAAAGCAAATAGGGGCCCCACTTGTGGGATGAACTACTAACTGAGGTGACCAAGCTATCAGCCTTGAGGCCATTATACGAGATGATGTTGTCGAGGTTAAGTCACCTCAGCGGTATCACTATAGTCCAACTTGAAAACACACATCTCAAGCTAAAAAGAATATTTGATAAGCTCAACCTATATATGGATATGACTGGGTATTCATGAAAATTCAGCGGGTATGAATCCTAGGGAAACCATTACCAAAAAATTTGAGAGTGACGATAGTCGAATAAGGAGAGCCAGACATAATTAGGAGTAAGATAACCAAATCCCAAATCTTGTCAAAGACCTTCTTGACCTATAAAATAGGGAGTAACCATGAAGGTAGGGGGACCCACTTTCTCAAATTCTCTATTTCTCTCTCTCTATGAACAAAAATCAATGAGAACCTTTTCAACTTGAACGTCGAAGTGGCCATCATTGGAGAATCACTCGGTAGTCCTGCTCATGGTTCTTTCTTTTGGAAATTAGTGATAGGGTAGGGAAGCAGATTTGATCAAAGGGAGCCTTCAGGAGCAGAATCGGTGTTGAACCAGGATTCATCAACAAATCTATGCTATCTTGCTATACTACTATACTATACTACTATGCTACTACTATACTACTAGTATGCTATTGCTAATGTTATATAATTACTACTACTATGCTACTATTGATATTATAGTATAATAGTAGTGATAGTATAGTAGTAGTATACTAGTAGTAGTAGTAACAAAAGTGCTAGTAGTAGTATGGTAATAGTATAATAATAGTATTACTAGTAGTATAATAGTAGTGGTGGTAGTAGTAGTGATGGTAGTAATAATAGTATAGTAGTAGTAGTCTTAGTTGTAGTATAATAGTATTAGTAGTAGTAGCATAGTAGTGTATAGTACTATTAGTAGTAGTGGTAGTACAAAAGTTGTACTAGTCTAGAAGTAGTATAGATATAAAAGTAATTGTAGTAGCATAGTAGCAGTATGGTAGTATAGTAGTTCTAGTACTGGTAATAGAATATTAGTAGTAGTGTAATAGTAATATTAGTAGTAGTAGAATATTAACAGTATAATATTAGTAATATAACAGTAGTATGATAGAAGTATAGAGGTAGTAGTATGGTACTATAGTAATAATAATAGTAGTAGTACAATAGTAGTATAATAGCAGTATAGTGCTAATAGTATAGTAGTAGTATAGTGGAAATACTACTAATAGTATAATAGTAATAGTTGTAGTAGTAATACTGCTAATAAAAGTATAATTATAGTGATCATATAGTGATGTAGTTGTATTAGAAGTATGACACTAGTAGTATAGTATTGTAGCAACAATAGTATAGTAGTAGTATACTAATAATATAATAATAGTATTAGTACTAATAGTAGTAGTGTAGTAGTAGTATAATATAATAGTAATACTATTAGTGATGGTAGTAATTTAATAATAGTAGTATTAGTAGTCGTATAACATTAGCATATTAGTAGCAATAGTATTATATTAGTATAGCATTAGTAGCACTAGTATAACAGTATTAGCAGTAGTAAAATTATAGTAATGTAATAGTAATTATTATTGTAGCAATAGTAGTAATAGAATAATAATATTATTATATTATTACTACTACACTAATATTACTATACTATTATTATATTATAACTATACTACTATTACTGCTACTAATAATACTACTATTATTGTTATAATAGTGCTACTTCTACAACTATTTTGATTACTACTATACTGCTACTATACTTCTACTAGTGTTATTGCTATGACTACAACTAGTATATTATTACTATACTAGTATTACTACTACTGCTGCTACTACTACTACCACTATTATTATTACCACTACATTTCTATTATTACTACTGCTACTTCTACTACTATACTACTGCAACCGTTATACTAATACACTATAACCGTTATACTCATACACTACTACTTTTATACTATTACTACTAATACTGCTACTTCTATAGTATACAACTGGGATTACTACTAGTATACTATTGTGGGATCCAAATCAACCACCTTGGGTAGTGAAGACCCCTAGGGGCAATCTTGAAACAACAAATGAAAATATAAGGTCATTTGAGTCCAATCATGTATTTTGAGAAGATGACTTCCAATAGGTGTAAGCTCCTATTTTTAATTTTTGAACAATTGTCAGAAACTTTCTAAACTAAGAAACCAACCTAATAAAAATAGAGAAACAGATGAAAGAAAACATAAGTTGATTGATTTGAGGAAAGAGGTATATAGCTTAAGCAAGGGCATATCCTCACTTTACATTTTAACAAGTTTAAATTTGTAATCTGAAAAGATAGTGGAATGATAAAGAAAGTGGAATAGGCTTGATGTGCGTCACTAGCCTAGTCTCATGCCCTTGGCCAAGTGGAGCTTGACTTGGGAGGATGCTTGATTGGATCTCTGGCAGATGTTGATAACTTATCTTATTTCAGTTGACCTCATTAAGATTTAAAGTTTTACTGATAGCTTTTTGTTTGTTGTTAGTTGACTTCTTTGATTCTTGACTCGAAAGAAAATGGTTAGTGGTAGTAGCTTGTGCTAATAATTTCTAACTTTGTAATTGATGCCCTTTTGGTGTGTTATTGATTTGGTTGGAAGTATCACTAATGACTTTTGTGGTTAGTTTAGGTAAGTGCCACCATTAGCTTCTGAATTAGTTTAGCTCCGACATGTGGCCAATAGCTTCAAGTGTATCATTAGTTGACTTTGTTTGACTTTTAATTTGATAATGGATTGCCCCATTGGCATGTTGTCAATTAAGTTTGACAGCTTTTCGAGTTAACTTTGCTAAGAATCACCAACGATTTTTTTAGTTGGCTTGGGTTTGAAGTATGGCAGATAGCTTTGACCGTGTTGTCAATTTTCTTTTAGTTTTTGATTTGATAATCGATTGTATTATTGGTGCATTATTGATTAAGTGTGAGGTGTCACCAATGGCTTTTATGCTTAACTTAGCCAAGCATCACCAATGGCTTTTGAGTTGTCTTAGTTTTGTAGTGTGGCCAAGGATTTAAGTGTATTGTCTATTGACTTTGTTTGAACAAGGCATCTAGCTAACTAACTAAGCAAGTTCATAACTACCATAGTTTAATTTGAATTGAAAATCAATGGCCTCATTGGCGTGTTTTTTATTAAGTTTGAGGCACACCAAGTAGCTTTTAAGGTTCGCTTAGTTAAATATTACCCAATGAAATTTAGAATGTTGTCAGTTGATTTTATCTGGTTTTTATTTGATAATCAACAACATTGACTTAATCCTCGGTGAATATTGACAATTTGATTGATGATGACATCCAAGGAGATAAGAAAGGAGAATGAGAATGTTTGAATTGTTATATTATAGTACTACTAATATCATACTACTACTTCTATGCCCCTGTTATATTACAATACTACCATAACTACTTTTGCTACTTCTACTACTACTATATAATTATATTAACGTTGCTATTACTATTTTTGTTATTACTATACTAGCATTAGTAGTAAAATAATAATATAAATAGCATTATAATTACAAAAATATAGTTGTAGTAGCAGTAGTAATAGTAGTATAATAGTAGTAGCATTGTAGTAAGAGTAGGGCTAGTAGGAGTATAATCAAAGTAGTAGTAACAACAATAAGTAGTAGTGCTAATAATCGAAGTATAATCGTACAAGTGGCAATATGGTAACAGTAATACTACTATTAGTGGTATAATAGAAGTAGTGGTAGTATAGTAGCAGCAAAAGTATTATGGTATCGTAGCAATAGTAAAAGCCGTATTAATATAGCAGTATAGTAGTATAGTAGTATTGTAGTATGATAGTAGTAGTATAGTAGTATAACAGTATAATATCATACTAGTATTACTATAGTAGCATAATAGTATAGTAATAGTATAATAATATATTAGTATAATAATACTAGTAGTATAATGGTATTTGTATAGTAGTATTTGTGTAATAGTAGTATAGTAGCATTATTATAGTAGTTATAAAGGAGTGTTAATATAGTTCTAGTAGCGTAGTGATGTTAGTATAGTACTAGCAGTATAGTCATAGTAGTTGTAGTAGTAGTAGTATAACTTTAATAGTAGCAATCATAATAGTAGTAGTACAGTAGTAGTACCATAGTAGTATACTATCAGTAGTAGTATAGATATATAGAAGTATAATGGTATAGTAGTAGTACTATAGTCATAGTATAATAGTAGTATTTTGGTATATTAGTATTGTAGTAGCTGTAATCTAGGAGTACTAGTAAAAGTATAGCAATAGTAAAAGTAGTCATATAGTGTTGTACCTTTAATAGTTTAGCAGTATAGAAGCATAGTAATATAGTAGTTATGTAAGTATAGTAGTATAGAATTGGTAGAAATATAACAACAGCAATAATAGTATAGTAGTAGGAGTATAGTAGCAGTAATAGTGGTATAATAGGACAGTAGTTGCAGTATAGCGATAGTAGTGAAGTGGTATATTAATAGTAGTTTAGTTGTCTAGTAGTAGTATAGTATAGTAATATAGTAGTATTATTATAGTTGTGCAGTAGTATTATAGTATAGTAGTATAGTAGTATACTAGTACAATAGTACTAGTAGTATGTAATATTAGTAGCACTTCAATTGTAGTAGTTTAGTAATATAGTTGTATTATAGTAGTAGTATTAATAGTAGCAGTAGTAGTATAGTGGTAATAGTATAATAGTAGTAATAATATAGTAGTAGTATCGGTATGGTGGTAGCAGTTGATGTTATTATTGTAGTATAATAGGAGCAATAGAGCGACAATAATAGTATAATAATACAGTAGTATTAATACAATAGTATAGTATTATAGTATAGTAATATAATGACATATTAATTTAGTACTATAGTAGCAGTCGTAGTAGCAATTGTTGTATAGTCAGTGGTCTAGTAATAGTTGATAATATAATATAAGTAGTATAATACTAATAGTGGCATTGTGGTAGTTATATTGTAGTATAGTATTATCATTGTACTAGTATATTGAAGTAGTATAAGAGTAATTATATTAGTTGTAGTACAGTAGTATGAGTATAATAATAGTATAATAGTAGTATACTAATAGTATAGTAATAGTTGTAATATGGCAGTATATTTGTATTGTAGTAGAAGTATAGCAGTAAAGTAGTATAGTAATAAAGTAGTATAGTAATATATTAGTATTATTATAGTAGTATACTAGTGTATTAGTACTATTATTAGTACTAAAATAAAAAAATAGTAGTGTCGTACTATTAGTATAATAATATTAGGATAGTAGTATTAGCATAGTAGTTGCAGCGGTATAGTAGCATAGTCGTATCAATATAGTATTAGTAAATGTATGATAATAGTAGTATATTAATGTTAATATAATTGTAATAGTACTATAATAATAATAGTATATTAGTGTCAATGTAATAGTAGTAATATAATAGTAGTGGTATAGTAATATTAGCATTGTACTAGTAATAATATTGTAGTAGTGGTAGTAGTAATATGTCATTATTAATAGTAATCGTTATATTAGTAGTAGTATAATAGTAATAGTATAGTGGCAAACTATCTATAGTATAGAAGTATAGTAATATAATATTAGTAATAATAGTAGTAGAGTAGTATAGTAATAGTAATATATTAATAGTTATAATATAATATAATACTAGTAGTATTAGTAGTAGTATAATTCCATTAGTAGCAATAGCAATATAATAGTAATAGTAGAAGTAGTATTGCAGTATAATAGTACTAGTTGTAATATATTAGTAATAGTCCCAGCAATACCAGTAGTATAGTTATTGTAATAGTACTAATAATACTAGTCATATAATAGTTATTATAGTAATAGTAGTATGGTAGTAATAGTAATAATAATGTAGTAGTAGTATAAAAGTTTTGCAAGTTGTACTAGTAGTAGTATGGAAGTATTAATAGTATTATAGGGGTTATGGTATAACAGTAATAGCAACTGTAATTGAAGGGCAGTGGTAGAAGTATGACTGCATATGAGCAATAAGGGAAGTTGTAGTAGTAGTTGTTATTGTTATAATATTAATAGTGGTAATATTAGTAGTGTAATAGCAAAATAATAATAGTAGAAGTAGAAGTAGTAGTATAATAGTATAGTAAAAGTTATATAGCATTAATTGTATAGTGGTATAATAATAACAGTTTAATATTACAGTAGTATAGTTTTATTGTAATATATTAGTAGTTGTAGTATAATAGTAGAAGCATAATATTAGTAGTAGTATAGTAATTATATAGTAGTAGTAGTATAATAATAGTAATAGCATTATAGTACTAATAATACAACGAGACTGCTATTATACTACACTAATACTACTATACTATGACTAATATTTTATACTTTTGCTATTGTTATTATCATACTACTAGTACTTTTATTATACTACTACCACTATTCTACTAATAGTACTAAACTATAATTGTTACTATAGAGTTATTACTAATACTATATTGCAATACTACTATTATTTTGACAACTTCTATATTATTAATACAACTACTCTACTAATATTATGCTACTATTATATTACAACTACTATCATTAATATAATACTACTACTATACTACTACTAGTATTTTACTACTAGTACAATGATATAATTAAAATACTACTAGTAGTACTATACTGATACTATTACTTTTACTATAACTGTTATTATAATAATATATTACTACTACAACTATACTTCTACTACTACTACTATACATGACTATTAATATATTATAACAACAACTACTACAATACTAGCAATATTTTTTATACAGCTAATACTAATATAGTATAATATTACTATTATTACAACTACTATCACTATACTATTACAAGAACTACTATTGTACTACTATTATTATACTATGTTATTACGACTACTATACTACTATTAATACTACCATACTACTAGAAATACTACCAATATTATACTATTACTACTAATATTCTACTACAACAAATGTTCTACAATGCTACCATTACTACTACTACTACAATACTGCTACTGCAACTACTGTATTACTACTACCACTACCATACTATACTATTACAACTAATACTAATAGTACAATACTACTAAACCTACTAATACTATTATAATAGTATTGATACTAATATTATACTACTATTACTATACTTTTAACACTATGCTACTATTTGTGCTACTATACGACTAATGTTATATTACTGTAACACTCCTATTATACGTTTACTACTATTCGACTAAAATACTACTATAATACTATAACTACTACTATACTACCACTAGTACTATGCTATTACTATTATACTATAACTACAACTATAGTATTGTAACTATTTTACTATTGTTATTATGCTACTATTACTACTATTATACTTCTACTATTATATTACAAATATTATACTACCACTACTACTATAATGAATTTTATTTTACCATAATTACTATTATACTTCTACTATTATAATTAATATTATTTTACTGTTATTATCATACTACCATACTACCACTATACTGTTACTATTACTTTTATTATTACATTACTACTATTATAGTTTTACTATATTTCTATACTACAATATCATTACTATTATTATATTACTATATTAGTATATTACTACTATTACTATCACTACTCAAACTGCAACCACAACTACTATACTACATTACTCTAATAGTTACTATTATACTACTATTATTACTACAATCATACTATTACTATTATACACTACTACTTTACTAATGCTATTACCATACCACTATTATTACTGTTATTTTACTATTATAGCTACTATACAACTGTCGCTACTAATATTACACCACTACTACTATTATACCATTATAATTACTACTATAACACAAATACTAAATTGCAACTAATACTATATAACAACTGCTACTACTATGACTGTCAGTACCACTACCACTATATTAATATACTACTACTACTACTACTACTACTACTATTATATCATTACTTACATTATACTACTACTATTCCTACTATACTACTAATACTAGTCTACCAATATATTACTACTGTTACTATGCTACAATAATACTAATATACTACTACTACTATTACTACTACAACAATAATCTATGCTACTATTACACTACTACTGTACTATAATTACAATACTACTACTACTTTTACTACTGCTATACTGCTACTATTGCTATACTTTTACGATTATACTATGACTACTACTGCTATTATTGTACTACTATAACTATACTACCACAAAAATACTATTACACTACTATTACAACTATTATACTACTACTAATATTACTATTATTACTGTGATACTTCTACTAGGGCTACTACACTACAATTACTATACTCTGTGAATACTACAGTGATACTTCTACTACTATTATACTATAATACTACTACTATATTACTACTATTATATTATTAGTACTATACAACTACCACTATTATAGTAATACAATTATACTATTATTACTACTATACTACCGCTACTACTACAACTTCCATACTTCTATCATTATTATACTTTTATTATACTACAACTTTTACAATTACTACTATACTATTACAAGTACCACTATATAGCGATTATTATTCCTATTACTATAGTATTACTGCTGCTATTATACAATAATAATACTATCATATTTGTACTGTTAATACTGTTATTACATTACTGCTAGTATACGACTACTATCATATCACTATATTACTACTATTACTAGTAATCATCTAATATGACTATTATTATATTACTATATTACTATATTACTATTATTATTACTCTTATAATTTAACTACTACAATACTACTACTCGACTACTGCTATAATAGTACTATAGCTATATTATTACATTATCACAACTATAACATAATCATAGCTATTTTTGTTATATCTACTACCACTGTGGTTACTGCGACTATGACTACTACTACTACTATACTACAATTACAATACAACTATTAGTGTACTACAACAACTACTACTACTATTATAACTACTACTACCATATTGCTACTACTAGTACTACTGTACTACTAATATGTCACTACTACTACTACTGTACTTTGACTAATACTAGTATTACTACTATTGTACTGCTACTTCTACAGCAATACTACCATTACACTACTATTGTACTACTACTACTACCACTACTATACAACTAATGATACCATATAAATATTATACTACTACTATTATCATTAAGTTTGAAACATTGTCAATGGATTTTGAGAGCATGTTGGTTTAGTTTCAAATTGTGGCTAGTAGCTTTAAGTGTGTTGTCAATTTATTTCTTTCAAAGATGGCATTTGGCTTATTGACTAAGCAGGTTCAGGCTTCCCTTTAGTTCAATTTGGTTCAAAATGGATTATGGCCTTGGCTAATGCTGACCATTTTTATTTGATAATCAATAGCTTTGATTATATTTGAAGCACCACCATTGGGTTTGATCTTATGTTGGATGAGCCTAAAGTGTGTCTGATGACTTTATGGATGATGCTGATTGACTTCTTTTGAATAAGCCATCAGGTTAACTGATTAAGCGAGTTTAAACTTACCTTTAAATTGATTTGAAATGGTTAGCAACTTGTCTTATGCTGAGCATTTCTGATTTGATAATTGATGACGACTTTGGCCTGCTATCGATTAAGTTTGAAGCATTGCCAATGGCTTTTAAGCATGTGTTGGCTTAGCTTCAAAGTTTGGTTAACAATTTTAAGCATGTTGTCAGTTGACCATATTCAAACATGGCATAAGATTGATTGACTAAGCGAGTTCAAGCCTACCATAGGTTTGCCTAGTTTGAGAAAATGATTGGGTACCTTGGCTTATGCTAATCATCTTCGATTAGGTAATAACAGTCTCATTAGCATATTGTCAAGTAAGTTTGAGGCATTGCCAATAGCTCTAAGCATGTTGTAGGCTAACCCTAATTAATCATTGATCCAACCCTGATTAGGTTCTTGATGGATCATGGTTTTAACATGTTAATGGATTTTGGTTCGACCTAAGTTGGACCCTTATTGGGTTCAGGTCGGAACCTTGATGGACTTGGGCTCAAGTTCAAGATGATTCGATTCAACTTGGTTCTGGTTTAGGTTCAACCTAATTTTGGTTCAAATTCAATTTTGTTTAAGTTTAGGTGTGACTTGGTTTAAGTTTAGGTGTAACCTGGTGCGGAGCCAAAATTGTCAACTTGGGATGGCGAAGACTCCACAAAGTAATCTCAAAATAACAAATGAAAAATGTATGTTGATTTGAGTGTGCAATCAAGTATTGCGGGAACATGACTTTCCAATAGATGCAAGACCCTATTATTACTCACCCTGATAATTGTTAGGAACATCCTAAAGGAAGGAACCTATATAATAAAACTAGAGACACGAAAGAAGAAAACATGATTAATTAGTTTGAGAAAATAGGTGCATGGCTTAAGTAAGGGCGTACCCTCACATTACAATTTAAGGACCTTAAATTTACAATCATGAATGATAGAAAATATGTAAGGGTGTATAAAAAATTTGATGCTCGCCACTACCACACTATTGTGTTCTGGACTGAGTTGAACTTAACTCAGATGGATGCTTCATTTGATATTTTATGGATGTTAATGACTTGGTTTGATTTCAATGTATGGTTGACTATTTTGACTTGTGTTTGTTGACTCCATTAAGATATGGAGTTTTACTGATGTCTTTTTATTTATTGTTAGTTAACTTCTATTGATTTTTGACTTAAGAAAATGGTTCATGGCCTTAGCTTATGCTAATCATTTTTAATTTAATAATCAATGGCCTTTTGGTGTGTTGTCGATTAGGTTTGAAGTATCACCAAAGGCTTTTGGAGTTAGTTTAGCTTTAAAACATGGCCGATGACTTTAAGCGTATCATTGATTCACTTCATTTGATAATGGCCTCATTGGTGTGTTGTTAATTAAGTTTGAGATATTGCCAATGACTTCTAGGGTTGTCATAGCCAAGTGTCACCAATGGCTTTTAGAGTTTGTTTAGTTTTGAAGTGTGTCCGATGACTTTAAGTGTGTTGTCAATTGATTTTGTTTGATAATTGATGGCTTTATTGGCTTATTGTAAATTATGTTTGAGGCATCATTAATGGCTTTTGGGGTTGGCTTAGGCAAGCACTACCAATGGCCTTTGGGATAAGTTTAGCTTTGAAGTATGGCCAATGGCTTTTAGTGTGTTATTGGTTAACTTCATTTGATAATCAATGGCCTTATTGGCATGTTTTCAACTAAGTTTGAGGCATCGCCAATAGCTTTTGGACTTGGCTTATCCAAGTGTTATCAATGAAATTTACGGTTGGTTTAGCTTTAAAGTGTAGTTGATGGCTTTAAGTGTATTATTGGTTGACTTCATGTAATAATTGATGGCCTCATTGTATGTTGTAAATTAAGTTTGAGGCTTTGCTAATGACTTATGGGGTTGGCTTAGCCAAGAGTCGCCAATGGCTTTTGCGGTTTGTTTAGTGTTAAAGCATGGTTGATAGCTTTAAGCGTGTTATTGATTGGCTTTGTTCTATAACCAATAGCCTCATTGGCATGTCGTTGATTGAGTTTAAGCATCGCCATGGCTTTTCAAGTTGGCATAGCCAAGCGTCTTCAATAGCTTTTGGGGTTGGTTTAGCTTTGAAGTGTGGTTTGACTTAATTTAGAGTTCTACTCAAACTTGTTATGGTTTAGATCAAATGGGAGGTCTACTCATACTTATTGTGAGTTTGAATGTGGTTTGAGTTAATTTTGAGCTTTATTCAAACTTATTGTGGTTTAGTTTGATTGTGGTTTAACTCAATTTAGAGTTCTCTTTCAACTTGTTGTGGTTTAGTTTAATGTGGTCTGACTCAGTTTAGAATTTTATTCGAACTTGCAGTAGCTTAGTTTGAATGCAATTTGACTCAATTTATAGTTCTATTCAAACTTGTTCTAGTTTAGTTTGAATGTGGTTTGACTCAATTTAGTGTTCTATTCGAACTTGTGGGGGTTGTGATTTGACTCAATTCAGAATTATATTCAAACTTATTTTGGTTTAATTCAAATGTGGTTTGACACAATTTAGAGTTATATTTAAACGTATTGTAGTTAGTTCAGATGTGATAGACTCAATTTAGAGTTCCAAGCAAACTTGGTGTGATTTAGTCTAAATGTTATTTGACTCTATTGAGAGTTCTATTCAAACTTGTTGTTATTTAGTTTGAGCATAGTTTGACTTAATTTACACTTCTATTTGAACTTATTATGGTTTAGTTTGAATGTTGTTTGATTCAATTAGATTTCCATTTGAATTCATTGTGGTTTGACTCAATTTGTGTTCAATTCAGATCTATTTTGATTTAGATTGAATGTTGTTTTACTCAATTGGAGTTCAATTCGAACATGCTTTGAGTTTGGATTAACTTAATTCCAACTCAAATTGACAAAGATTTGGACTGATGACTTTACATGATTATGGTTGAATCTAAACCTAAGTCATTAGTTTTCTAACTAAAATAGATGACCAATTGGGGTACTAGTCAACCAGGCAAAATGGGTGTCATTTTCGGTTAAATAGAACCAGATGATCGATCAAGTTTTGGTCATTTGATAGAGAGGATTCTTTTTTGGCTTTATTAGAACTAGACAATTGGTTGGGGTACTGGTCACCAAATAGAAAACCTATAGTTTTTCGTTTCATCAAAAGTGGTCAACTGATTGATGGTATCGATTCACTAGGAGAGCTTTGTTAGTTGTGGTTGAGTATGACCAATCGGTCAGTCAGCAGAGAGCTTTTCTACTTGTTTGGACTAGTTTTAGTACATTTTTTTTTAGCCTTTCAAGTTTATTTGTGCCTTGTTTGAATCACTTTGGTTTATTTTATTTCATTCAGTGAACTAACTCGAGTTCAATGTAGTTGAGCCATTTAAATAATTTATGTTTATCAATTTTATCTTAGTTTGAAAGCCCTCAAACTATCATAATGATTTTGGGTGAGCCTGCAGTTTGACCTTAAGTTGCTTTGACTTTCAGACTATCCGTAGCGAGGCCATTAATTAATTTAGACTTTTACGGAAGCCAGTAGGTGATCTTTTAGTTGATTAGAAGTTTAGGCATGCCCGTTGGCTAGCCTTTAGTAAGAGTTTGAATTTTGGATGAGCCCACAGGCTAGCCTTTCATCTAAATAGACTTTCAGGTGAGCTCGTAATCAGACCTTTAGTATGAATTGGCCAGGATTATACAATAATAATTACTATTACTACTAATATTATGCTACTATTATATTACTACTACTCTGATTACTACTATATCATTACTATATGACTGCTATATAATTTACTACTATTACTATACTACTATTATCGTCACAACTCTTACTACGATATGAATATGCTACTACTACTATACTATGACTATAACTCTTGCTAATATATGAGTATGCTATTACTATAATACTACTACTACTACTTCAAGTACGATGCTATAGTATTATTATATTGTCATATCATACTGCTACAATATTTTTATATTGTACAACTATACTATACTATTATACTGTTATTATTATTATTATATATTAACTATATCAATATTATTTTTACTATATTACTACTATACTATATTACTATCTCGATTGCTACTAATATCATATTACCATTAATACTATATAACTACTATACTATATCGCAACTATTACTAACATAGTTACACTATTATACTACTACTGTTATATTATTTCTGCCACTATATTACTATTATACTGCTAATAGTATTATACTACCACAATTACTATTACAACAATTACTACTATACTACTAACATACTTCTACTACTACTAATATACAAGTATTATTATAATATGACTTCAATTAATATAATACAAATATTATTATTACAACTATACTATCACTCTCACTACTAGTATTATTGCTATATTATTATAATGCAATTGTACTATAACAACTATACTATTACCGCTATTTCACTAATAGTGCTACAATTATATTACTATTATTAATAGTACTATTATACTAAACTACTAATAGTATACTACTACTATATTACTATTCGACTCTTACTATTATATTACTACTACTTTTGCTATACTGCTATTATAACACTACTAATATATTATTACTATATTAGTATAAGTACTGCTACTACTTCTATTACTATACTTCTACTATAGTATTATTATACTAAACTTCTAATAATATACTACTACTATATTAATATTCAACTCTTACTTTTATATTACTACTATTAATATTACTACTACTTTTACTATACTACTACTCTAGCACTACTAATATATTATTACTATATTAGTATAAGTACTGCTACTACTTCTATTACTATACTTCTACTATACTAAATTATACTACTATATTATTAGTATATTACAATTACTGCTATAATAGTACTATTATTAATTTTACTATATTACTATTACTTTCACTTTTATTACTACTATAATAATATACTATTGCTA
Source organism: Trichopus zeylanicus subsp. travancoricus (assembly GCA_005019695.1). Classification (NCBI taxonomy): domain Eukaryota; kingdom Viridiplantae; phylum Streptophyta; class Magnoliopsida; order Dioscoreales; family Dioscoreaceae; genus Trichopus; species Trichopus zeylanicus. Next base: position 907,503 of record RXID01014431.1, read on the forward strand.
CGACGATACAACGACTACTACTAATCTTATACTACTATGAATACTTACACAACTATAATATTATACTACTACCATATATCTACTGACTTATTAGTATAACAACTTACTACTATTATAATATTATACTACTATTACTATACTATAGTTACTGTTACAACAACAATAATGACTACTACTATAATACTATTGCTACTACACTATTACTACAATTAATACTACTAATACTATTACCGCTATACTACCACTACTACTATGCTACTACACAATACTACTATGCAACTATTTCTATTATACTACTGCTAATACTAATATATTACTACTAGTACCACTATAATATGATAGAACTATTGCGTTACTGCTGTTATACTACTACCACCACTATACTACTACTATTATTACTATATTACTATTTCTAATATTATTATTATATTATATTATTACTACACTACTACTACTAAAATACTATACTACTATTATATTGTTACTACATCACTACTACTATGTTACCACTATACTACTAGTGATATACGAATGCTATCAATATTACTACTATACTATAATATTCGTACAATAGGACTGCTAATATGCTATTATACTACTACTATACTATTACTAGTACTATTATTATACTAGAATTATACCACTAATATACTACTCCTATACTAGTACTAGTAGTAGTACTAGTTGCATATTGCTGTTATACTACTATGATACTACTACTACTACTATAATAAAACTACTGCGAGTATTGCTATAGTAATACTAAAATATTACTACTGTCACTGCTATCAATTCTACTATGTTGCGGCTACATTACTAATATACTACTAGTACTATACTACTTCAATACTAGGACTAATGTTACTAGTACTATATTACTACGATACTAGTACTAATGCTACTACTACTATGCTAATTCCGTATTACTCTACTACTTCTATAATAATATATCACTACTACTATACTACTACTACTATTACTCGATTACTACTACAACTACTATGATTATATTAATACTATTACTACTACTATACTACTATTATACTACTGTTATAGTACTAATATAATACTACTATATTGCTAATATTGCTGCCCCTATCACTATACCATGCTACTATACTATATTACTATAATATTATTATACTATTACTGCTACAATACTACTATACTATTCTACTACATAATATTATTATATTTCTACTACAGCTATAATAATATTATACTAATACTACTACTATAGTAGACTACTGCTATATTGTTCTACTATATTACTAATACTACTATACTATTATACAATACTTTTATACTACTGCTATATTGCTCTACTATACTACTAATACTACTACACTACTATACAACATAGTATTCAAGCGATCCAGCCCTAGAAGCAGTTGGCGATGCATCTTCAAGCTACACCCAACTTTTCAAGCTATTGGTGACGGCTCAAAATGAATAAAGTTTTCACCTACACCTTGTTGACTATAGAAACACTTCAACCAAAACAAAAAGAAGTTATCACCTATGCCCTATTGGCAACAAAAACACTTAAGGTTAAATAGACTTATTGTCCACACCTTATCGGCTAATGGAAACACTCCAATTTGAGTAGAGATATCACCAATGCCATATCAGCTAACAAAAACATTCCAACCTTAATAAAGTTATTGCTAAAGCTCAAAGATAATGAAAACACTTCAAATCAAAAAGTTATCACCAAAACTCAAATGCAACAGAAACACTTTGAACTTCTCCCATTCCCTTTCACAATTTGGGTTGGATTTTCTGCAGTTTTGTGTAGGGGAGCGGCACAGTAGCAAACATCAAAGTTTCTTCCCCGCCATTTTTCTTTGCTTTCTCAATTTCTTTTATTTTTCTATAATTCTTTGTTAAACTTTGTTGTAAAGTAAGGGTATACCCTTGCTTAAGCCACGTAGCATTTTTCTTAAGTCAAGTCAAAGATGATTAGCAAAAGACAAGGTTGCTAGTCATTCCCCCAGATGAAATCAAACTAAAGGTTGGCTTGAACTCACTTAGGCAGTCAACCAGGTACCCTATTGAAAGAAAGTTATCGCTAATGCCTTATTGGCTATGAAAACACTTCTAAATCAAATAAGTTATCGTCTATGCCTTATTGGCTATGAAACACTTCAAAACCAAAAATGTTATCACCTATGCCTCATTGGCTATAAAATTACTTCAAAACCAAAAAAGTTATTGCCTATGCCTTATTGGGTATGGAAATGCTTCAAACTATGAAAGTTTTGCTAATGGAAATACTTTAAACCATGCAAATCAAACTAAAGGTAGGCTTGTACTCACTTAGTTAGTCAACCAGGAATTTGGTTTATACGAAGCTATCGCCAATGCCTTATTGGCTAACAAAAACTTTGGCTAATGGAAACACTTCAAACCCAAAAGTTATCACCCACACCTCATTGGCTAATGGAAATACTCCACCAATGAGAGTTATTGCCAACACCACCAAGCTAACATAAATACTTTAAACTAAGATGGAGTTATCACCAATGTCTAGAGCTAATGAAAACACTTCAAACATTCTCATTCTCCTTTCATGTCACCTTGGATAACATCATCAATCAAATTATCAATACCAATCGAGAATCAAGTCAAGATCCATCCGAGTCAGACTCCACATGGTCCAATGCACAAAAGTAGGAAGGTAGTGCACATCAAAGCTTCTTCCTTATTTCCATTATCTCATTTTGTATTCTTTCATGATTATAAATTTAAATTTATTTAATTATAAAAGGGTGTATGCCCTTATTGAAGGCATCCCTTTTCTTCAAATTAATCAAATAATACTTTAGGAGGTTTCTGAAAATTGTAGCGGTAATTAACAACAGGGGATTTTGCTTGTTGAAAGTCATATTCCCATAACACCTGATTGCACATTCAAACCACCATATTTTTTATTTATTACTTTGAGATTACCTATTGAGATCTTCTATATCCCAAATGGTGAATTTCTATCCCACAAATTTGGGTATGCCCAGTAAGAGATAACTTCTCCTCCAAGTGTAGAAACCTAGCTAATGTGATAGAGACATTAATGAGATAGTATTACGATTAAAACTAACCAATTGTGTTCCTTCTTGTGGAAGAAAGTATCCAATGGCATCAGTGAAGAACTTCTCCACCTCAAAATACACTATCATCCTAGGGACAAGAATGGTTGTGTGTCAGTGGTTGTTGTAGAAGAAACCAAAGTTCAAATCGAGTTTAGAACCATTTTTGAGACTGTTCAGTTCAAGAGAGTGCTTGCTATGACACCTATTGAAGTTGCCATCATGTCAGACTAGCCCACTTCTTGCCTTCCATCAAGGGGAAAGATGCTCAATGTCATTATCCAAAATGAAAAGGTTCACTTTGATGAAGAATCAGAAGTTGAGCTAAACCAACAAAAGCATCAATCTTCCAGAGACTAGGCCCAAAGCAAAGCTTAGTCTTTGATCACGTTCACCCAACTCCTAATAGGAGGCAACCAAAGCAAGCCCAAACACGTACATAGATATAGAAGAACTCATCCTTACTATTACATACAAAGGAAATACTATTGAAATATTTAGCCGACTTGGGAAGCCCACCCCTTGAATGAAGACAGTTATTACCACTCCCACCTCTAACTCTTTTACTCCATTACGTGGCTTAGTGAAGGGTAAAAGTCAAAGTGGTACAGTTCTACCTTAAGACTATAGCTAATGGGAAAATAACTAAGCCAAATAACAAGAGTCACAATAAGGCTACAACATAGCATAAAACTCCAAAAAATATTGACCATTAATATTGTCAAAATTATTTCTCATCATGACTCTATGAGGGATCATGAGCCCACGCCTCAATAGGCGACATAGTAAAAGAAGGTTGTATGAATAAGAGTTAAAAAGAAAGATGTTCAAGAAGAAAGAGTCTGTATGAGTCAATCCTTGCTACCACAACAGAGAGAAGGTGTAACTACACATTCCATTAGAAAACTCCTGAATGAGGTAACCTAACTAATGAGAGAAGTTAACCTTAGTCCAAAAGACACCAAACTAAGACTTGATCCTTGAGATGTGGACCAACATGTCTTGACAGAAGCCTTGGTCCTAACTGAAAGCTCTAATGAGGAAATGACAATAGAAGCATTGTGAGAGCAACTGAGATAATATGGGAAATAGAAAGATGAAGCTCAGAAGAGGGTTATGGAATTACTAGAGATGATGATACAATGAGACAAAAGCTCAACAAGTTGGAGAGATCTTAATAGTCATCTCATTAAATTGTAGAAGTGGTAGAAGACATACCCCTTATAGGTCAAATCTCTGAAATTGTTGGTCCTTCACAAGCACTTCCTCCACTAGTAAGGGATACCCAATCCCCAATCATAGGAATTTCTACCAATGTGGAGTTGCTAGAGTACATCCTGTGGCAAGTACAACAAATGGTGACTACATAAATAAGATAAGTAAGTGACATAAAAATGATAAATGATGCAAATAAACCATACCCTAATCATCATGATCGAGTATTGTATCCTAAAGGCTATATAGTGCCTAAGTTTAAATAATTTAATGGCATTGGTAACCCTAAACAGCATAAACCTCATTTCATGACTCTATATGGGGACTCAAGCAATAACCCTTTATTATTATTTTGTAACTCTATGTGGGGACTCAAGTAATAACCATTGTGGACCTCATTTCAACACTAAAGTGTGCTAATGAATTAGTCTTGAATTACATCACACAGTGGAGAAACCATAGTATTAGGTGTGAATAATCCATAAGCTAATTTGAAGCTATAAATTTAGTTCTTAGTAACATAAGAAAGAACTGGATGGCACCATACCTTAGTGCTTCTTTTATCCATACTTTCTAAGACCTTATTACAGGTTATGAAGTTGGAGAGGATTGGCCAAGCAGCCTTAGCAGGTTTATAAAATTTTAAACTAGAAAAAGCCTTTGACCACACTTCAAAGCTAAGCCAACTCAAAAGCCATTAGTGATACTTGGCTAAGCCAACCCCAAAAGTCATTGGTTACACCTCAAATGTAATGGACAATATGCTAATGAGGTCGCAGATTATTAAATAAAAAATCAAACAAAGATAGCTAACAACGCATTCAATGTCGTCAGCGACGCTTTAAAGCTAAGCCAACTAATATGCTATCAGTAATGCTTAGCTAAGCCAACCGCAAAAGTAGTTGGTGACACCTCAAACTTAATCAACAACATGCCAATGAGGCCATCAGTTTTCATATCATATCAAATTATGGTAGTCATGAACTTGCTTAGCCAGTCAACTAGATGCCTTGTTTAAACAAAGTCAATAAACAATAAACTTTAGGTTGTCAGCCACACTTCAAAGCTAACTCAAAAGCCATTGGTGATGCGTGGCTATGATAACCCCAAAATTTGTTGGTGACATCTCAAACCTAATCGACAATGCACCAATGAGGCAGTTGATTATCAAATAAAAAATTAAAACAAACCCAACAACACACTCAAAGCCATCAGCCATACTTCAAACCTCAGCCAACTCAAAAACTATTGGTAACTCTTAGGTAAGACAAACCCGAAAGTCATTGATGACATCTCAGACTTAATTGATAACACACCAATGAGGCCATCCGTCATTAAGTTAAAAATAATAGGAAGCCAACTGATGCCACATTTTGGAGCAAAACCAACTCAAAAGCTATTGGTGACACTTTCCTAAACCAACCCTGAAGTCCATTAGTAATGCTTCATATGAAACCAATAACATGCCAATGGGCCATCAATTATCAAATTAGAAATTATTAGTAAAATCTAGTGCCGCAAATAATTTTTTTCTCAAATCAAGAATCAAAAGAAGTTAATTGACAATAAACAAAAAGCTATTAGTGATACTTCAAATCTTAATGGGGTCAACTGACACAAGCCAAGTTATCAGCAACCACTTGGGATCCAATCAAGCATCCCCCTTGATTCAAGTTCCACTCGGCCAAGGGCATAGGGGTAGGGTAGTGATGCATGTCAAGCCTATTCCCACTTCCTTTCTCATTCCACTCTCTTTTATGATTATGAATTGAAATTCTTTAAAATTTAAAGTAAGGATATGCTCTTTCTTAAGTCATGTATCCCTTTCTGCAAATTAATTAAATTATGTTTCCTTTCCTTTGTGTCACTATTCTTATTAGCTAGGTTTCTTGCTTTAGGAGGTTTCTAACAATTGTTGGGGGATTAAAAGAAGGAGCTTATACCTATAGGAAGTCATGTTCCTACAACACCTGATCACACTCAGACCACCTCATGTTTTTCATTTGTTATTTCAAGATTTTTCGTTGGGGTCTTCGTTACCCTAGGTGGTCAATTTGGATATCACAGTAGTATAGTAGTACTAGTCCAAGTTGTATACTATAGTAGTAGTAGTATTAGTAGTAATAATATCACAATAATAGTATTATTAGTAATAGTATAGCAGTAGTAGTATTAGTAGTAATAACATAGTAATTAATAGTATATTAATATAGTAATTGTAGTAGTACAGTAGTAAAGGTAGCAGCAATAATAGTATAAATATAGTAGTAATAGTATTATAACAATAGTATTGTAGTTTAGAGATAGTAATAATTGATGTAGTAGTAATAGTAATATAATAATAGTATAGTAGTAGAAGTTGTAGTAATACTACTATTAGTAATATTGTAGCGGTATAGTAGTAATAGAAATAGTAGTAGTAGAAATAGTAGTAGTAGCAAGAGTAGCACTAGTAGCATAGTAATAGTAGTAGAAGTAGCGCTACAATAGCAATAGTGGTAGTATTATTAGTAATGGTAATAGTAATATAACTATAATATAGTAGTATAGTAGCAGTAATACAATAATAATAATACTATTCTACCACTATTGCAACAAGAATTACTACTACTACATTAGCACAACTTAATACTACCAATACTACTATACTACAATTACTAATACTATACTACTATAATATTATTGATAGTACTATATAGTACTACTATAGTACTATTATACTGCTACTAATACTACTACTATTACTACTATTACTAATAGTACTAATATTATGTTATACTAGTATTGCACTGTTTCTATTAGTGTTACTACAATTGTTATAATACTAGTGCTACTACTACTATACTACTAGTGTTATACTATTGATACTATAACTATACTACTATACGACTGTTATAACTATACAACTAATAGTACTATTGCTATACTATATTACTACTATACTACTGCTACAAACATAACTATTATACTAGTAAGATTTTAACTATACTATTACTGCTACTATTACTATGCTACTACAGTACTACTACACTACTACTATACTACTACTATACTATTACTATTACTACAACTATAACACCATATTTCTACTCTAATACTACTGCTGTACTATTATTATACTACTAATATTATACTACTATCATTATACTACTGTTAGTACTACTATTAATATACTACATAATGAGTACTATTGCTAGTGTTGTACTACTATACTACTGTTATATTATTACTACTATTATACTACTACTACATCATTACTATACTACTATACTACTACTATTTCATTATAATTACTTTTACTACTATACTACTTATATACTAGTATAACTTCTGCACTACTACTGGTATTAGTACAATACTATTAATATGCTACTACCACTAGTACTACTTACAACAATTAATGCTCAACTACTATATCACTATTACTATAATAATAATAATAATAATAATAATACTATTACTATTACTATTACTGCCACTAGTATTTATACTATTACTAGAACTACTACTATTATGCAACTACTAACACTTCTATTACTATTACAACTACTATACTACTATTATACTACTACCACTATTATACTACTACGACTCTTAGAGTAGAGTATAGCAATAGTAGTACTAATATACTAATATTAGTATAATTATAGTGGTAGTATTATAGTAGTATAGTAGTAGTAATAGTATAGAAGTACATATAGTGGTATAGTAAAATAGTATGATATTGTTGACGAATCTTGGTTCAACACTGGTTCTAGTTCAAAAGGGTTCTTGAGATCAAATATACGTAGCCATCTTGTTGCTAATCTACAAGAGGAAGAAGTACCATAAGGAGGACCATCGAAAGATTCTCAGATGATGACAACTTCGATGCTTGAGTCTGAAAGGTTCTCATTGATTTTTTTCGCACAGAGAGAGAATTAGAGAATTAGAGTGAGAGAGAGTCATCCAACCTTCATGGCTATTCCATGTTTTATCAGTTAGGAAGGTCATTGATAGGATTTGGGATTTCATGATCTTAGTCCTAATTATGTTAGACTCCTAATTTAACTACAATCACTCCCAGATTTTCTACTAATGATTTCCCTAGGATCTATGTCTCCTAGATTTTCATGAATTCCTGATCATATCCATATATAGGTCAAGCTTGTCAAATATTCTAGTTGGTGTTGAGATGTATTTCTATTAGATGGACTATAATAAAATTGCTGAGGTGACTGGACCTTGGCAACAACAACATAGATAATGGCCTCAAGGCCGATAGCTTGGTCCCCTTAATTAGTAGTTCACACTGTAGGTTGGGTCCTTATTTGCTTTTAGTTCAGTTATTTTTTAGCTCAGTGTATCATCAATGCCGCCCTAACTCTAGTCATGAATTTAGGTGCTCTGTGGGTGGAGTTACTTCCTCTTTCAGTAGCTCAGATGTCTTTTTTTTTATTTTACTATTTTGAATTCTTGAGGTTCAAGTCCACTATTTTCACTAAATAATGAGGGGTGATGGTTGTCATGACTCCACATGAGGTGAGTCACCAATTCATAGCATTGTTCCTAGTGCATGTTGCTAATGAACATGACTTCTTAAGAGTTGAGACACTATCCTATTGAATCATGCAAAATTATTACAATTTATCTTATTCCAACGTGATGGTCTAGAGGCATCCATTTCTATATTGAGACAGCCCTTGATGTGGACACATGTCTCTCGTGATTGGGGTAGAGATCTCTACCTCCTACCTTTTAGGCTTCCTTATTCCATGTAGTAATGATCCTATGATTTGGGGAAGGCTATTTAAGGAATTCTTCATCCCTTTTCACCCATTTTTGGCAATCTTTGTACTGTGTCTCTTGCAACCCTTGTTTTCCATCCTTTATTTGCTAAGTTTTTTTTTGAAATGACATCTTATTCCGCTCCTTCCTCCCTTAGAAGGGGTCATCTTTTGGTAAGGGAACTACTACTCCATCAATCCTAGTACTCATAGATTTATCCTCCAAGGCAACATCCACCCTAGTTCCCAATGTTGGTGGGTTGAGCTTCATGCACTCCATTGCTTCTACGGCCTCCAAGGGCCCGTTTGGTGCTGGGTCAAGGTCAAGGTCAAGGTCAAAGAAAGTGGTAAAATGTAAAATGATAATGCGGTCAAGTAAATCTTGTTTGGTTACTGATCTGGCTAGCGAGTGTTTTAAATTTTTTCTGGACAAATTTGCCCTCAGTAGCCATCCTCGCCGCTGTAGCTGCCGCCGCCGACTTCATCTTCTCCGATGAGGTCCGGCACGTCAGTGAGCTGGCCTGGCAGCTTGGGCGGCGAGCTTGCACGGGGAGCTCGCCGGGCAAGCTCGGGCCCCGAGCTCGCGCGAGGAGCTGGCCGGGGGAGCTCGCTGGGTGAGCTCGCGTGCAGTCAGCTCGGGCAGTGAGCTCACACGCGGAGCTCGCCGGTCGAGCTCGTGTGGGCAGCTCAGGCTGCAAGCTCACGCAGAGAGCTCACTGGCCGAGATGAGGGCATTTTAGTCATTTCTTATTTATAATTAAATTAAACTAAATAATGTTAGTCTGGTCAAATTTTTGGTGTTTGAAAGATAGTCTGGTCAGTGCGAGGTGACCCTGACCCTAACCCTGAACTAAACGGGCACCAAGGGGCCAACTCCTATGGCTATCTTGTCCTCTTCTGCAAGGGTTGGTTCCAAGCCATCAGCTATTCCCGCACCAGTGGCTCCAAGTCCACTTGAGGAATTACCTTAGAGTAAGTGTCATTTTTTATCCTTTTCAACCATTGTGGCTTTTATCTTAGATTAGGGGACCTTCTCTGGCTTTGGAAAGTGAGACTTAACTTTGTACTTTATTAGGTGTCACTCAGGTGAGAGTTTGGAATTTTAAATCCACTTTATAGGAGAAAAACCCTTGAAGACACAGTCATCGTGTTCAACTTTCCAGATGGAACTGAGTTGGACCAGTTGGGTATGAGGATGAGAGCAAGAAATTTAGAGAGGAGTTTGGGTTAGAGTTTAGTACCTATTGGAAGATATTCAAAAGTAGCTTTAGATGCCCTATAGATAGCTTTACCCAGGATATCATCGGAGACTAGGACCTCTCCCTTGATCAAATTGTGCCTAACACCATAAAAGTTTTCACTATTCTTTGAACTCAAGCTAATCCAAAGATTTCATTATGATTGTTGAAATATTCAGAGATGCCTTCAAGGGCAGTCAAGGTTCAGAAATTGAGGGTAGATGGTATTCTAATCCCAAGAAATGGTGTAGATTTGCTTTTGGATTTTTACCAAGGTAAACAAAATTCTTTCTTATGGTAGGGCAACCCTTTCACTCACTGAGCTAGCCTAGAGATCTACCCTAAGGTTCACTAGCTTTTAATCTCTTGGGTAGATGAGATTGAGGATGTTAGATATACTCCCACATGGCTCGATAATGCTTGCCTACTAGAGCATGGCTTATCCGTGGCATGGGATGTCAGTACGTACCATAGACTTTTGTGTTCTTGATTCTTCAGTTACTTTCTCCTTGATTGAATCATGGGTTAGATTTTCCATAGGGTTGACCTAGATCTCCTTTATGAATGAGTTTCTAAGGCAAAAAACTAGGCACTCCTTAGGTGTGCCCTATCCTATCATCTCGAAAGTGGTCTTCTAAAGTAGAAGGCAATGCTTCCCTTCAGGAGTATGTCTAAGGCCAAGGGAAGAAGAGGTGAGAGGAGGAAGCTAGTATAAAAGTGAATGGAAGACAAGGAATGGGTAGGCAATACCTCACCCTTTTGAGTCCCTCTCTTGAGTTGAATCCATAAGAGAGGCCACCAAGGAATAGAACTCTTCTACTGTGAACTCCACTGACTACAGGAAGAAGGCAATTATGACTTATAAACCTACACCTCCACCTCCCCATATCGAAGTGTGGACAAGGTCCACCTCTAATTATCTAAGCTCCTTAAGCAAGGAGATGGACACCGAGGAGTATTTCCTTACAGATTTTGGGGATAGAGGAAACACCCACATTGAGCAGTTCCATATAGATTGGGTCTTCTCTAAGGGGGCTCGTACTTGTGCCAACATCCTCTTCTATCAATGCTACTCCTTTTTTCATTTTAGCTGACTTTTAGCTCAGTTGTAGATACTATAATTTTTTCATTATATAGGTTGATAATTTTTGAAGCCTAGAAGTAAATGGCTTCTAAGAAGAATAACACTACTAAAGCCAATGAGGATGTGAACTTTCACTATTCTTAACTCGAGTCACTCCATCTCGAGATTGAGAAGATGAAAAAGGAGGTAGAGGAGGAGAGAAATATCCTCTAGGTGGAGCAAGATTCAACCTTAACAAGGCTGATGGAACTAGGGGCTTGTAAAAGGCTGAGCTAGACCAAGCAAAGGATGAGGTGGTGGCCATGTTGTACCGAAGCTCAGAGTACTTGAGGTCTTTGAAGGTATGTAAGATGTAGACTGTTCTCGAGTTAAAGGCTAGTGATGAGTATCTCCCTGAGTGGGGCTTTCTCTCGGCCAACTCCTTCTCTAAGGACTATCTCTACTGTACAGACATGATAAAGAAGACTCACTATGATTTTAACTTCAAGCTTGATGACCTCCAAGTGTAACTTTGCAATAACTTGTAGATTCACCACCTTAAGTGGTAGTATGAGGAGATCCTCTATAGGGATAAAGAAGCTAAGGCATCTGCTCAGTCTTGAGGGCCTATTGCCCCAAAGGAGTCCACCAAACCCCTAGCATCCTCCAAATCGTCCCACATTATTCTCTGTCATATTTTTCTCTAAAAAACTTTTGTAACCAAATTTCCCCTCAAATATGATATTCTTGTGATGAATGAAAGAGATTTTCTTTTACTTGCACCTTTTCCCTTTGCATCTTTGGCTGACATCCCTCTTGCACATATCTTGGCCCAAGATCACTTAAAGGTCAATTGTTCCCCATTATGCTTACAAATCACTATATAGTTTTGCCCTTTAGTCATGGTAAAGATTACTATTAAGTGACAAGTCATAGCTCACGTTTGCAATGGTTGGCTTTGGAGCTCTTTAAGTAATGGTACTTAAACTTAATATGGCTAGTACTTGGTCTTCCACCAAGAGGAGAAAGGCTTAGGGAATAAAAGGGACTATTAAGAGAGAAACTTCAAGGACCATAATGTAACCTAAGGTGAAAGCTTTACATAAGAATCTTAAGTCTTAGCAAAGTTCTAAGGATCTCATGGTTGGCTTATTACCAAAGTCTTATGCCTTGTATAAAACCAAGGTCTTGTGCCTGGATTATTGTTGAGATCTTATGCCTGACTTATTATTGAGGTCTTATGCCTTGCTTATCACTAAGGTCTTATACCTCTAGTACAACCAATGTCTTATGCCTAGTTTATTGCTAAGGTCTTATACCTAAGGTGAATTTGAGTTCTTATGCTGGGCTTATTATCGAGGTCCTATGTCTCAAGTAGAATCGTGGTATTATGCCTGGCTTATTCTCAAGGTCTCATGCCCAGGGTAGAATGAGGTCTTATCCCTGGCTTACCACCAATAATGTCTTATACTCCAAGTGATTAGAGTTGTTGTATCTCTGGTGAATTTATGATCTTTTGTTTGCTTACTATTGAGGTCATATGTTTGGTTTACCACAAGGTCTTATGCCTCGGATTAATCAGAGATCTTATGCCTGACTTATTTTTATGGTATTATATCCTAGATATAACTAAGGTCTTGTGCCTCGAGTAAAACCAAGGTCTCATGCTTGGTTTATCACCAAGATCTAATGTTTGGATTATTACTGAGGTCCTATGCTTTTGATGGATCAGAGGTCTTATGCTTGGTAGATAGTGATGTTTAATATTGAGCACCAAGATAATAAGGAACTTTCTAAGGCATGCCATGTAGACAATCTAATAAGGTTTTATATTTAGATTAAATTATGCCTCCATTATCTCTTTTGATATTGACAAGTCTTGTCCAAATCTATCACCAAAGAACTTGATTAATTAGTTTAGCCTATCAAATTATCCAATCACCCGATCATAATCATCGGTTGCATTCCCATGTATTATGGTATCGGGCCACTCACTACTAGTACTCAGCAATAATAATGCAAGCCTTCCCCAAACTTCTAGGATGAGAACCTCCTTGGCTTAGCCATTTGCCTCATTCATGTTAGGATTATAAGCCCAACTCAAGGTGAAGTAAGACCAATTTTCAATAGAATCATAGCTTCAACCCCATAAGTGAGCATGAAAGGTGACTCCTTAGTTGTTGTCCATGGTGTGATCAGCAAGGCCATAGAACTTGTGGTATGTTATCGACCTAGACACCTTTTGCTCTTTTGAGAAGCTTCTTTATGCCTAAAAGTAGGTTTGATTAGTTACCTATGTAGATGTTACTACATTATTCTTTCAATCTTGAGCTATCAAGTTGCTTCCTATTAGCTATAACTAGCACTTTTGGTAATATGAACCTATAGATCATGCTTCGCCATCGGAACTCCAAAATATTTCTCTCAGGGATTGTGGCTAGGGATTTAGCTTTCATCCATTTGGTAAAGTAGTTAATAGTAACCACTGAGAATTTTCTTTAACCTGATCCTAATGGGTATAGACTTAAGATGTTCATCCCTCATTAGTCAAAAGGCCATAAAGATTAGGTCATCTAGAGCTCAATTACCAAACTATAGTGTGAGGAGGTATGCCTCTTGCATTGTTCGCATTTGGAGATGAATTTGGATGTTTCACAAGTCATGTTGAGCCAATAATACCTTTGTCTTAAGAGCTTGGGTGCCACGGCCTATCCTCCTCAATGGCTCGCACATATACCACCATGAACCTCTCTCAGATGGCATAGTCAACTTCCTCAGGTCTTACACAATGGAGAAGGGTCCATGTGAGGGACTTTTATGTAGGACTCCTTCTAATAAGTGATGTCCAGGGCTAGCTTCATGGTCTTCTGGGCCTCTTTTGGGCCCTCAGGAAGTTGCCCATATTTAAGGTAAGAGATAATGGGATCTATCTAGTAGGGCTCTACATCAACCACATTCACCTCAATGGTATCTGATTATCTGGGTTGTTGAAGATTCTCCATAATGATTTGCCTTGGTACCAAATTTGAAGAAGCCCAAGCTAGCTAAGTGAGAGCATCTACCTCCATTTTGCTATTTTGGGGTACCTGGAAAATTTCCACTTGCTCTATTTTTACCATAAGCTTCTATACCTCAACTAGGTACTAGACCATAGGTGTGTCATTTACCTTGTACTCTCTAGTAACCTACAAACACACAGGTTGTGAGTTGCTAAATATCTTTAATTTTTTAGTTCCTTCCCCTAACGCCACATGCAATTTGAGGAGGAATGCTTAATACTCTGTGGCATTGTTTGAAGCCTTGAATTTAAGCTAGGCTAAATACTCAGCCACTCTCACATCTGAACACTGAAGGAAAACATCAATCCTACAACTTGACTTGCAAGATGAGCCATCTACCTAAACCTCCCAAGACTCCAATTTTGATTTTGCGATGTATAAGATCAAGTAAGTCCATTGAAGCCTAGGCTTTGATATCATTCCATGCCTCGAGGGGTGGCATCAAATTGACTTGACTCGATGGACCACTTGAACAACCTTCCTGGTGCTTTTGGCTTTTGCAATATCTATCAAAGTGGGAGATTGGTGAGCACTATAACCAAGTGTGCTTGAAAGTAAGGGTGGATCTTTTAGGTTGCCATCACCATGATGTATGCTAACTTTTCTAATGAAGGGTACTGGACCTCTACACCTGTGAGTATGTGACTCACATAACATATAGGGTTTTATTTTCTACACAAGTCACTTATTAAAATTAAACTAATCACCTGGTCTAATGTAGCTATATAAAGGAAGAATATTGCACTTACTTCTGGTCTCACTAGTAAGGGTGGTTTGGCTAAGTGCTTTTTGAGGTCTTAGAAGGCTTGCTCACATTCTTCCATTCATTTGAATTTGTAGCTTTGCTTGAGTGCCTTAGAAAAGGGCAAGCACTTCTCTCTAGATTTGGATAGGAATTGAGCACCACCAAGTAACCTGTGATCCTCTACATCTCTTTGATGGAGGTTAGAGACTTCATTCTCCTAACTACTTCAATCATTTTAAGGTCAGCTTCTATCCCACATTCTGAGGCTAAGTAGCCAAGGAGCTTTCCTGAGCCTATCCCAAAAGCATACTTCTTTGGGTTTTGCTTCATCCTAAACATCTAAAGTGTGTCAAAATCTCTTCTAAATTGTTGGTATGCCCATCAATGTGGAGATTTCCACCAGCATATCATCAAATTATGTTTTCACATTCCTATCAAGCTAAGGCTTGAAAACTTTGTTCACCATTCTTTGGTATGTTGCCCTTATGTTCTTTAGTCCAAAAGGCATTGGAATGTAATAGAGCAGACCTTGATCTATGATTAAGGTAGTTTTCTCCTTGTCTTTGAGATGCATCCCAATATGATGGTAGCCTACGAATGCATCCGAGAAGCTCACGAGATGGTGGCCTAAGGTAGAGTACATCAGTTGCTTAACTTAGGCAGATGATAACTATTCTTAAGGTAGACTTTATTCACATCAGTGAAGTCAATACACATTCTCCATTTGCCATTAGATTTCTTTACTATTACCATGTTTGCCAACCACTCAGGACAGTGGACTTCCCATATAAATCCTTTATTGAGAATTTTACCCACCTAAATAGCGATAGATTTCTAGCATTCAGGGGCAAAGTACCTTTTATTCTACTTGCTTAGCTTGTGATTTTCTATGACCTTAAGTTTGTGTTGTGCCACCGAAGGGTCAATACCTGGGAGATCCTCAGGGACCCATGCAATGACATCTTGGCTCCTTCTTAGGAGTTATTGTAATTTGATACCTAAGGGCTTCATGAGGTTTACCCTTGTTTGAGTATCCTCCTTGATGTTTCATTGATGACTAGGCTAACGAGCCATTCCATAGGCTCAACATGCCCCTTCTTTGGCTCAGTGATGGATTCATTGATCCCTACTACTATCAATTCCTTATTTTTGTAGCTGAAATTATTTTGCTAGTAGGGAGCATCATACTTCTTAATGAGACTTTGGTCTCCTCATGCTTCACCTATGCCATATTTAGTAGAAAACCTCATGACTAAATAAAAAGTTTAAATTATCACTTGGAGTTGATTGAGTGCCAGTCATCCCAATATTATGTTATAAGCGGAACATCTCTAAAATACCACAAAATTTGATTCAATTATGGTATTCCTTGGATCTTCTCCAACTATGAGGAGTAAGTTGATCATTCCAAGTGGAGTGACTTCATCCCACTTGAATTCAATGAGCATTTTGATGTATGGCCCTACATTCTACTTGGTCTACACTAGATCATAGGCTTGGGTAAATAGAATATTTGCCAAACATCATGTTTCTATCATGATATGGTGAGTGGTGTAGTCATATAGGACCACTAAGATCACCAATGCATCATTTTGGGGAGTGAAAATTCCTTGTTAGTCCTTGGTAGAGAAGACTATATCTTTATAGTTATACTCACAATGGTTTCTCTTGTTCTCTACATCTTTTGATCCCTCCTGGCCCCTAATGGGGGTTTACGATTTGCCAGTTGATGTTGGAGCATCACTTTGAGTTAGTGGGCTAATTAGGATCATATTGAGGTTGCCATTGAGTGGAGGGTTTTGGAACTTGGGAATAGGGTCCTTTTGGAGTGAAGTACATTGACAATTCTCCCATACATGGGTTACTTCTACACATTCACCTTGGGGGCAAACTACCTACGGTGGCATTTTTTGACAAGCCTCTTGATTTATTCCTTGAGGTGCTTTTATTCTTCTGTATCATGACCATAATTGGGGTGAAAATGATAGTACCCTAATTTGTTGATGATTTTCTAGTCAATGTGGATAGGTTAGGGCCTTCTCAAGATGTTTAGGAACTTAATCTATTATAGGACTTTGATTCCTAAGTTATTCAATAGAGTATAAGATTAAAATTCAAGCCTCTACTCCCTCTACTCCCTCTGCTTCATTTTCTACCTTTTTAGCTTGGGTGGCTTGGTCTCTAGATATTCTCTCTTCTTGATGTCACCTTTAAATTCTTTTTTCTGCCAAGATCACTTCTTAAGCATCTATGTGTTCATGGGCTAGTTGGATGAATTTTACAATGCTACATGGTGGCTAGCAGGCCATCTCATTGGCAACTTGAGCTTGCTAGATTCCATTAGTGATAATAGTGATGATAATAGAATTGTCTAGCTCAGTAACTTTTAGTCAGGCTTTCTTGAATCAGGCTAGATATTCACTTAAGCTCTCTCCCCCTTTTTGCTACATGAGAGGAGTGTAGATGTGTTCTTTCACTAGGAACCAATGAGATGAATTATTCTATGAACTTATTTGCCAAGTCATCAAAATAAGTTATTGTGTACCTCAGAAGCTTAGAGTACCATGCTCTAGCCCAGACTTCCAATGTCATTAGGAAAGCTTTGCACATAGTGGAGTCTTACACTACTTAAAGAATTATGGCATCCTTGAAGGTACTAACGTGATTATCTGGGTCCTTCGAGCCATCATGCAATTTGTAGGGAGGCTGGTGGAACTTCAACTACACTCAAAAGTATACAATTTGAGGGATTAGGGAGTATTGATCTAAATATTGGTTTGATTGCCACATAAAATAGACTTTACTTAAAAAATGAAAGTAGACTTGAATTGTTAGGTAAATATGGACTTAATTTATTATATGAAAGTGGATTTTTGTTGACCACATTGAAGTGGAGTCAATTTGCCATTTAAGTGTGGGCTTGGATGCCACTTAGAATGGGCTTTATTTGCCATATAGAAGTAGACTTGATTGGCCATATGAAAGTTGACTTGAATTATCATGTAAATGTGGACTTAATTGCCACATAAGATAGACTTTGTTAGTACACAAATTGGGCTTTGTTTGTCACATGAAAGTAGACTTTGTTTGTGATGTATATGCGGTCTCAATCACCACACAAGATGGACCTTTTTTGCCATGTGAAAATGAACTTCTTTTGTCATAACAATGTATGCTTGCATTCCTAAAATCAACTTAGGATATTGGCAAGCGGGGGTGGTAGAGGGATTCTAACTCCACTATATATCATCAATGACCATCCTTGTCTTCTAAATGGCATTGTAGGTAGTCAAAAACTAATTTATGCCCGTTGCCAAGTCTCTGGAGGACTGATATCCTAGTTTGTGCCAATAGAATCTCTACCTCATCATCGAGGTTTGACATAATAACATTTGGCCCTAATCCTTGGAACTGGTTTGGCCTTTATTCCCTAGGTGAACTTAGTATTTTCCCCCTACGTGAGAGGTCTCTACCCCTTGAATGGGAGGTGAGGAGCTAATTCGTGCTTTATGTGGACTCTGATTGCCCCCTCAATCATCATCAGTTGAGGGAAATATACCACAAATCTTTTACTGAGGATGATGGTATAGGTTGGGGTAGGGGAATCACTTGATAATGGCATTTTCCTTTTTCTAATATAAAATAAACCATTAGGTTTCCATATTTCTTCTTTTATTATGCCTTTAGGCTAAATAGGTTTCTACACTTTGTGGTGAAGTCATATCCCACTGGACATGTCAGAATTTGTGTTGCCAATATCAGCCACCTAGGATAGTGAGAGACCCCAAGAGTAATCCCAAAATAACAAAAAGAAATTTAAAATGGTTTGAGTGCACAATCAGGTGTAGTAGTATAATAGCAGTAGTAGTAGTATAATATAACTATAGTGACAATAGTAATAGTAGTAGTATAGCAATATTTATATAATAGTATAGTAATAGCAATTGTAGTAATAGTAGTAGTAGTAGTAGTATAATTGTAGCAATAGCAGTATGGTATTATAAGAGTTGTATACTAGTTTAGTAGTAGTATAGTAGTAGCATAGTAGTTGTCTAGTAGTAGAGTAGTAGTATTAGTAGTAGTCTCATAGAAGAAGTAATAAAGTAGTAGTAGTATAGTACAATAAAGTGGTACTAATAGTAATATAGTAGTATAGTAGTAGTGGTAATGTAATGATAGTACAGGTAGTAATACTGATACTAATAGTAAGATAGTTGTATAATAGTAGTAGTAGTATTCTATTAATATAAAAATAGTAGCACACTAGCAGAAGTAGCATTAGTAGTATAGCGGCATAATAGTAGCAGTATGAAAGTGGTATAGCAATATAGTTGTAATAGTAATAGCAGTATAGTAGCAATAGTATGGTAGTAGTTCTATAGTTGTACAGTAGAAGTAAGTAGCAGTAATAGTAGTAGTATAATATTAGTATAATAATAACATAGTAGTAGTATAAGAGTAGTAATAGCATATTAATAGCAGTACTGGTAGTATAATAGTTGTAATAGTATATTAGCAGTCTAGTAGTAGTATAGTAGTAGTTTAGTATAATAGTATGGTAGTAGTATAACATACTAATAGTACTAATAGTAGTAGTACATAGCAGCAGCAGTTGTTGTAGTAGTATAATATAGTAGTAATATAGTAGTAGTATATTATAATAGAAATATTGTAGTACTAGTATAGTATTAGCATAGCAATGGTACTATAGTAGTAGTATAGCTATAGTGGTGTAGTAGTAATACGGTAGTAGTATAGTATTATAGTAGTAGTAGCATAGCAGTAATACAGTATAATAGTAGTAATATGGTAGTAATAGTGGTAATCTAGTGGTAGAAATAGAACAGTAGCAGTAATGCAATAGTTCCATAGTATAATAGTAGTACTAGCGGTAATATATTTGTGTTAATAGTAGTATAGTAGTAGTTGTTGTGTAGTTGTATCGCAATAGTAGAAGCATTATAGTAGTACAAGTATGGTAGTAGTAGTCATTGTTATTGTAGCAGTAGTTGTAGTATAATTATAGTAGTATAATACTATAGTAATAGTAAGTTGTAGTTGCAGTAATAGTATAATAGCAGTATCGCAATATAGTAGTAGTATAATATTGTAGTTATACAAGTATTAATAGTAATAGTATAGTAGTAGTATATTATTATGGTAGTAATAGTAGTAAAAGTAGTAGTAATATAGTTATAGTAATAGTAGTACTAATATAATAATAATAGTACTGTTATAGGAGCAATTATAGTATAGTCATAATATACTAGAAGTATAGTGATAGAAGCAGTAGTGGTACTTATACTAGTATACTAGTAGCATATTAGCAGTGTTATAGTAGTACTATAGTAAAATTAATAGTACTAGTAATATAAAAGTAAGAGTCCTATCGCAATATAGTAATAGTTGTATAATAGTAGTTTAGTATAATAGTACTATTAGTAATAGTAATATAATTGTAGCAATATTGGTGAAGTGACAATAACAATATAATTGTTGTAGTACAGTTGTAGTATATTAATATAGTAGTAGTACTATAGTTTTGATAGTTATATTAGTACTATATTAGTAAAAGTCATATCGCAATAGTACTTGTATATTAGTAGTAGTAGAAGTATACTAGTACTATAATAGTAGTTGTTGTAACAATAATTGTGGTAGTGTACTAGTACTAGTAATATAATACTAATATAGTAATAAAAGCAGTATAATGATAATAATGTAGCAGTATAATTGTGTTAGTAGTAATCCTTATGCATTGGCTTGGTGGTTGTACTAACATCTTCTATATGAAAGGTTATTGGTTCAAACCTTGCTTAAAGCATGACTTTAGTAGTAAATCCTAATTGCTAAAAAAAAATATATATTAGTAGTATAGTTGCAGTATAACAGTTGCATTTGTAGCATAGTGTTACTGTAGTAGTGGAAATATACTACTAATACTAGCATAGTTGTATACTATAGTAATGGTAAAGTAGTAGTGGTAGTATTATAATAGTAGTATAATAGCAGTAGTAGTATAGTAGTATAGCATGAGTATAGTAGTAGTAGTATGACAGTAATATAGTTGTATAATACAACATATAATATTTTGGTATAGCAGCAATATAGTAAATAGTATTAACAATAGTTGCATTATACCAATCCTAGTAGTACTTATAGTATAGTATGGTAGTAGTATGGTTGTAATCATATTAGTATAGTAGTTATATAATAGTAGTAGTAGTATTATATCAGTAGTAGTCGAGGTAGTGGGATAGTATATTAACAATATAGTAGAAGTAGTATTAATATAGTTATTGTATAATAATAGCAGTAGCATAAACGTATAGTAGTACAATATAGCAATATTATAGTAATATGGCATGGTATTATAGTTGTAGTATAACATAGTACTTATACTAGTAGTAGAAGTAATAGTATAATAGTTATAGTAGTAGTCATAATATTGTAGTACTAGATACTCGTATAGTAGCAAAAGTTGTAGCAGTAATATAGTAGCAGTAACATATTCATACTGTAGTAAAGTTAGTGGTAATAGTAGCAATATAATAGTAGTAAATTACATACCAATCGTGTAGTAACGATATAGTAGCAGTAGTCAAAATAGTAGTAGTAATATAATAATAGTAAAGTATTATTAGTAATAGTAGTAGTAGCAGCAATAATTATTATTATATAATTGTGGCTAATTCAGACTAAAGGTTAGCTTGCGAGCCGACCTGAAGTTTATTCAGATGAAGGGCCAACCTGTAGGACTCCCGTCAAAGTCCAATCAATTTAGGGTTTGCCCGCATACTTGTTTGAAAATCAAATTCTTATTAAAGGCTAGACTATAAATGTGCCTTAAAGTCTAATCGACTAAAGGATAGCCTACAAAATTATTTGAAAGTACAAATCAACTAATGGCCATGTTGTGGAGAGCTTGAAACCTAAAGTAACTTAAGGTCAGCCAGTAAGCTTACCCAAAGTCATTATGATAGTATGAGAGCTCTCAAACCAAAATAAAATTAATAAACATAAATTGTTTAAATGGTTGAACCACATTAAACTCAACTTAGTTTGTCTTAATCCATAATAAATTCAAATTGAATTCTGATTGAATCAAACAACATTTGAACTAAACCATAACAAGTTCCAATGGAACTCGAAATTGAGCAAATCATATTCAAACTAAGTCAAAACAAGTTGGAATAGAACTCTAAATAGAGTCAAATAACATTCAAATTAAATCACAACAAGTTTGGCGGGAACTCTAAATTAAGTCATATCATATTCGAATTAAACCACAATATGTTTAAATAGAACTCTTAATTGAATCAAACCATATTTGAATTAAACCATAATACGTTTAAATAGAATTCTGAATTAAGTCAAATCACAACCACCACAAGTTTGAATATAATACTAAATTGAGTCAAATTTGAACTAAACCATAACAAATTCAAATAGAACTCTAAGTTGAGTCAAATTGCATTCGACGTGAACCATAACAAGTTTGAATAGAACTCTAAATTGTGTCAAACCATAGTGGACTTAAGCACAACAAGTTTGAAGAGAACTCTAAATTGAGTCAAATGATAATTGAAGTAAACCACAATAAGTTCGAGTAGAACTTAAAAATTAGTCAAACCACATTTGAACTCACAACAAGTTCGAATAAAACTCTAAATAAAGTTAAACCACACTTCCAAGCTAAACCAACTCCAAAAGCTATTAATGACACTTGGCTAAGCCAACTCAAAAAACCATTGGCAATGCCTCAAACTCAATTGATAATACACCAATGAGGCTCTTGATTATTGAACAAAGTCAATAGATAATATGCTTAAAGCTGTCAACCACACTTTCACACTAAACAAACCACAAAAGACATTGATGATGCTTGGCTAAGCCAACCCTAAAAGTCATTAGTGAAGACTCAAACTTAATCAACAACATGCAAGTGAGGCTATCAATTATCAGATGAAGCCAACCAACAACACGCTTAAAGCCATCAGACACACTTCAAAGCTAAACCAATCCTAAAATCCATTGGTGAAACTTGGGTAAGCCATGTGCAAAAGCTACAACACACAAATGAGGACATTGATTATCAAATAAAGTTAACTGACAATACGCTAAAAGCCATTGGCCATGCTTTAAATCTAAACTAATCTTGAAAGCCATTGGTGGCCCTTGGCTAAGCCAACCCTAAAAGCTATTAGTGATACCTCAAACATAATTGACAACAAGCCAATGAAGATATTAATTATTAGACAAAATCAACTGACAATATGCTTAAAGTCATCAGACACACTTCAAAACAAAACCAAACCTAAAGGCCATTGGTGACACATGGCTATGACAACCCTAAAAGTCATTGGTGACATCTTAAACATAATCTACAATAGACCAATGAGGCCATTAGTTATCCAAGGAAGTCAATTATGCTTAAAGTCATCGACCACTCTTCAAAGCTAAACCAAGTTCAAAAGCCATTGGTGATGCTTCAAACCTAATCAACAATACACCAAGAGGCCATTGATTATCAAATTAAAAATGATTAACATAAGTTAAGGCCACTAATCATTTTTTGAAGTCAAGAATTAATAGAAGTTAAGTGACAACAAATAGAAAGTCATCAGTAAAAGTCCAGATCTTAATAAGGCCAACTAACATAAGCCAAGGTAGTCAGCCACATATTGAAATCAAATCAAGTCATTAACATCCACCAAATATCAAATCAAGCATCCATCTGAGTCAAGTTCAACTCAGTCTAGAACACGGGAGTAGGGCAGCGATGAGCATCAAGCTTCTCCTATTCCCTTACATATTTTATGTCATTCATGATTGTAAATTTAAATTTCTTAAATTGTGTTGTGAGGGTATGCCATTGATAAGATAAAACCATGTACACCTTTCCTTAATCAATAAATCATGTTTTCTTCTTTCATTTATCTATTTTCATTAGCTAGGTTTCTTACTTTAGGAAACTCTTGACAACTATCAAGGTAATTAACAATAGAAACTTGTGCCTATTGAAAAGTCATGTTCAAATAATACATGCTTCTAAACTCAAATCAATATACATTTTTCATTATTATTTGGGATTGCTTCATGAGGTCTTCACCATCCCAGGTTGATAATTTTAGCATTGCACTAGGTTACACCTGAACTAGAACTAGGTCACACCTAAACTTAAACCAAGTTGAACCTGAACCAAAATGAGATCAAACCTAAACCAAAACCAAGTTGAATCAAATCATCTCAAACTTGAACCCCAGTCCATTAAGGTTCCAACATAGGTCAAACCCAAATCCATTAATGAGTTGAACCAAGATCCATCAACAACTTAATTAGGGTTGGATTGAAGATTAATTAGGGTTAGTCTACAACATGCTCAAAGCAATTGACAATGCCTCAAACTTAATCGATAATACACTAATGAGACTATTTATTCTCTTATTAAAGATGATTAGCACAAGCCAAGGTTGCCAATTATTTTTTCAAATCAACTCAAACCTAAGCCAGGCTTGAACTGGCTTAGTTAGTCAGTCTTATGCCATGTTTGAAAGTGGTCAACTAACAACATGCTTAAAGTTATTGATGACACTTTGAAGCTAAGCCAACACATGCTCAAAAGCTATTGGCAATGTTTCAAACTTAATCAATAACATGCCAAAGAGGTCATCAATTATCAAATCAGAAATAGTTAGCATAAGCCAAAGTTGCTAACCATTTCAAATCGAACAAAAGGTAGGTTTAAACTCTCTTAGTTAGACAAGCCAATGCCTTGTTCAAAATAAGTCAATGAGCATAATCCATAAAATCATTAGACACACTTCAAGCTCATCCACCATTGAGATCAAATGCATTGGTGATGCTTCAAATATAACTGAAGCTATTGATTATCAAATAGAAATGGTCAGCATCAACCAATGCTTCAGTCCAGTTCAAACCAAATTGAATTAAAGGCAAGCTTGAACCTGCTTAGTCAATCAACCAGATGCCATGTTCAAAAGAAGTTAATCGACAGCATGCTTAAAGCTATTAGCCAAACTTTGAAGCTAGGTCAACATGTAGTCAAAAGCCATTGATAATGCTTCAAGCTTAATCGCAACATGCCAAAGAGGTTATCGATAATCAAAACAAAGATCAAAAAGAGCCAACTAACAGCAAGTATAATGTAGTCAATGAACTTCAAATTTTAAAAGGGTCAACTAACACAAATCAAGGTAGTTAATCACACCTTTATATCAAGACAAATTAATGGCATCCACCAAGGATCAAACTAAGGTCTATCTAGTCATATTTCAAGTGCACAGGAATGGGGCAGCAATGAGTATCAAACACTTCCCTTCATATTTTTATAATAATTATGATTTTGATTTTAAATTTCTTAATTGTAAAGTGAGGGTATGCCCTTTGTGTAAGTAATGAATTTTTCCCAAATTAATCAATCATGCTTTTTTTTGTATCATTATTTTCATTAGCTAGGTTACTTGCTTTAGGAGATTTTTGATGATTTTCAAAATAATTTATAATAGATATTTTCTCCTATTGAAAGTCATGTTCCCAAAATGCCTAATTATGCTACAAGCCACTCCCAAATTCTATTTGCTATTTCAATATTACACCTTAGAGTCTGTTGCTAACCTCAGTGATTGATTTTGCTTCTATAGTAGTAGAAATAGTAGTATACTAGTGGTAGTAGTAGTATAGTAATAGTGTAGTAGTACTATTTCTACTGCTGCTAGTAGTAGTAGAAGTATAGTGGTAAGATAGTAGTAGTAGTACAAATAATAATAGTTATATTGTAGTTATAGCATAGTAGTGGTAGTAGTAGTAGTGGCAATAGCAAAAGTAGTAATGGTTGTATAGTAGTTGTACTAATGTAATAATAGTAGTTGTAGAAGTAATATACTAGTAGTAGAGTAGTAGTATTATATTAGTTGAAGTATAGAAGGAGTAATAGTAATAGTCATAGTATATTAATATAATAGTAGTGTACTAATAGTAATATAGTACTAGTACTAACAATACAAATATGGTAGTAGTATTATAGTATAATAGCAGTAGTAGTACTATAATAGTAATAGTAATAGTTGCTATATAGTAGTTGTTGTTTTAATATAGTAGTAGTTGTAAAAGTTGTAGCATAATAGAAGTACAATAGTAATAGAAGTGTAGAAGAAGTACAAGTAGCAACAGTACAATAATAATAATAGTATTGTTGTATTGCTATAATAATAGTAATATAATATTAATAGTACAGTACTAGTAATAGTAGGATAGTAGCAGTATACTAGTAGTAATGCAATATAATAGCAATAGAAGTATAATCAAAGTATTTACAGTCGTATAGTAGTTGTAGTATAGTTGCTCTAGTAGGAGTATCATAGCAGTAATAGTACTATTAGTAATAGCATAATAGTACCAAATAGTATTTTTAGTGGCAGTATAGTTGTAGTAGTATATTAGTGAAAGTCATAATCATAATATAGTAGTAGTAGTAGTATAGCATTAATAATAGTAGTGTAGCAATAATAGAAGTGTTAGTAGTATTATAGTTGCAATATAGCAGTAGTGTAATAGTAGTATAATATTAGTATCATACTAGTAATAATAATAGTAATAGTAGTATAGTAGTATTATTATCGTAGTATTGTAATTATAGTAGTATACTAATAGACTATTATTAGTAGTATAGTTGGAATAGTAGAAATAGTAGTATCAATAATATAATGGAAGTATTGGTATAATAGTAATAGCAATAATACTAGTATATTAGTAGAGTAGTAGCGGTACTAGTAATAATAGTAGTAGCTATCATTATATAGTAGTAGTACCATAATAGTAATCGTAGTAGTAGTTATTGTATAGTAGTAATAGTAAGAGTTTAGTAGTAGTGTCGTAATCGTAATTGTAGCAGTATAATAATAGTAGTTGTATAGTGATAGCATTAGTATAATAGTAGTAGTATATAATAGTTATAGTATTATAGTGGCAATAGCAATAGCAGTATAATAGTAATAATAGTATAATAATAGCGGTAAGAGTAATGTATTATATTAATTGTAGTTGCAGTTGGACTAGTAGCAATTGTAATAATATAATAGTATAATAATATAAAAATAATAATGGTATTGTAGTTTAGAAATATAGTAGTAGTATAATATTGGTAGCAATACAATATTAGTTATAATCGTAGTAGTTGTATGTAGCACTACAAGTAACTGTAATGATATAGTGGTAGTATTATAGTATAATAATAGTTGTAGTACACTATTATTTATAATTATAGAAGTATAGTAGTAATTGTAGCAGGATAAAATAAATTATAGTAGTAATAGTATAATAGTTGTAATATAGTAGTAGAAGTATAATAGTAATAGCAGTAGTATAATAGTAATAGTAATATAGTTGCAATACTATAGTTGTAGTAGTAGTGAAGTGGTAATAGTATGTTACTAGTGACAATATAGTAGTAATTATTATTGTATAGTAGTATTTAGTCTAATAACAGCAAAAGTACAATAGGAGTATTACAGTAATATAATATTAAAAATATAGTAGTAGTAATATAATATTAGTAGGATTACTATTATAGTAGCAGTGTAGTATATTAGTGATAGTAATATAGCATAGTCAAAGTAGTACTATAATAGTTCTAGCCATAGTATTGTACTAAGTGTAGGGGTATTATACCATTGTTAGTTGTTGTAGTTGTATAATAGTAATAGTAATATAATATAGTAGTAATAGTAGTATACTATAGTGATAGTAATACTATAATAGTTCTAGTAGCAGTATTGTAGTAGGAGTAGAAATAGTAGTAGTATTATAGTATATTAGTTGTAATAGTATATTAGTAATACTAGTATATTACTAGTAGTAGTTATAGTAGTATAGTAGTAGTAATCGTATAATAGTCATAGCAGTATTGTAGTAGGAGTAGGAGTAGTAGTAGTATTGTAGTATATTAGTAGTAATAGTATATTACTAATAGTAGTATATTACTGGTAGTAGTCATAGTAGTATAGTAGTCATAATGGTATAGTAGTCATACTAGTAGGATAATAGCTGTTATAGTAATATAGTGATATTAGTTGTAGCAGTAGTAATATTGTAATATTGTAGTATTAGTTGTATATAAATATTGATTGTATTGTAATAGTAGTAGTAATATAATAGTAGTTATATATGATAGTAGTAGAAGTATAGTTGTAATTGCAAAAGAAGTATAGTAGTAGCTATAGTAGTAGTATTATGAACATAGTAGCACTAGTAGTATTTTAGTTATGTAATTGTCGTAGTATTATAATAGTAGTATAATATTAGTGGTACTATCGTAGTATTATTATAATAATGATAGTAGTTATAGTACAATAGTAGCGGTAGTAGTAGAGTAGTAGTTGTAGTAGTAATCTAAAAGTTATCAAAGCAGTAGCAGTGTTGCAACATAACATCAGTACTAGTAATATAGTAACAATACTATATAGTATTATTAGCAGAATAGTAGTAGTATAGTTGAAGCAGTAGTGGTATGGTAGTAGCAATAGTAGAAGTTTAATAGTAATAGTTGTAGTCGTATAATAGTACTAGTATAGTAGTAGTATTAGTAGTAGTATAATAGTAATAATCGTAATATAATAGTAGTATAATAATTGTGGCAATGGTATAATAGTAGCAATAGAAGTAGTATAACAATAATATAGTAGTATTATAGTAGATATAGTTGTGATATAATAGTAGTAATAGTAGTATTGCAATATAAAAATAGTTATATATCTATAGTATTAGTATAGTAATATTAGTGGTATAGCAGTCGTAGTATTTTTGTATTTTTCTATTAGCATTGGTTCAAAAATAGGGGGTAGATGATATTTTGATCCCAAGAAATGGTGTAGATTACTTTCCTCAAAACCTTAACTCCATCCACTTATGGAAAGACCATCTCCTTTGGATTTTTATTAGGGTAGACTAAGTTCTTTCTTGTGGGTGGGGTAAGCATTCCACTCACTGGGCCGAGCTAGAGATCTACCTGGAGGTTCACTAGCTTTTAATCACTTGGGTAGATGTGGTTGAGGATTTTAAATCTACTCCCACATGATTCGATAAGGCTTGTCTACTGGAGAATGCCTTATCCGTGGCATGGGAAGTCATTGCATACCTTGGACTTTTGTGTTCTTGATTCTTCAGTTGCTTTCTCCTTGATTTAATCATTGGTTAGATTTTGTATGGGGTTGACCTATATCTCCTTTATGAATGAGTTTCTAAGGCAACAAGCAAGCACTCTTTAAGTGTCTCCTATCCTATCATCTCCAAAGAGGTCTTCTGAAGTAGAAGGAATTGCTCCCGCTCAGGAGTCTATCCATGGCCTAGGGAAGAAGCGGTGAGAGGAGGAAGCCAGTTTGTCGGTGAAGAATAGACAAGGAATGGGTACATAGTACCTTACCCTTCTAAGTCCCACTCTTGAGTTGAATCTATAAGAGAGGCCACTCAAGCACTAAACTATTCTCTTATGAAGTCTTTACCTACACCTCCTCCCCCCCCCCCCCCCCCCCCCCCACCCCCCCCCCCCCCCCCCACATCAAAGTGTGGGTGAGGTCCACCTCCAATCATCTAAGCTCCTTAAGCAAAGAGATGGACACCAAGGAGTATTTTCTCAGAGATTTTGGCAATAGTCTATACCCCAACATTAAGCGGCTCCCTATAGATTGTGTCTTCATTAATGGCACCCAAACATGTGCCAGTGTCCTCTTCCATCACTACTGCTCCTTTTATCTTTTTCACTAAATTTTAGCTCAATTATAGATAATGTAACTTTTTCCTTTTATCTTTTGGGCTCACATCCAAGCCAGCCTTTGGGCTCGCACCCTAGCCAGCCTTCAGACTCATACAACCAAGCCTTTAGGCTTGCATCTAAGCAAGTCTTCAGACTCATACTTAGTTAGGCCACAGGCTCGCATTAAGCTCACTTTTAAGCAAATGAACCAAGCCAACCTTCAGGTTTGCATATCTTCAGTCAGGCTACAGGTCAGCCTAAAAGCATCATAAATAGCCAAGGACCCTCAAATCAAATTGATATAAAGTAACTCAATCCAACAAATGCACAAAGGCCAAATTTGCTCAAATGAACATAAATTTGTCAAAAAGATGGACTAAAACCCAAATTGAACTGAACTCTAGAAAATCAAAATTGAGTTAACCTAGACCAAATAAACTTAGATTCAACCCTAATCAGACTCGAGATGGGTTAATCAAAAAAATCAAATTGAGTTCAAATCAAATCTAATTAAGATTAAACTAAGTTCAAATCAAACCTTGACTGGGTCAAATCAAGTCCAAACCAAAAGAACAAACTAAAAGTTAAACCAGAACTAGGCTTGACTAAGCTTGAACTAAAACCAAGTTGAATTAAATTGACTTGAACTTGAGCCAAAGTCTAGCAGACTTAGACTCTATAGAAGTTCAATACAAGGTCAAACTTGACTCAAGATAAATGAAATCAAACTTAGACCCAAACCATATTAGTCTTGATGGAACAAAATAGGGTAAAAATAAGTCCTACTGTGAGTGCTGAAACCTCAGTGATACTCCAAGGCAATGAACAAAGGGTAATGTCACCACCCAAACTTGAACACAAATTAGTTTGAATAGAAGTAAATAACTTCAAACTGAGTCTCACTAGATGTGTTACAAAGGCCTTCAATAATACTTGAAAGCTATACCCAACTCTCTAAGCTATTAGTGATGCTGTCAAATCAAAGAAGTTAATTGCCAATATGCTTAAAGCTATTGGCCACACTTGATAGCTATACCCAACTCTTTAAGACATTAGTGAAGCTACCAAATTAATGAAGTCAACAAACAATATGTTCAAAGCTTTTAGCCACACTTCAAGCTAGTCTAACCCACAAGTAGTTAATGATGTGCCTCTCCAAGATAGCTAAACTCACAACCAGTTAGCAACGCACTCCTCTCCAAGTTAGCCAACCTGATAAGTAGTTAGTGATGCACTCATTGAGCTAGTCAACTCCAAAAGTAGTTGCTGATGTGCTCTTCAAGCTAGCCAACCCCAGAAGTAGTTGGTGATGTACTCTTCAAGCTAGTTAACCCCAGAAATAGTTGACAACAGACTCTCAAAGCTATACCCAACTTTATGAGCTATTGGTGACACTATCAAACCAAAAAGGTTATCGTCTGTGCCATATCAGTTATTGAAATACCTTAAAAAAAATAAAGAAGTTTTCACTTATACCTTATTGGCTATAGAAATACTTTGAGGTCAATAGTGTTATTACAAATGCCTTATTGGCTGACAAAAATACTTCAACCCAAAAGAAGTTATTACCTATGCCTTATTAGCTATAGAAATGATTCAGATCATGAGATTATCACCATAGCTCAAAACTAATGGAAATAGTTCAAATCATGAAGTTATCACTGATACTCAAAGCTATTGCAAACACTTCAAACATTTTCCCATTGCCTTTCATAGTTTGGGCTGGACACCACGTGGTCCAGTGTAGGGGAATCAGGGCAGCATCATATATTAGCTTCTTCTTTGCTCTTTCTTTTCTCTATTCCTTTTATGTTTTCTATAATTCTCTATTGAAATTCATTGTAAAGTGAAGGTATACCCTTACTTAAGCCATGTATCATTTCTTAAAATTAATTAATCCATTCTTTTTTTCTTCCTGTGTCTCTATTTATGTTAACTACATTTCTCACTTTAGGTGGCTCTTGATGATTGTCAGGGTCATTAACAATAGTGGCTTGTGACTATTGCAAGTGATGTTCCCACAACACTGACTATGCACCTTAAATTAAAATAAATTTTGATTAGTGATTCGAGGTCACTTCTAGGGTCTCCACTATCCTAGGTGGTCAACTTTGATCCCACAAAGTGGCCTATGAGATGGACAGCAAGCCACCAAGCAGCATGGCAAAACTCATCCAACTAGCCCATGAACACATAGATGCTTAATAAGTGATCCTAGCAAAGAAAGAATCTAAAGGCAGCATCAAGAAGAGAGAATCTCTAGAGAACAAGCCACCCAAGCTGAAAAAGAAAAAAGTAAAAAAGATGGAGTAGAGGGAGTAGAGGCTTGAATTTCAAGCTTATACTCTATTGAATAACTCAAGAACCAAATTCCCACCATAGATTAAGAACCTAGACTTCTTGCGAAGGCCACAACCTATTCATATTGACTAGAAAATCCTTAACAAATCAAGGTATTGTCATTTTCACCCAAAAAATTTAATGATACTAAAGAATGCAAGTACCTTAAGGATGAAATTAATAGGCTTATTAAAGAAGCCCACCTCAAGCAGTTTGTCTACAAGGTGAATGCATAGAAGAAACTCACATATGGGAGAATCATCATGGAACATCACCTGGAAAGGACCCCATTCTTGAGTTGCAAAACCCTCCGATCATGGGAAACCTCAATATGATCCTAACTAGCCCACTAAGTCAAAGTAATGCTCCAGTATCAACTAGCAAATGTCAAGCCCTTGCTAGGGGGCAGGCGGGCTCGAAAGAGATGAAGAAGAACAGATACCATTGTGAGCCTAACTATGGAGATATAGTATTCTCCGCCAAGTACATGGTAGGAATTTTCACTCCTCACAATGATGCATTGGTGATCTCAGTGGTCCTAGATGGCTATGATGCTCATTGTATCATGATAGATACAAGATATTTGGCAAATATTCTATTGACTTTAGCCTACGATCAAATGTAGACTAAGTAAAAGCTGGAGTTGTCCATTGGGCCCCTCACTAAATTCATGAGGAAGCTGGCCACCTCACTTGGTATGATCAACTTACTCCTCACCATTGGAGAAGATCCAAGGCACACCATAATCAAATCAAAGTTTGTGGCAGCTCAGTGATGTTCTGCCTATAATCTAATATTGGAATGACTGGCACTCAATAAGCTCCAAGTTGTGATATTAAGTTTTTATTTAGTTATGGGGTTTCCTACTAAACATGGCACAAGTGAAGCATGAGGAGACTGAAGTCTCACTAAAAAGTGTGAAGCAACCTATTGGCAAAGTTGTTTTAGCTAGAAAAGCAAGGGACCAACAATAGTGGAGATCAATGAACCCATCACTAAGCCAAAAAAGGGACATATTGAGCCTATGGAATGGGTCATTAGCTTGGTCATTGATGAAGCATCAGTGAGGGCACTCAAGCTTGGGTGAAGCTTATAGAGCCCTTACATAGTAAATTACAAGAACTCTTAAAAAGGAGCCACGATGTCTTTGCATGAGCCCTTGAGGATCTCCAAGGTATTGACACTTTGGTGGCTCAACACAAACTCATGGTCACAGAAAATCCCAAGCTGGTCAAGTAGAGTAAAAGGCACTTTGCCCTTGAACACCAAAATGCTATCACCACAGAGGTGAGTAAACTTCTTAATGCAGGATTTATATGAGAAGTCCATTATCTTGAGTGGTTGGTAAACCTGGTAATGGTAGAGAAATCCAATGGTAAATGGAGAATGTGCATCAAGTTCACCAACTTGAATAAAGCTTGCCTATAGGATAGTTATCCTCTATCTAAGTTGACCAACTCATTTACTCTACCTTGGGCCACCATCTCCTGAGCTTCTTGGATGTGTTCTTAGGCTACCATCATATTTAGATGAATCTCAAAGATAAGGAGAAAACTACCTTCATCACAAGGGAAACATACCAAAGAATGGTGAACAAAGTTTTTCAGCCTCAACTCAGTAGGAATGTGGAAACATATGTTGATGATATGTTGGTAAAAATCCTTGACGTTGATAGGTATTTGAAGGATCTAGAAGTGACTTTCTACACAGTTCAGAGGTTTAGGATGAAGCTGAACCCAAAGTAGTATGCTTTTTGGAGAGGCTTAGGAAACTTCCTTGGCTACCTAGTCTTGGAATGCAGAGTACAAGTCAACTATGAAAGGATTGAAGCAGTTATGGGAATAAAGGCTCTAGGCTCCATCAAATAGATGTAGAAGATCACATGTCACTTGGTGGTGCTCAATCACTTCCTTTCTAGATTTGGAGAGAAGTTCTTGCCCTTTTTTAAGGCACTCAAACAAAGCTATAGATTGGAATAGATGGAAGAATGTGACTGAGCCTTTGAAGACCTCGAAAAGCAATTAGCCAAACCACCCTTAGTGGTGAGACCTGAACTAAATATGATACTCTTCCTTTTTATAGTGATATTAGACTAGTGGATTAGTTTAATTTTAATAAGTGATTAGTGTAAATAACACCTCATATACTATATGAATCATGTACTCATAGGTGTAGAGGTTCGATACCCTCCATTGGAGAAGTTAGCATACACCATGGTGTTGGCAACCCCAAAGTCCTGCCCTTACTTTCCAGCACACACAGTCATAGTTCTCACAAATCTTCCACTTTAGTAGACATTGCAAAATTCAACACCTCGAGAAGGTTGCTCAAGTGGTCCATCGAGTTAATTCAATTTGATGTCACCTTTGAAGCTTTGAACGATATCAAAGCCCAGGCTTTAGCAGACTTCCTGACCTCATACCCAATAGGATCAGAATCTAAGTCATGGGAGGTTCAAGTACATGCCTCACCTTGCAATATGGGCAATGCAATCAATGCTGTCCTTCAAAGTTCAAATGTGAGAGTAGTAGAGTATTCAGCTCAGCTTGAATTCAAGGCCTCAAAAAATGTTGTCGAATACTAAGCATTCCTCCTTAGATTACACATCGTGTTAGTAGTAGGATCTAAAAAATTAAAGGTATTTAGTGAATCATAACTTGTGTTTTCATAGGTCACTGGAGGGTACAAGGTAAAAGACACGACCATGCCCTAGTACCTAATCAAGGCATAAAACCTTATGGCAAAAATAGACTAAGTGGGAACTTGCTGAGAACACCAAAATAGAAAGATGAAGTATATGCTCTCACTCGGCTAGCTTTGGCTTCTTCAAATTTAGTACTAAGGCAAATCTTTGTGGAGAGCCTTTAGCAACCCAGATAATTAAATACCGTTGAGATGAATGTGGTGGATATAGAGCCTTGTAGGATGGATCCCATTCTGAATTACCTTAAAGATGGGCAACTTCCAAAGGACCTAAAAGAGGCCCAAAGACCATGAAGCTAGCCCAAAACATCACCTTATTAGAAAAAGTCTTGCATAAAAGATCCCTCACATAGCCCCTCCTCCATTAGATAAGACCCAAGGAAGCCAACTATGTCGTCTAAGAGGTTCATAGTAGGATATATGGGAGCCATGGGGGAGGACAGGTCATGGCACCTAAGCTCTTTAGACAAAGGTATTATTGGCTTAATGTGGCTCTCAAGGTAGCTAAATTTATATCCAAATGCAACTAACACAAGAGGTATGCCTCCTTACTCCACAGTCTGGTGGTTTAACACCAACAAACATAATCTATATGGCCTATCGACTAATGAAGAATGGACATCTTACATCTGTTCCAATTAGCATTGGGTCAAAAAAAGTTCTTAGTGGTCGTTATTGACTACTTTATCAAATGGGTGAAAGTTGAATGCTAGCCACAATCACGAAGGAAAATATTCAAGAGTTCCTATGGCAAAGCATGATCTATAGGTTCATATTGCCATAAGTGCTAGTTATAGCCAACAGAAAGCAACTTGACAACTCAAGATTAAAAGAATATTATAGTAGTATCCATATAGGACTAAGGTTTACCTCAGTAACCATCCCTAATCTAATGACCTAGCTAACGTAACTAATTGAACCTTATTCGAATCATAAAGAAGCATCTAAGAAAAGCCAAAGGCATCCAAATTAATGAACTACCACATGTCTTGTGGTCTTGCTGACGATGCCACAGACAACAATCAAGGAGTCATCTTTCATGCTCACTTATGGGGTTGAAGTTGTCATTCCAGTGAAATTGGTCTTACTTCACCTCAAGTTAGTCTTATGATCCTAAAATGAATGAGGCAAATGTTTAACCTAAGAAGGATTTCATCCTAGAAGTTTGGAAGAGGGTTTGCACTAGAGTTGCTAAGTACTAGTAGTGAGTGGCCTGATACTACAATGCATGGGAACACAAATGAGAATTATGATTAGGTGACTAGATATTTTGATGGGCTAAACTCATTAATCAAGTTTCAAGTAAATTATCCCTGAATTGGATAGGCCCATTTAGAATTTCTAGGATCACAGGGATAGGAATGTTTAAGATCAAGCACCCAGATGATAAAGAAATTTATAGTACATGGTATGTAGATAACTGAAGAAGATTTTATCTTTAGACTAGATTATGTCACCATTATCTCTTTAGATATTGGCAAGTCTTATCCCAATAGAGCACCAAAGACCTAGATCCACCTAAGGCAGAAGACCTTGATGATAAGCCAAGTATAAGGACTTAGATTCATCTGAGCCATAGGATGTCGGCGATAAGCTAGGCATAAGATCTCATATTCACCTGGGGCATAAGATCTCGATGATAAGCCAAGCATCAGACCTCAGTTTTACTTGGGGCATAAGACATTGGTTCTATTTGGGATATAAGAATAAGCAAGGCATAAAACATCGGATTTACCTGAGCCACATGACCTCAGATTCACTTGAGGCATAAGACTTTGGCAATAAGCCAGATATAAAACCTTGACAATAAGCTAGCATAAGACCTTGAATTCACTCGAGGCACAATACCTCATATTCACTTAAGGTATAAGACATTGACAATAAGCTAAGCATCAGACCTCAAATTCACTCGGGGCATAAGACATCGACAATAAGCCAGGCATAAAACCTCATTCTACTTGGGGCATAACACCTTAAGAATAAGCCAGGCATAGGATGTCAATTCTATTTCAAACATAAGACTTCAATGATAAGCTAGGCATCAAACCTTAGTTCTACCTGGGGTATAAGACCTCAACTATAAGCAAGGCATAAGACCTTGGTTCCATCAAAGGCATAAGACCTTGATAATAAGATGGGTATAGTACCTTGGATTCACCCGAGGCATAAGGCCTCAGTAATAAGCTCAACATAAAACCTCGAATTGACTCAATGCATAAGACCTCGGGAACAACACAAGCATAAGACCTCGCTAACAAGACAAGCACAAGATCTTGGTTTTATATCGAACATACAACTTTGGTCATCAACCAATCATGAGAAGCTCGAAACCTTGCTAAGACTTAAGATTCTTATGTAAAGCTTTCACCTTAAGTCACACTATTGTCCTTGAAGTTTCTTCCTTAATAGTCCCTTCACTTTCCCATGCCATTCTCCACTTGGTGGAAGAATGAGTACTAGCTATATCAAGTTTAAGACCCACTACTTAACGAGCTCCAATGCCAACCATTGCAAAGGGGACCTATGACTTGTCACTTTATAGCAATCTTCACCATGGATAAAGGGTGAAACTATATGTTGATTTGCAAGTGTAATGGACAACAACTGACCTCTTAGTGAGCTTTGGCCAAGTTGTGTGCAAGAGGGATGCGAGCCAAAGATGCAAAGGGAAAAGGTTCCAGTGAAAGAAAATCTCTTTCATTCATCAAAAGAATATCATATTCAAGGGGAAACATTATTACAAAAGCTTTTCACAAAAAAGACAATGGAGAATAATGTCAGACTATTTCGAGGATGCTGGGGGTTCAATAGACTCCTTTGGGATAATAGACACTCATGGTTTAGAAGATGCCTTAGCTTCTTTCTCACTCTAGAGAGTCTCCTCGTACTCCCACTTGAGGTGGTGAATCCTCAAGTTATTGCAAAGTTTGACTCGGAAGTCATCAAGCTTGAGGTCAGGATCATGATGAGTCTTCTTTACTATGTTGCTACAATAGAGGTAGCCCTTAAAGAAGGAGTTGGTAGAGAGAAGGCTCCACTCCCAAAGATACTCATCAATGGCCTTGAACTCAAGAATAGCCTACATCTAGCACAACTTTGAGGACTCCAAGTACTCTGAGCTTCGATGAAACATAGCCACCACCT
Source organism: Trichopus zeylanicus subsp. travancoricus (assembly GCA_005019695.1). NCBI lineage: Eukaryota > Viridiplantae > Streptophyta > Magnoliopsida > Dioscoreales > Dioscoreaceae > Trichopus > Trichopus zeylanicus. Next base: position 945,632 of record RXID01014431.1, read on the forward strand.
TATCCTATTCTTAGTATAGCTCAACCTTTTACCAAGCCTCCAATTCCGTTAGCCTTGTCAAGGCTGAATCTTGCTCCACCAAGGGATATTTATCTCCTCCTCTAACTCCTTCTTTGTCATCCCAACCTCAAGATGGAGTGAATCAAATTGAGAATAGAGGAAGTTTACATCCACCTCGACATTAGTGGTCTTATTCTTTTAGAAGCCATTTGCTTCTAAGCTTTAAAAATTATTGACCTATATAATAAAAAAATTATAGCATCAATAATTGAGCTAATAGTCAGTGGAAAGGACAAAAAGGAGCAACATTAATAGAAGAAGACATTGGCACAAGTCTAGGCCCCCTTAATGAAACCCAATCTACTGGGAGTCGCTCAATGTGGGGGTTCCACAATCCTCAAAATCTCTAAGGAGATACTCCTCGGTGTCCTTCTCCTTGCTTAAGGAGCCTAGATGATTGGAGGTTGAGCATGCCCACACTTTAATATGAGGACGAGAAGGTGTAGGTTCAAAAGTCATAACTACCTTCTTCCTTGAGTCAATGAACTACACAATAGAAGAGTTCAGTGCTTGAGTGGCCTCTCCTATGGATTCAACCCAAGAGAGAGATTCAAAAGGGTGAGGTATCACCTACCCATTCCTTGTCTACTCTTCCCCCTTTCACTTCTTCTTCCTTGGGCCTTGGATAGACTCCTGAGGGGGAGCATTGCCTTCTGCTTCAAAAAACCTCTTTCAAGATGACAAGACTAGAGACACCTAAGGATTATCTACCTATTACCTCAAAAACTTGTTCATGAATGAGATCTAGGTCAACCCTGTACAAAATCTAACTAATAATTAAATCAAGGAGAAAGCAACTGAAGAATCAAGAACACAAAAGTCTAAGATACATACTAACTTCTCAACTACGGGTAAGCTATGCTCTAGTAGACAAGCCTTATCAAACCATATGGGAATAGATTTAATATCCTCAACCACATCTATCTAAGAGATTAAAAACTGGTGAACCTTCGGGTGGACCTCTAGGTTGGGTCAGTGAGTGGAAGGGTTGCCCCACTTGCAAGAAAGAACTTAGTCTGTCATGGTAAAAATCCTCAAGGGATGGTCTCCCCAAAAGTAGATAGAGCTAGGGTTTTGAGGGGACTAATCTACACCATTTCTTCGGATCAAAATACCATCTACCCCCCATTTTCAAACCCCATTAGCTCTTGAAGGAATCCCAAAACATTTCAACAGTCATGATGAAACCTTTGGATCAGCAAGGGTTCAATAAATAGTGGTCAAGGGAGAGGTCTCAACCTCCTAGGATATTCTAGGTAAAGCTATCTACATGGTGCCTAAAGCCACTTTTAAACATCTCCCAAAAGGCATTAACTCAAACCCAAACTCCTCTCTTAATTTCTTGCCCTCCTGCTTAGACTCCCACAAGTCCAACTCAGCCCCATCTGGAAAACTGAATACATTGACTAAGTGCTCCAGGTTTTTCTCCAAACTAGTTTAGAAATTCAAACTATCACCTCAAAGACACCTAATAAAGTACAAAGTCAGGTTCCACTTTCCAAATTCTAGCAAGGTCCCCTAATAAAAAATAAAAGCCATAATGGTTGAACAAGATAAAAAATGACACTTCCTCTCGGGTAATTCCTCAAGTGGACTTGGAGCCACAAATGTGGGAATAGTGGACTACTTGGAACCAACCCCTATGCAAGAGGATAGGATAGCTAGAGGAGCTGGCCCCTTGGAGGCCACAATAGTAATGGAGGGCGTGGAGCTCCACCCACCAACACTGGAAACTAAGGTGGATGTTGCCTTGGAGGATGAAGCTATGACTATTGGGACTGATCGAGTGGTAGGTCCCTTACTGAAGGACAACCCCCATCTAAGGGAGGAAGGAGTAGAAGAAGATGTCATTTTAAAGAAACTTAGCAAATGAAGAATGAAAGAAAGCAAGGGTTGCAAAAGACACAAGACAAAAATTGCCGAAAATGGGTGAAATGGGACAAAGAATTCCTTAAATAACCTTTCCCAAATCATCAAATCATTGCCACATGGAATGAGGAAGCCTAAAATGTAGGTAGTAGAGAATGCTACACAGATTATGTGGGACACAAGTCCACATTAAGGGCCATCTCAGTATCTAAAGCGATGCCTCTAGATAGTCACATTGGAATAAGATGAACCCTAATAACTTTGCATGATTTGATAAGATAGTGTCTCAGCTCCTAAAGAATTCTTGTTTATTGGCAACACGCACCTGGCACAATGCTATGAACAAGCGACTCACCTCACGAGGAGTCATGATGGTTATCGCTGCTCATGATTTAATAAAAGTGGAAAACTTAAACTTCAAGAATGCAAAATTGTGCACTTGGAAAAACACATCTAATCCGGTGTAAGAGGAAGTAACTCCACCCATTGAGCCACCTAAGCTCCATAACTAGAGTTGTAGGACATTGTTGATGCATTGATCCAAAAAATTATTGAACTAAAAGGAAATGGGACCTAACTTGTAGGATGAACTATTAACTGAGGTGACCGAGCTATCAGCCATGAGGCCATTATCTGAGTGGATCTTGCTGAGGTTAAGTCACCTCAACAGTATTACTATAGTCCATCTAGCAAATGCACATCTCAAGGCCAACTAGAATATTTGATAAGCTTGACCTATTTATAGATATGATAAGATATTCATGAGAATTCAGGGGACACAGATCCTAGGGAAACTATTAGCAAAAAATTCAAGAGCGATGGCAATCAAATAAGGAGAGTTTGACATAATTAGAACTGAGATCATGAAATCCCAAATCCTATCAAAGACATTCCTGGCCTATAAAGCATGAAGTAGCCATGAAAGTTGGGGGACTCTCCCTTGAATTCTTTATTTCTCTCTCGGTGAACAAAAATTAACGAGAACCTTTCTAACTTGAGCACCAAAGTGGCTATAATCGGAGAATCTCTCTGTGGTCCTCCTCATAGTTCTTCTTCCTCTTGCAAATTACCAACAAGGTGGACAAGAAAATTTGATCTCAAGAAGCCTTCTAAACCAGAATTGGCGATGAATTGGGGTTTGTCAATAATTGTATACTATTTTACTATATTACTATACTATGATAACTACTATACTGCTACTATGGACTACTACTAATGTTATACTGCTACTATAAGAGTAGTAGTAATATAGCAGTTGTGATAGTATAGTAGTAGTATAATAATAACAATAGTAATAAAAATGCTAGTAGTAGTATAGTAGTAGTATTAGTAATAGAACCAATAGTAGTAGTAGTATTAGTTATAGTATAGTAGTATTAGTAGTAGTGTAGTACTAGTAGTAGTTATTGCAATATAAAAGTTGTACTATTATAGAAGTAATATAATAGTAAAAATAATTAGAGTAGCATAGTGGTAGTATAATAGTATAGTAATATTATTATAGTAGTAGTTTAATAGTATTATAATAGTTATAATATTATAACAGTAGTATAGTAGTAGTACTAGTTGTGCAGTATATTTATAGTAGTATTAGTAGTAGTATAATAGTAGTGTAGTAGTAATATAGTAGCAATCATAGCAATTGTAGCAATAGCAATAGTAGTATAGTGGAAATATTACTAGTAGTATAATAGCTATGGTTATAGTAGCAGAAGTATGGTAGTAGTATAGTTGTAGTAGTCGTGTAGTAATATAATTGTAGTATTAGTAGTATAGCACTACTATAGCACTAGTAGTAGCACTATAGGATGTATGCTAGCAGCTCTACATTGGTAGGAATTCCTAAGATCGGGGATTTGGTATCCCTTACTAGTGGAGTAGATGCTTGTGAAGGACCTATATTTTCAGGGATTTCACCTATAAGGGGTGTGTCATTTATGACCTCTATAGTTTCATTAAATGACTGTTGAGATTGCTCCAACTTATTGAGCTTTTGTCTCATTTGTATCATCATATCCATTAATTCCAAAACCTTATTTTGAGCTTCATCCTTCTCTTTCTCTTATTATCTCAGTTGCTCTCACAATGCTTCTATGGTCATTTCCTCATTAGAACTTTCGATTAGGACCAAGGCTTTTTTTAGTAAAGTACTAGTAATATGGTAGTAATAGTATACTAGTGTTAGTATAGTAGTAGTAGCAATATAGAAGTATAATAGTATCAGCATAGTATTAGTCAATATATAATAGTAGTAGTATATTAGTGTCAGTATAACATTACTAAGTGTATGATAGTAATAGCATATTAGTAGTATATTAGCATAGAATTAGTAACAGTAAATTAGTAGTAGTCATAATATACCATTAATAGTAGCGATTGTTGTACTACTAGTAGTATAGTGGTAAACTATCAGTAGTATAGAAGTACATAAGTATATTAATATAGTAGTAGTAGCAATAGTAGTAGAGTAGTATACTAATAGTAGTATATTAGTAGTTAGAGTATAATAATAGCAATACTAGTGGTAGTATAGTTATAGTAGTAGTAGTAATAGTATAACAGTAGAAGAAGTAGTAGTATTGTAGTATACTAGTACCAGTACTACTAGAGTAGTGGCAATCGCAACAATAACAGTATTATACTAGTAGCAACAATAGTAGTAATAGTGGTCCTATAATAGTTGTAATAGCAATAATAGCATAGTAGTAATAATAATAGTAATGTACTTGTGGTATAAAAGTATTGGTAGTAGTACTAGTTGTAGTCATATAGAAGCATTAGTAGCATTATAATGGTTGTGATATAACAGTAATACTAGTAATAGTATAAAAACTATAGTAAAAGTATTATAGTATATTAGTAATAGTAGAAGTTGTAGTAGTAGTTGTGATTGTACCAATAATTGTAATAATATTAGTAGTATAGTATAGTAATAATAATTGAAGTAGAAGTTGTATAATAGTATAGTAGAAGTTTTATAATATTTGTAATATAGTGGTATAGTAATAGTAGTATAATATTGTAGCAATATTATAGTATGATAACATATTAGTAGTTTTAGAATGCTTCTAGTAGTATAAGGTTAGCGGTACTATAGTACTTATATGTTAGCAGTATAACAATAACAGTAGTATCGTAATATCAATAGCATTGTAATATACTAAAATATTAATAATAATAGTAGTAATAGTGGTAGTTTATTAGTAGTATTTTCATAGCAATATAATAGCATAGTAGCAGTTATATAGTGGTAGTAGTACAGTAGTATAATTTATTGTTAGTAGTAAAAAAGTAGTTATGATTGTATAGTAGTAGTATAGTATAATAGTAGTAGTATATTAATAGTAGTAGCATAGTAGTAGTATAACTATAGAAATAGTATAATAATTATAGTGGTAATAGTAGCATAGTAAAAGTAGTAGAAATAGAATAGTAATATTATAACAATAATAGTATAGTAGCATTAGTTCTACATAATATTAGTATAATTGTAGTAGTATAGTAGTATTGTATTATACTAGTAGTAGTAATCTATGTATACCAGTGGCAATATAATAGTACTAGAAGTGGTAGTATTAATAGTATCATAATAGTACTATAGTAGTAATATTTTATCATTAGTAGTATAGTAGTATGTGAGTATAGTTGTAATATTAGAAGCAATAGTGTAATAGTAATATAGTAGAAATAGTAGTATAGTAGTAGTATAATAGTAGTAATGGTAGTAGTAGTGTAATGGTATTAACAGTAGTAGTATAGTAGTAATAGCACATTAGTAATAATAGTATAGCATTAGTAATCATTGTATACTAGTAGTAGTGTAGTACTATTAGAAGTGGTAATAGTAGGAGTGTAATAACAGTAGTGTATTAGTACTAATATATAAACAATGGTATAATAGTATAGTAGAACTAGTATACTAGTATATTAGTATAGTAGCATACTAATACAATTATAATAGTAGAAACAGCAGTATATTATTCATATAGTAATAGTAGAAGTACAATAATAGTAAAATAATAGTAGAAATAGTAGAAGTTGTATAATATTACTAGTAGCAATGGTATAGTGGTGATAGCAGTATAATACTAGAAGTCGTAGCATAGTGGCAGTAGGAGTAATATTGTATTTATAGTATAGTGATAATATATTAATAGTAGTAATATAATTTTAGTAGTATATTAATAGTAATAGTATAGTCGCATAATAATAGTAGTAGTATTGTAGTAATAGTAGTATGCAAATAATATTACAGTAGAAAATAATAATAGTAGTAGTCATAGTAGTATTGTATAATAGTAATATTAATATATTTATAGTAATACTAGTACTATAGTAGTACTAACAACAGTAATACTAGTTTATAGTGATACATCTAGTGGTAGTCTTGCAAAAGTTTTATTACATTAGTAAAAGTAGTTATAATATTAGAATGATAATCATAGCTATATATTAGAAGTAGTATAATTATGTAATAGTATATTAGTAATAGCATGTAAGTAGTATTGTACTATAATAGTAGTTGTCGTATAATAATTGTGTAAGAATATCAAAATATTATAATAGTAGTACATACTATGATTATAGTACTAGTATTAGTTTACTATTACTATTACTACTACAACTGTATTACTAAACTATTACTATTATACTATTAGTACTACAACAATCATACTACTATTAATACTATACTAATATAACTAATACGATACTACTATGAATATTGTTATATCATTGCTATTATTACTATTATTATACTATTATTATTACTGTACCATTATTACTATTTCTAAATATCACTATCACTAGTCATAAAATACTACTACTTCTACTATACTACTACTACCACTATTACTATACTTTTTCTATTACTCCTCACACTACTATTATACTACCACTAATATAACATATTTATTACTAGTAATACTATTATTATATAATTAATATTACTATTATAATATTATTATTACTACTATATTATAATTATTTCTATTACTATACAAATACTACTACTATTATACCATTAATATTACAATACTAATACTATAGATATACAAATATTATTTATATTGTCATACTACTGTTACTACTTCTATATTACTATAATACTACTACATAATTATTATATTATTTTTACTGTTATTACTATACTATTACTACAATTACTATACTACTGTTATTACTATTATACTATTACTAGTAATACTGCTACTACGCTAGTGCTCTTTTATGACTATAATAACTACCGTACCACAACTATTTCTACTATACTTCTACCATTACTACTATCATACCATTAGTACTTCTATCATACTGCTACTACTATTGTTCTACTAATAGTATTGTACTACTATTGTTATTATACTACTAGTACTAATACTATCTTAAATACTACTATTACTTTGACAACTTTTATATTACTACTGCAACTACTCTACTACTACTGTTACTCTTATACTACAACTATTACTATTATTATAATACTACAATTATACTACTACTAATATTATAATACTATTATACTGCTACTATAACTATATAAGTAACATACTACTACTATATTGATACTACTACTATTATAACTACTAGTATACTATTATGATTATTACAACTATAGTTCTACTACTATCATACATGACTACTACTATAATAATACCATCAATATTTCTATATAACTAACACTACTATAGTGCAGTATTACTACTACTACATTTTCTATCACTATAGTATTAAGACAACTATTATCCTACTAGTACTACTATACTATACAACTACGACTTCTATACTACTATTACTCCTACTATACTACTACACCTACTACCAATAATATACTACTACTACTAATATACTATTTCTACTAATATACTAAATACTACTATTGCTACTACTTCTAGTACAATACTGTGCTACAACTATTATAGTACTACTACCACTATAGTGTACTACTACCACTACTATATTATATTACTATTACTACTATACTAATACAACTAATAATATAATAACACTACTGCTCCTACTACAATATTGTGGCTAGAATTATTATAGTACTACAATTACTATACTATACTACTACCATTAGTATATTACATTATTACTATTACTATAACAGTCGTACTACTAAAAATATACTACTACTACTATACTTTTAGTACAACGCTATTATTAGTGCTACTATACTACTAACGCTATACTATTGTAATACTCTTATTTTACTTTTAATGTTATTAAAGTACAATATTGTTATACTACTATAACTAATACTATATTACAACTAGTACTGTACTATTACTACTATACTACAAGTACAATTATATTACTACAACTATAGTGCTATTGCTATTATATTACTTCTACTACTATACTATAATTATTATATTACCATTACTACTACAATTAATTCTGTACTATAATATTTTACGATTATAACTATTATATTATTATTATTATTATTATTATTATACTATAATGTTACCACTGTAATATTACTGTTACTTGTACTACTACATTACTAATATTATGCTACTACTATATTTCTATACTATAAGACCACTACTATTATTATATTATTATACTATTATATTACTATTAATTCTACTCCAACTGCAACTACAACTATGATACTACATTACTCTTACTGTAACTATTATAGTTATTATATTATTGTTACCACCACTATAATAATATTACTGTTATACACTAATACAACTATACTTATGCTATTATTATACCACTAATATTGCAATATTACTATTATAGATACTAGACAACTGTCACTGCTAATATTATATCACTACTACTAGTATATCATTACAATTACTATTATGACACTACTACTAAACTACTACTACGAGTATACAACAACTACTACAAGTATGATTACTACTATTTTACTATTACTATACAACAACAGCAACTACTACTATTACTACTAGTACCGCTACAACTATACTAATATGCTAATACTACTATTACTACTATTATAACACTACTTCTATTATACTACTTCTACTCTTCGTATTATACTACTAATACTACTCTACCAATATACTACTACTATTACTATAACACAATAATATAACTATACTACTACTATTATTATTATTGCTACTTTGATATTAATACTATGCTGCTATTATACTACTACTGTACCACAACTATAATACTACTACTACTTCCACTATCGCTATACTACTACTATTGCGCCTATACAACTACTATTATATTATGACTATTGCTACTACTATTGTAGTACTATAACTATACTGCTACTCTAAATACTATTATGCTACTACAATAACTACTATTATTATATTTCTACTAATACTACTATTACTAGTACGATAATCCTACTAAATCTACTATACTAATATAACTAATAATATAATAATACTACTATAATACTACTATTATACTACTACTATTATACTATTACTAGTGTTGTACTCTTACTACTATACCATTATTATTATAGTAATACAATTATACTACCATTACTACTATAGTAATATAATTATAATAAGATTACTACTATAGTACTTCTACTATTAGTATTTCTATACTTCTATTACTATTATACTTCTATTATACTACTATACATCGACTATTATCATTAGTATTATACTACTACTACTATTATACTATAATATTACTACCATGCTTTATTGTTAGTACTGCTACTAAATTACAACTACTACTGCTATTACTACTACTCCCTCTATACTTCAACTACCATATTACTACTATACTACTACTATAACTACTATTATTACATTACTACAACTACTATACAACCACTAGTCCTATTGCTACTACTATAGCTACTATCACTACTACTATACTATAACTATAATGTAGCTAACATTCCTTCTACCACTAATATACTACTATTGCTACTATATTACTACTAGTAGTACTACTATACTATTACTGTAATACTACTATAACTAAAACTAATATACTACTATTATTACTATTGTACTTCGACTAATACTACTATTATTACTGCTATACTACTACTTCTATGATAATACTATGACAACTATTACTATACTACTACTACACTACTATTACTACTACTGCTACCACTACTATACAACTATTGATATGATATAGATATTATACTGTTACTATTATCATAGTACTACGACTACTATCTTACAGCAACTACTACTATACAACAAATATACCACTACTACTACTATACTATGACTATTACTACTACTAATATAATACAACTAATACTACTACTATAACTATTGCTATACTGCTATCTCTAACACTACTACTATGTAACTACTATAAAACTACTAGTTTTGCCATTATACTACAACTACAATAACAACTACTACTATTATAATATGTTACTCATACAACTACTATTATACTACCACTATTAATAATATATTACTATTACAATTGCAACTATTATAGTTTTGTCACTACTATACTACTACTGTTACTACACTAGTAACATTACTATATTACTATTATTACTACTATTATATTACAACTAAATTGCTATGATTACTATTGCTACAGTATTACCATTATTACTATACAACAACTACTACTAGTATTGCAATTAGTACTATTACTATACTTTTGTACTACTGTACTACTATTACTACTATAACTACTATTATGATACAATAATACTCTACTACTACTACTACTACTATGACACTAATACTATAATACTACTATACTACTACTATACTACAGCTACAATACTATTTCTACTACTACTACTACAATAGTTGTACTACAACTATACGACTAATACTATTATACTACTACTATTCTACTCCTAAGCTACTACTAGTACTACCACTACTATACTGCCGTTATTACTACACAACTACTACTACTATTACTACTAGTACTACTACTATTATACTACTATACTACTGTTACAGCTAGCACTACTTCAATTCCTACTATAGTAGATTGCTCCTACTACTACGATTGTAATATTGCTACTACCATACAACCATTACTTCCACTAATAATAGTAATGTGTTACTATACTACTACAACTATTACCACTCCTCCAACAGCCACTATGACTACTACTGTATCAATACTTCACTACTATTACACTACTGCTATACCAATATTATGCTATGCTACTGCTATACTAGTATATCACTACTATAATACTATAATAGTACTACTATTACTACTATACTACTATTATACTTCTGCTACTACTATTACTAGTAGTACCAATTTTATTGCTACTACTACTACTATTACTACATTTCTACTATACTATTACTATTAGTATACTACTACTACTATACTATTATAGAGCCAAAATCAACCACTTAGGCCAGCATGGAACTCTGAGGAGCAATATCAAAATAAGAAATAAAATTTAAATGCGCTTTGTAATATAATCAGATATTTTGGAAATAGAACATTCAATAGGTGAAAGCCCCTTTTGTTAATTACAATGACAATCATTAGCAATGTCCTAAATAAGCAACCAACATAATGAAAATAGCAATACAAATAAAAAAAAACATTATTGATTAATTTGAGAAAAAAATATATAGTGTAAGAAAAGAGCATTCCCTCACTTTATCATTTAAGAAATTTAAATTAAAAATCATAAAGATTATAAAAATAAGAGATGAAGAGAGAAGCACTTGATATTCGCTGCTGCCCTTCTCCTATGCAATTGAAATATGACTAGATGGACCTTAGTTTGATTATTGGTAGATGTTGATAATTTGACTTGATTTTAGGCTGTGGTTGACTATCTTATTTATGTCAGTTGACCCTTTTAAGATCTGAAGTTCACTGACTACATTATGCTTGTTGTTAGTTAGCTTCTTTTGATATTTGATTTGATAATCAATGACCTCTTTGGCATGTTGTCGATTAAGTTTGAAGCATTGTTAATGGCTTTTGAGTGTGTGTTGTCTTAGCTTCAAAGTGTGGCTAATAGCAAGCATATTGTCAATTGACTTCTATTGAACACAATATATGGCTGATTGACTAAAAGGGTTCAAGCTTGCCTTTCGTATGATTTGGTTTGAAATGGACTACGGCATTGGCTGATGATAACCATTTCTATTTGATAATCAATAACTTCGATTATATTTGAAGCATCACCAATGTGTTTGTCTTATGTTGGATGAGATTGAAGTGTGTCCAATGATTTTATGATGCTGGTTGACTTTTTTGAACAAGGCATCTGGTTTACTGACTAAGTGAGTTTAAGTCTACCTTTAGTTTGATTTGAAATGGTTAGCAACTTTGGTTGATGCTGACCATTTCTATTTTGATAATCGATGTTCTCTTTGGAATGCTATCATTATGTTTGAAGCACTGCAAATGACTTTTGAGCTTGTGTTGGCTTAACTTTGAAGTGTGATCAATAATTTTAAGTGTGTTTTCATTTGCCCATATTCAAACATGGCATAAGACTAACTAACTAAACAACTTCAATCCTGCCTTAGGTTGGATTTGATTTAAAAAATGATTGATTGCCTTGGCTTGTGCTAATCATCTTCAATTAGAAAATTGATAGTCTCATTAGTGTATTGTTGATTAAGTTTAAGGTGTTGCCATTGAGCATGCAATAGACAAACCCTAATTAATCTCCAATCCAACCTTGATTAGGTTCTTAAGGGATCTTGGTTTAAAATATTAATATATTTGGATTCAGCCTAAGTTGGACCCTTCCTGGGTTCGAGTTTGAACCATAATGAACTTGGATTCAAGTTCATGATGATTTGGTTCAAGTTGGTTTTGGTTTGGGTTTGGCCTAATTTTATTTTAGATTCAACTTGGTTTAAATTTAGGTGTGACCTAGTTCTAGTTTAGGTGTAACTTGGTGTGGAGCCAAAATCATTAACCCGGGTTAGCGAAGTCCCCATAGAGCACTCACAAAAAAAAAATAAAAAATTGTATGTTGTTTTGAGTATGCAATCAAGTGTGGCCGATGACTTTTAGTTTATCTTTGAAGTGTGGCCGATGAATTTTAGTTTGCTGTCGGCTAACTTTGCTTGACAATCGACGGCCTCATTGGCATGTTTTTGGCTAAGTTTGAGGCATCACCAATAGATTTTAGACTTGGCTTACCCAAGTGTCACCAACAAATCTTAAGGTTAGTTTAGCTTTGATAGCTTTAGGCATGTTGTTGGTTGACTTCATTTGATAATCGACGGCCTCTTTGGCATGTTATCATTAAGTTTGAGTCTTGACTAATAACTTTTCGGGTTGGCTTAGCCAAGTGTCACCAATAGCTTTTGGGGTTTGTTTAGCATTAAAGCATGGCTGATGGCTTTAAGGATGCTATCGGTTCGCTTTGTTTGATAATAGATGGCCTCATTGGCCTGTTGTTGATTAAGTTTTGAGGCATCACCAATGGCTTTTTGAGTTGGCATAGCCAAGATCTTCAATAGAATTTTTGGGTTGGTCTAACTTTGAAGTGTGATTTGACTTAATTTAGAGTTTTATTTGAGCTTATTGTGGTTTAGATCAAATGATAGTTCTATTCAAACTTATTGTGAGTTCAAATATAGTTTGACTTAATTTTGAGTTCTATTTGAACTTATTATGGTTTACTTCAGTTGTGGTTTGACTCAATTTAGAGTTATTTTTGAACTTGTTGTAGTTTAGCTCAATAGAGTTTGTCTCAGTTTAAAGTTTTATTCAAACTTGTGGTGGTTGTGGTTTGACTTAGTTCAGAATTCTATTTAAACATCTCATAGTTTAGTCTGAACGTGATATGACTCAATTTAGAGTTATAATTGAACTTGTTGTGATTAATTTTGAATGTTATTTAACTCTATTTAGAGTTCTATTCAAACTTGTTATGGTTTAGTTTGAATGCTGATTGATTCAATCAGATTTCAATTCAAATTTGTTATGATTTGACTCAATTAGTATTCAATTCAAATTTGTTTTGATTTAATTTGAATGTTGTTTGACTAAATTGGAGTTTGATTCTAACATGTTTTGATTCCGGATTAACTTGATTTCAACTTAAATTGACAAAGGTTTGGACTGATCACTTGACCCAATTATGGTTGAATCTAAATCTTGGTCATCAGTTTTTTTACTAAAATGGATGACCAGTTGAGTGCCAGTTGACCAACCAAAATGGATGTCATCTTAGGTGTAATAGAACCGGAAGATAGGTTCAAGTATTGGTCATCTGACTGGTTCAAGTTCATTTGGTGTTTTCTTTGAGTCACTTTAATTTGATTTATTTATTTTAGTCAAACTAACTTGAGTTTAATATGGTTGAGCCATTTAAACAATTTATGTTTATCAATTTTATTTTTGTTTGAGAGACCTTGGTCTATCATAATGATTTTGGATGAGCCTGTAGGTTGACCTTAAGTTGCATTGGCTTTCAAGCTTCCTGCAACCGGGCCATTAGTTGATTTAGACTTTCAGACAAGTCTGTAGGCTATGTTTTAGTTGGTTAGACTTTCAAGCGTGCCCTTAGGCTACCCTTTAGTAAGAATTTGTTTTTCGGATGAGCTTGCAGGCTAACTCTAAACTAATTGGACTTTCAGGGGAGCCTCGCATGCTAACCTTTTATCTGAACAGACTTTCGGGTGAGTTCACAGTCTGACCTTTAGTCCAAATTAGCCACTATTATATAATAACAATTATTACTACTACCACTATTATGACTAATACTATACTACTATTATACTACTAGTACTACTCTAACTACTACTATACCATTATTATATGACTGTTATACAATTTTATACTATTATACTACTACTACTATTATTACTTTTAATATGATACCATATTGCTACAACATTACTATATTATACTACACACTATCCTTTTATATATAATAACTATATTAATACTACTTCTACTATATTGCTAGTATACTATACACTACCTTGACTATTAGTGATATAATACTACTAGTACTACTATATAACTACTATGTTGAAACAACTACTACTATAGTACTGCTATACTATACTTCGACTACTACTAGTATTGGTATAATACAACCATTGTTAGCATGACCATACTGTATTACTACCATACTAAAATACTATGTTATTATACTATACAACTATATTACAGTTATATTATTATTGCCACTATAGTATTATATTATGCTGTTGTACTGCTACTACTACTATACTTCTATTATAGTACTATCGCTACTACTTTAATTCTACTATAGTGTACAACTATACTAGTATTAGTAGTATACTTTTACTACTACACTGCCACTATGCTACTAATACTACTTTTATAATATAACTATACTATTGGTATAATTCTCCTTTTAGCAACTAAAATTTATCATTAAAGTCTTGCTTTAAGTAAGGTTTGAACCAATGACCTCTCACATAGAAAATGTTAGTACAACCACCAAGTCAATGCTTGAGGTATACTACTAGTATAGTTATACTACTATACTACTACCGTTATACTATTTCTACTACTATATTACTATTATACTACTAGTAGTAGTATACTACCACAATTACTATTATGACTACTACTATTACTAACATACTTTTACTATTACTAATATACAAGTACTACAACTATATGACTTCTATAAATATAGTACTAATATTACTATTCAACTATAATATCCCATTTCTAGTACTACAATTATGTTAATATATTGCAACTATACAACAACAACTATACTATTACTACTGCTTCACTAATACTAGCATAATTATAATACTACTACTAATAATATTGTTATATTAAACTACTATTATATTGTTATACGACTTCTATTTCTATATTACTACTACCGTTACTACTTTTACTATGCTACTATTATTTCACTACTAATGTGCTACCACTATACTAGTATAAGTACTATTGTTGCATCTACTACTACACTTCTATCATACAATGACAATACTACTATATTACTACTTACTACAATTACTTGTATAATAGTATTAATATTACTACTACTATATTAGTATTACTACTACAACTATATTACTACTACTTTTACTACTATTACTATCATAATAATATACTACTACTATAATATTACTATTATAAATATTTGTACAACTATAATATTATACTACTATTATATTACTATACTACTACTTACTATTACAACAACTATAACTTACTACTATTATAGTCTACGATAATAACAACAACTACTACTATGTTATTACTATTGCAATACTACTACTACAACTACTAATACTATAAAAGCTATACTGCCACCACTACTATACTACTACACTATACTATTGTACTATATTACAACACAAGTAAAAAACTACTATTATTATACTACTATAAATACTAATATATTACTACTAGCACTACTATTATATTAAAAACTATTCTATTACTGCTACTATACTATTACTAAGATTATACTACTACTACACCATTACTATTATGCTATTGCTATACTACTAGTACTATACTAATGCTATCACTACCACTATTGTGCTATAATACTCATATTATAGTACTATTAATATACGATTATACTACTGTTATACTAGTACTAGTACTATTATTATACAACAATTATACTGCTCATATACTATTACTATTATACTAATAGTACAATTATTATTGCTATTCTATTACAATTATACTACTACTATTGCTCGATTACTACTGCAACTACTATTACTATATTAATGTTGCTACTAATATTATTATACAACTATTATACTACTATAATACTAATATACTACTGCTATTACTATCGCTATTACTACTATTGTACTACTACTACTAATATATCAGTATTACCATATTACCATAATATGCTACTATCTTGTCATTATACTACTACTATACTACTATGCCATTCTACTATACTATACTAGCATACTTTTACTACTATTATAATAGTACTATACTAATAATACTATTATGCTAAAACTACTACTGTAAGGCCCGATGGGGCCAGTGGACCAGTAGGCAGGCAGTGGGTTTATAATTGGCAGCAATTGTCTTTAGTCCCACATCGACAAAGTATTGGAGTTGAGACTAAGCTAAATATGATGACTGCCGTAGACCCAACAACGAGGCCTTTTCCCGAGGAACTGGGAAAAAAAAAATCCTGGGGTCGAGTGGGTCGCAGGCTGCAGACGCCCAGGAACAATATCGTGCTGGGTTGGGGGCATCACAACTACTACTATTATACTAATACTACAATACTATTATACTCCAACATTATAACTACTATATTACTATTTTAGTACTATTATAATACTACTATATTATTATACCATTAGTGTTACTATACTACTATTAGTATAACCATAATTGTACTATCTCTGCTATATTAGTAGCACTATATAAGTACTATTGGTAGTATACTACTATTATTTATAGTATACTATTATTATTACTATATTTCTATTATTTTACTAGTAGTGCTACTATTATACTATAGAGACTACTATTACACGTACTACTACAAATATGTTACTTCTACTGTTACTACTACTATAATACTACTGCACTCCTACTTTTTAACACCTATACTACTACAACAAATAGTACTACTATTATACTACTATTATATTGCTATTACATTACTATTATACTATTATACAATTAATATAACTGTACTACTAAGATAACTATACTATTATTACCAAATGAGCCATGATAGGCTAGCATAGTTTGTTTTATTGGGCCAGAAAAATTATTTTTTTTGGTGCTCAACCTTGCTCAAAAGAATAACCAACTGTGCCCCACACGACTTGTAAAAAAAAATTAAGTTTCAGACATAGCCTACATCCTACAAGCCTGTGGGACATGCTGTGCCTAGCCATTTTTTAAAAGAATTTTGAATATATATATATATATATATGATAGAAAAAGAGAACTTAATCATAGATTGGGATAGCCCACAAGCCATGTCGTATCCGTATCTAGCCCAATCGTGCAATGCGTCATGCATGACTTGTGGGCTGCTTGGGATGCACCAGTCCAGGCCCTGCATAATGGTCATGTTAGATAATGCCCAAACACTGTAAATTTTTAGCCGTGGCCCATTTTGACATGTCTAGCTACTACCATTTCTATTTCTACTATTATACTACTATTACTATTACTATTACTATACTACTACTATAATATCACTTCTACTAGTATTATCCTACTACTTCTACTATACTACTATACTACTACTACAATTATTACTACTATAATGTTATACTTAATATTATATGATACTACTATTATACTACAATTATACTAGTACTGCTACTACTAATATTGCTATACTACTATAATTATAATGCTATTATACTACTACAACTACAACTACACTACTATACTACTATACTACTAAACTATTATATTACTACTAGTATACTATTACTATTACGACTACTACATTAATATACTACTATACTAATTACTGCAACTACTATATTATTATACTATTATACTATTATATTAATATACCACTATAGTTCTACTACTATTACTACTAGTATCTAATTATACTACTAATACAATATGACTAGTATTGTTATACTACTATTTTACTACTACAAATACTATTCTACCATATTGGTATATTAATATACTACCATACTATAGTAGTACTAGTATTTCTATTACTACTATTACTAATATACTTCAATACTACTAGTACTATAATTATACTACTACAACTATGCTACTACTACTATTGCTATTACACTACTTTTACTATTCTATTTGTATAATTCTATTACTACTGCGATACTACAGTTGTACTATTACTACCACTACGACTATACTGGTATTACTTTTATACAACTACTACTATACTACTAGTGTATTACTACTACTATTATACTGGTACTAGTATACTATTGCATTATTACTACTACTGTACTAACATTATTGCTGCTACTATTATACTGCTAGTACTACTATACTTATAATACTATATTACTATACTTTTGCTATTACTAGTACTACTACTATGCTATTACTTAATGCATTAGCTAGTAACAACCAAATTTTAGAGAATATTGTGCAAGTTATCGGGTGAAAGATCAAGCTGGAT
Source organism: Trichopus zeylanicus subsp. travancoricus (assembly GCA_005019695.1). Taxonomy (NCBI): domain Eukaryota; kingdom Viridiplantae; phylum Streptophyta; class Magnoliopsida; order Dioscoreales; family Dioscoreaceae; genus Trichopus; species Trichopus zeylanicus. The sequence continues at coordinate 964,584 of RXID01014431.1, forward strand.
CAATCCCTTTTCCTTTAGGAACAAGTGGGCTGGCCCATATGGAGTTCTACTTTAGCCTATTAGAATCTTCGTAAGTGGAGCATTACACCATTTGACTAAATTTAATGCTACTCGATAGGAATATTTTGAAATTCTAAGGGTCTTTTAGCTAGTTTTCAACGTAAACATTTAGTATTTTTAAGTGCTATATTTATTATATCTTATCTCATACCTATAATTTTTTTTCCTTTTAATCAAATTTCTTTGAAGTTTATTCTTGAATTGAATTTTGGGCTTTATCAATTCTTATAACTTGAATTCCTTCAAGCATGGCAAATTTCTCCAACTTTTTATTTTAGGTGTGGTTGCTTACATTATCACATTAGTGGAGAGCTTACTCATCATCTATCTCTTATCTAACGTATGGTTGTTTTACATTATCAGTTTGATGGCGAGATACTTATCTTTTCATTTATTCATTAACTCTCAATTCATTGATTTTCTTTTGGTTTACCTACCATCTGATCTAACCATATCTATCACCACTACTATTGCTGCACTACTATTACTATTATGCTACTACTACTATTACTAAAACTGTAAATGAGATAAAGGAGATGCACTTTCATTCAACACTTTGGTTGGCTAGACCAGGTGCTCTACCAACCGTCATTGCTAATTTTAGACTTGCATAACCAACTAATCCCTAGAGTTAAGTTTTTTGTAGACCTTTTAGGTGGAGATGAGGAAGCAATCATGTTCTTGGTTTGAAAGCTATCGGTGCTCTTATTGTACACTAGTGGCAATCTGCAACTAGCTATACTCATCCAAGAGGCAGCAAAACCTTTTATCATACACCACCTTATTTTTCGCCTTGGATAGCTCCATCACCATCTCAAAAGCTATTAGATTTGAAGAAAAAGAAGAAAAAGAAGTGAAAGTGAGCGGCAGAGCCCATGGGCCAAGACCAAGCTTGGAAGTTTTGTCAAGTTGGATGATGAACTCAATTGTCATGCTTCAAACTTCTTCACACTCTAAAAATTGAAACCTTGATCTAAATATGTGTTTGATTGCCACATAACGTAGACTTTGCTTGCCATGTGGAAGTGGACTTGGATTGTTAGTAAATATAGACTTAATTTACCATGTGGAAGTGGACTTTTGTTAACCATGTGAAAGTAGAGTCAATTTGCCATTTAGTTATGGGCTTGGATGCCGTATATAATGGAATTTATTTACCATATGGAAGTAGACTTGATTGGCCACATGAAACTAGACTTGATTGGCCATCTACATATGAATTGCCACACAAGATGGACTTTAATTTGTCATATGGAAGTGTACTTGAATTGCCACATAAATGTGAGCTTAGTCATTATACAAAATGGACTTTGTTTGCTATGTGAAAGTGGAGTTTATTTACCATGAAAATGCAGGTTCGGTGGCTGCACAAGATGGACTTTGCTTATCATGTGGAAATAGAGTTTGTTTATCATAACAATGTATGCTTCCATTCCTAAAGTCAACTTAGGGCATTAGTAGGCAAGGGTGGTCGTGGGATTCTGACTCCACCATATATCATCAACTACCATCCTTTTTTTCTAAAGGGCATTGTAGGTGATCAAAAACTATCTTCTGCCTATTGCCAATTCTCTAAAGGACTGATACCCTAGTTTATGCTAATAGACTCTCTACTTCATTATCAAGGTTTGACATAATAATATTTAGTCTTAGTCCCTTAAGTGGTATTAGCTCTTTCTCCCTAGGTTACCTGGCTACCTTAGTCTTTTCCCCTTGGGTGAGAGGTCTTTGCCCCATGAATAGGAGATGAGGAGTTAATCTGTGCTTATGTAGACTCCGATTGCCCTTGCAGCCATCATTGGTTGAGGAATGTTTATCAAAAATCTTTCATTAAAGATGATAGTATAGGATGGGGTAGGAAAACCATTTGAGGATGACATTTCTTATTTCAATAGAAAATCAACTATTAGTTTTCTGCATTTCTTATTGTATTATGTTTTTAGGCTAAATGGCTTTCTACACTTGGAGGTGAAGCATATCCTACTGAAACATGCCAAATTTTATGGAGCCAAAATTGGCCATCTAAGATAGCGAGAGAACCAAAAAGCAATTTCAAAATAATAAATGAGAATGTCAGATGGTTTGAGTACACAATTAGATCTAGTAGTGTAGCAATAGTAGTAGTATCATATAAATATAGTAGTAGTATTAATAGTAATAGTATAGTAATATTAGTATAATATTATAGTAATAGTAGTCATTGTAATAGTTGTAGTAGCAGTAGTATAGTTGTGGCAGTAATAAGATAGCATTATGGTAGTTGTAGTAGTAGCATAGTAGTTGCTTAGTAGTAGAGTAGTAGTGTTAGTAGTATTCTAGAATAGAAATAGTAAAATACTAGTAGTATAGTATAATATTAGTAGTACTAATAGTAGTATAGTAGTAGTACTACTGTAGTGATAATACAAGTAGTAATAGTGGTACTAATAATCAAATAGTGGTATAATAATAGTCGTAGTATTCTAGTAGTATAAAATTAGTATTATACTAGTAGCAGCAGCAGTAGTAGTATATTAGTATAGTAGTAGTAGTATAGAAGTGGTATGGCAACAGTTGTATAGTAGCAATTAAGTAGCAGTAGTAATAATAGTATAGTAGCAGTATAATAGCAGTAACAATAGCAGTATACTAGTAGTATAGTAGTAGTCTAACATACTAATAATATTAATAGTAGCAGTAGTATAGCAACAATATCAGTTGTAGTAGTGTAGTATGATAGTAAGATAATAGTAGTAGTATATTATAGTAGTAATATAGTAGTAATAGTAATACATTATTAGTATAGCAGTGAAATTATAGTAGTAGTATAGAAGTATAATATAATATTATAGTAGTATTAGTAGTATAGTATAGCAGTATAGTAGTAGTCTATTATGGTTGTAGTACTAGTAGTAGAGGTACTACTATACTGATAGTAGTAATAGTATAGTATTATACTGGTAGTAGTAGTAGTGGTAGTATTTTTGTACTAGTAGTATAATGGTAGTATAATAGTAGTCGTAATATACTGGTAGTATTAATATAGTACTATTATAGTAGTAGTAGAAGTATATTAGTAGTCGTAGTATAGTAGAAGTAATATTATAGTAGTTCTAGTATCATAATTATTGTTGTTATTATTGTTGTAGTATAGTAATAGTAGTATAGTAGTATAGTAACTATAAATTATAGTTGTGGTAATAATATAGCAGCAATATAACAATATAGTAGTAGCTTAATATTGTAGTTGTGCAACTATTAGTAGTAGTAGTGTAGCAGTAGTAGTATATTATTTTAGTAGTAATAGACTTATAGTAGTGGTACTAATATAGTAATAGAAATAACAATACTATGATAGCAATAATTGTAGTATAGTTATAGCATAGCAGTATACACATAGTAGAATAGAAGTATAGTAGTAGAAGCAATAGTAGTACTTATACTAGTATAGTTGTAGCATATTAGTAGTATTGTTGTAGTAATATAGTAAATGTAGTTGTTGTAGTAGTAATATAGAAGTAGAAATGATATAGCAATAGAGTAGTAGTGGTATAGTAGTAATAGTTTAGAATAATAACACTAGTAGTAGTAATAATATAATTGTGGTAGTATTAGTGAAGCAACAATAATAGAATAATTATTGTAGTACAGTTGCAATACAGTAATATAGTAGCAGTATTAATAGTGACCGTGGTACTATAGTTGTAGTAGTAATATTAGTACTATATTAGTAGAAGTCATATAGTAATAGTACTTGTATATTAGTTGTAGTAGTAATATTAGTACTATATTAGCAGAAGTTATATAGTAGCAAAACCTTACTTAAAACACAGCTTTAGTGATAACTCACAGTTACTAAAAAAAGATTATATTAGTAGTATAGTAGTAGTATAAGAGTTGTATTAGTAGCATAATGGTAGTGTAGTAGTAGAAGCATACTACTAATACTAGTATAATAGTATACTATAGTAGCAGTAAGATAGTAACGAAAGTACTATAGTAGTAGTTAATAATAGTGGTGGTATAGTAGTATGGTATAGTACTATAGTATAATAGTGGTATAATGATACTATAGTTATTTAGTACAACAACATAGTATTTTAGTATAGCAGTAGTATAATATAATAGTGCTAACAATAGTTGTATTATACCAATAATAGTTGCAATTGTAGTATAGTCTAATAGTAGTATAATAGTAGTAGTATTAGTATAGTAGTTATAAATTCGTAGTGCTATTGTATGAGTAGTAGTAGATGAAGTGGTATAGTATATTAGTAATATAGAAGTAGCATCAGTATAGTTATTGTATAATAATAATAGTAGTATAAAAGTATTGTATAGTAGTATAATATAGTAATATTATAGCAGTATGTTATGATATTATACAAGTAGTATAGGATAGTATTTGTACTAGTAGTAGAAGTAATAGTGTAACAGTTGAAGCAGTAGTGATAGTATTATAGTAGTAGCATACTCATCTAGTAATAGAAGTAGTAGTAGTAGTAACATATTTGTACCATAGTAAGCATAGTGGTGGTAATAGTAGTATCGTAGTAGTAAATTCTATAGCAGTCATGTAATAGTGGCGTTGTAGCAATAATCAAAGTAGTAGTGTAGTATAATAGTAGCATAGCATTAGTAATAATACTAGTAGTAGTATTAATAATGTTATCGTATAATAGTGGCCAATTCGAACTAAAAGTCAGTCTATGAGCCTACCTGAAAGTCTATTCAGATGAAAGGCCATCCTGTGGGTCTCTCCTAAAAATCTAATCAATTTAGGGTTAGCCCATAGGCTCATCTAAAAAACAAGCTCTTACTAAAATGCTAACCTGTGGGCATGCCTAGAAGTCTAATCGACTAAAGCACAATATGTGGGCTTTCTTGAAAGTGTAGATCAACTAATAGCTATGCTGCGAGTAGCCTAAAAGCCAAAACAACTTTAGGTCAACCTGAAGATGCACCCAAAATCATTATGATAGTGCGAGGGTTCTCAAACAAAAGTAAAATTGGTAAATATAACTTATTTAAATGGCCTAACCACATTGAACTCAATTTAGTTTGGATAAAACAAATGAACCAAACCAAAGTGACTCTAACAAAGCACCAAATGGATTTGAATCAATTAAACCAAATGGACTAAAAATAGTCCAAACGAGACGAAAATCTTTACACCAACCGACCGACCGATTATACTCAATCATAACTATCAAAGCTCTCCTAGCCAATCGATACCCTCAATCGGTCAGCTAGTTCTAGTGAACCAAGAAATTGTAGGTTCTATGATAGCTGACCAGTACTTCATTTTGTGACTCTATATGGGAACTAGAGTAATAACCCCCCATTGTTATTTTGTCAATTTTCAGCAAGTGTAACTAGAGTAGCAGTCATAGTTGCAATAGCTACAGTGGTAGTGGTAGTAGCAGAGGTAGTAGTGGTTATATAGTAGTTGCAATAATGTAATAATAGTAGTTGTAGTAGTATTATAGCAGTAGTCGCATAGTAGTATAGTAATTAAAGTATAAGAGGAGTAGTAATAGCAGTAATATAGTAATATAATAGTAGCAATATAGTAATATAATAATAATAATAATATAGGATGAGTAGTACTAATAGCAGTAATATAGTAATATAATAGTAGTATTGTAATAATAGTACTAATAGTACAAATATGATAGTAGTATTATGGTATGATAGCCGTATTAGTACTATAATAATAGTGACAATAATCTCTATATAGTAGTAGTTGTAATAGTATAGTAGTAATTATAAAAGTTGTAGTATAATAGAAGTAGAATAATAATACAAGTATAAAAGTTGTAGTAGTAGCAATAGTATAATAGTAATAATAGTATAGTCATATTACTATAATAGTAGTAGTAGCATAGTACTAATAGTATAATAGTAGTAATATATTTTTAGTATTGTAGCATAATAGCAGTAAAAGTGTAACAATAATATTCACAGTAGTATAGTAGTTGTAGTGTAGTAGCTCTAGTAGAAGTATCATAGTAATAATAGTAATATTAGTAGTATTATAATAGTTGTAATAGTAGTAAAATAGTTTTTTTTTTATGGTAGTATAGTTATAGTAGTACAATAATAACAATAGTAGTCATAGTATAGTAATAAAAGTATAATAACAATAGTAGCAGTATAGTGGTAGTAGAAGTAGTAGTAGTACTGCAATTGCAGTTCAACAATAGTGTAATGGTAGTATAATATTAGTATCATAGTAGTAATAATAACAGTAGAAGTGTAACAGTAGTATTCATAATAATATAGTAGTTGTAGTGTAACAGCTCTAGTAGAAGTATCATAGTAATAACAGTAATATTAGTAGTAGTATAATAGTTGTAATAGTAATATAATAGTATTTTCTATAGTAGTATAGTTATAGTAGTACAATAATAACAATAGTAATATATTGGTAGAGTAGCATTAGTAGTATAGTAGGAGTAGTAGTAGTAGCAATATAGTACTATCAGTAGTATAATGAAAGTAGTAGTATAATAATAGAAATAGTACTAATATATTAGTATAGTGGTAGTGATACTAACAGTAATAGTAGTAGCAGTTGTTGTATAGTACTAGTTACAGTTTAATAGTAATGTCATAGCTGAAATTATAGTAATATAATAATCGTAGTGGATAATATTAGTAGTGGCAGTAGTATAGTAGATATAATAGTAATATAGTAATAATAGTAGTAGTTTAGTAATAGCATTAGTATAGTAGTAGTGTATAATAGTAATAATATGATTGTGATGATAATAGTAGTATAATAATAATTGTAATAGTAATATAATATAGTAGTTGTGGTTGCGGTTTGAGTAATGGTAGTAATAGTAGTAACATAGTAATATACTAATATAATAATAGTAGTGGTCTTGTAATATAGAAATATAGTAATCGTATAATAGTAGTAATACAATAATATAAGCAATAGTAACAATATAGTGATAGCATGGTAGTATAATAATAATAGTAAAACAATATTAATTACAATAATAGAAGTATAGTAGTAATTGTGGTACTATAAAATTAATTGTAGTAGTAGTAATAGTATAATATTTGTAACATAATAGTAGAAGTATAATAGTAGTAATAGTAGTATAATAACAATAGTAAAATAGTTGCAATACTATAGTTGTAGTTGTAATGTAGTAGTAATAATATAGTATTAGTGGTAGTATAGTAGTAGCAGTAGTATTATAGTAGTATTCTACGTTAATAGTAGTAAAAGAACAATAAAAGTATTACAGTAATATAACATTAGTTGTATAGTAACACAAATGGTAGTATAGCATTAAAAGTATAGTAATAGTAGTATAATATTAGTACTAATACTATTATAATAGTATTAGTAGGCTTAGTAGTATTATATTATTAGTTTTAGTTATAATAGTTTAGTAGTAGTAATAGTATAATATAGTAGTGATAGTAGTGTAATATAGTAGTAGTAGTAATACAGTAACAGTAGCAGCAGCAGTATAGCACTAGCAGTTATAGTAGTATTATAGAATCTTTGTAGTAATAGAATAGCAGTAGTAATAGTATATTATTGGTAGTAGTTCTAGTAATATAGCAGTATTAATAGTAGTATAGTGGTCGTAATGATATAATATAGTAATACTAGTAGGATAGTAGTTGTTATAGTGGTATAGTAATAGTAGTTGTAATAGTAATAATATTGTACTATAATAGTATTAGTTTAGTTGTATAAAAATATTGATAGTATTGTAATAATTATTGTTGTAATATAGTAATTGTCTTATATAGAAGTAGTAGAAGTATTGTTACAGCAGTAATATTAGTATAAATAACAATCATAATAATAGTAGTAGTATCAATATAGTATTACTAATAGTATTTTAATTATATCATTACATTAATAGTATAATAATAGCATAATACTAGTGATAGTATAGTAGTATTATAATAGTGATAGTAGTTGTAATATAATAGCAACTGTAATATAATAGTAGCAATAATAGTAGAGTAATTGTAGTAGTAATATAAAAGTTGTTAAAGTAGTAGTAGTATTGAAATATAGTATTAGTACTAACACTATAGCAACAATAATAGTTTAGTATTATTAGTAGAATAGCAGTAGTAGTATAATAAAAGCACTAGTAGTATGACAGTAATAATAGTAGAAGTATAATAATAATAGTTATAGTATAGTAATAGTTGTAGCCTATAATAGTATTAGTGTAGTATAATAGTAGTATTATTGTATTATTAGTACTGTGATACTATTACTATTATTATACTACTACTACTATACAATTATTATACTACTACTAATACTATACTTCTAGTATTATGCTACAGCCACTAATATATTACCATAAAGTTATACTATAACATATTATACTATTATTATTACACCACTATACAATTAATGCTATAAAATTTTTACGATACTATTATACTACTATTTTTACTTCTACTGCTATTATTACGCTATTATACTACTAATATTACTACTATTGCCATTATAGTAATAACAACTACTATAACTTCTATTATTGCTAATATACTGTCATACTTCTATCACTACTCTTCTATTACTGCTGCTATTACTGCTATATCATGACTATTATATTATCACTAATACTTCCATACTACTACTAATATAAGTAGCAATACTTTTACACTACTGCTATATTATTATTACTATTATTACTAGAACAACTATTATAGAGCTACTACTACTACTATTACTCTTATGATAACTATACTACTGCTTTTATTGCAACTACTAATATATTACTACTAGTGCTAGTATATTTCAATACTACTACTATTACTATTATACTACTATTGTTACTAATGCAACTATACTACCATTAATACTACTATTATTATATTGCAACTATTAATCTATTACTATTACTATACTACTCTACCGCTATTACTACTAATATTATGTTACTATATTTCTATACTACAGATAGTTTGCTAATATATTGCTACTATTATACTACTAATATAATGACCACTACTAATAATGGCATATTTCTACTACCATTAGTACTATATGCTAACTTTATTATACAACTACTATTATATTATTATGTTATACTGACACTAATATACTATTATTACTATAATACTATTACTACTATACTACTATTATTATACTAATAGTACAACCTTACTACTATATTATTTTAGTACTACTAATAGTACTAATATACTAGTATAGTAATACTACTATGTTACTATACTACTTTCCTACTATACTATCTTACTACTATACTGCTACTATAATACGAATATACTGCTATACTATAAGTATTACTATACTGCTAGTGTACTACTATTATTATATTACTATTATACTATTATACTATTATTATACTCTTAGTACTATACTACAACTAATACAATTATTATTATACTACTTCTAATATACTAATAATAGTACTATACTACAATATGATTGTTACAATGCCACTATTAGTATTTTACTACTTATATTATATTTTCAACTATTATCAGGCTATTGACTATACAACAATTACTACTACGACTGCTACTATAGTATTAAACTAATATGTCATTATACTACTGTAGTATAATACTATACTATTATAATAATACTACTATATTATTATACTACTATTATCGCTCTACGGCTACTATTTTACTCCAATAATAATAACATCAACTGCTATTACCATATTAACACTACTATTATATTATTACTACTATTATACTATTACGACTATACTACTACTATTGCTACTATTACTACTACTGGTATAATACAACTATATTACCAAACAACTACAATTGCTATACTACTAATAGTACATATTATTAGTACTACTGTACTAGTATAGTATTACATTACTATTATTATTATAGAACTATACTACTATATTATAATACTACTACACAACTATAATAATACTAGTATACCACGATATTGTACTACTACTAGATAACTAAACTACTACTAATATATCACTTCAATACTACTACTATACTGTAACTATTATACTACTATACCTCTACTATTATTGTTATTCTACTACTACTGTACTGTTACTACAGTTGTTATGCTTCTACCACTTCTATACTACTATACCTATACAACTACTATATTACTATGCTTCTATACTACTAAACTATTAAAGGTATAACACTATACGACTACTCTTACTACTGCTATACTTTTCCTAAGACTCCTATATTAATGCTACTATAATACTAATATACCAAAATACTACTATTATACTATGATTATATGACTATTACTATACCATTATACTTTTATATATCTATACTACTGATAGTATACCACTATGGTACTGCTACTATACTATAACTATTATGATTACTACTATTAAGGTTGTACTACTGCTACTATAACTACTACAACTATACTACTAATACTATACTAGCATCACTGTTTTACTAGAACTATATTAACACTTCTATATGACTACCATAGTAACACTACTATATTACTATTATACAAATACTACTATATTAATACTATTATACAAATACGACCATACTACTAGTACTACTATACTACAGTATTACTATACTACTATGCTACTATAGTAACACTACTATGCTATTATACTACTATATTGCTATACTACTGTTATCAAACTTCAATACTACTATATTAGTACTACAATACTACTATACTACTATACTATTATATTGCTACTGCTTTTACTACTACTACAATACCATAATTCTTTTGTTGTTACTGTACTACTACTACTATTATTATACCACTAGTAGTAGTACTACTGACCATACTACCACTTACATAATTATACTTCTATTACTAGTACTACTACTACATTGTTGCTACTACTACTACTATGATTATGCTACTACTAGTTCTACTCCTACTAATTTGCTACTACGATTATTACTGTTGCTACAACTATACTGTTGTAATTATAATGCTATTCATATTACTATTTTACTACTACTACTACTAGTATAGTAACAGTAGTAGTAGTAATAGCAATATTAGTATAATTATATAGTAGTAATAGTAGTGCAAGTAGTTATAGTAGTATTGTAATATAATAGTAGCATAGAAGTAGTAGTATGATATTAGTAGTAGTATTATATAACACTTCAAATATTCTCATTCTCCTTTCCTATCTCCTTAGATGATATCATCAATCAAATTATCAATACCCACCGAGGATCAAATCAAGGTCGTCGATTATCAAATCAAAAATCAAATAAAGTCAAATGATAATATGCTCGAAGTGATTGATTACATTTCAAAGCTAAGCCAACTAAAAAGATGTTGGTAATGCTTAACTAAGCCAACCCCAAAAGCTATTGGGGGTGCCTCAAACTTACATGCCAATGAGGCCATTGATTTTTAATTCAAATCGAACTGTGGTAGTCATGAACTTGCTTAGTTAGTCAACTAGATGTCTTGTTCAAAAAAAGTTAATGGACAATACACTTAAATACTTAGCCACACTTCAAAACTAAGCCAACTCAAAAGCCGTTGGTGATGCTTGGCTAAGTTAACCCTAAAAGTCATTGGTGACATCTTAAACTTGATCGATAATGCATCAATAATACAGTCAATTATCAAATTAAAAATAAAAAAACTGACATCACTCTCAAAATCGTTGGCCATACCTCAAACCCAAGCCAACTAAAAAATTATTGTTGATGCTTAGCAAAGCCAACTCAAAAAGCCATTGGTGATGCTCCAAACTGAATCAACAACATGCCAATGAGGCCATCCATTATCAAATTAAAAATCAAACAAAGTCAACTAATGATATGCTCAAAGTTGTCACCACATTTCAAAGCTAAACCTATTCAAAAGTTGCCGATGACACTTACCTAAATCAACCCCAAAGTCATTAGTGATACATCAAACCAAATCAATAACATGCCAAGAGGCCATCGATTATCAAATTAGAAATTATTAAAACAAGCTAGTGCTACTAACCATTTTCTTTTAAGTGAAGAATCAACGAAGTTGACTGAGAACAAACAAAAAGCCATCAGTAAAAACATTAATTCTTAATGAGATCAACTGATACAATCCAAGTTATCAGCATCTGCTAGAGATCTAATCAAGCAACCCCCCGAGTAAAGTTCCACTCAGCCAAGGGCCACAAGGGTAGGGCAGTGATGCGCATCAAGCCTATTCCCATTTTCTTTCTCATTCTACTATCTTTTATGATTACGAATTTAAATTTATTAAAATGTAAAGTGAGGATATACCCTTACTCAAGCAATATGTCTCTTTCCTCAAATCAATCAAATCGTGCTTTCTTTCATTTTTGTCTCTATTTTATTAGGTAGGTTTCTTACTTTAGAAAGTTTCTAACAATTGTTGGAAAATTAAAAACAAGAGCTTGCACCTGTTGGAAGTCATCTTCGCAAAATACCTTATTGCACTCAAATGACCTTATATTTTTATTTGTTGTTTCAAGGTTGCCCCTAAGGGTTTTGGCTACCCAAGGTGGTCAATTTGGATCCCACAATAGAATAGTAGTAGTCCAAGTTGTATACTATAGAAGTAGCAGTATTAGTAGTAATACTATATTAGTATAATAATTGTAGTAATAATTAGTATAAGTAGCGGTAGTAATAATAGAAATGTAGTAGTAATAGTATTATGGTAGAGTAGTAGTAGTAGTAGCAATAATAATAATATAGTAATAATATACTAGATGTAGTTGCAGCAGTAAGACTAGTAGAAGTATAGTATTAGTGTAGTAGTAATTGAAATAGTAGTAGAAATAGCACTATTATAATAATAATAGTAGTAGTATTATTATTAGTAGTAATAGTAGTATAGTTATAATATAATAATAGTATAGCAGTATTATTGTAATAGCAGTAATATGATAATAATAATATTATATTGCTTCTATTCTGATAGCAATAATTACTACAATATTGCTACAATTTTACTACTACTAATATTGCTATACTATAGTTACTAATGCTATACTACTATATTACTATTATACCATTACTAATACTATTATTATTATATTACTACCATCACTAATAGTACTACTGTTATGTAATACGACTACTACACTACTACTATTAGTACTGAAACTATTATTATACTACTAGTATTCTACTATTATACTATTATTACTACTATTTTTATACTACTAGTGCCATGCTTCTAATACTACAACTACATTAGTATACGATTATTATAATTATACTACTATAAGCACTACTACTACTACAACTATAGCTATTATACTAGTCATAGTATTTTCACTATACTGCTACTACTTCTATTACTATTGCTACTATAGTATTATTACACTACTACTATACTACTACTACTATACTGCTACTATACTACTATTGTACTATTACTATTATTACTACTATTACTACTGCTATAGTAACATACTACTACTTCTACACTTCTACTATACTACTATTATATCACTAATATTAAACTGCTAATATTATACTACTACTAATACTACTATTAATATACTACACAACTAGTACTAGTACTACTATACTACTGCTACATTATTGTTATACTATTATTGCTATTATACTACTACTATATTATTACTATACTACCATATTGCTACCATGCTACTACAATTACTTGTACAACTACACTACTTCTATACTAGTACAAATTCTGTACCACCACTACTAATAATACTATACACTACCATGCTATTACTACTGATGCTAGTATACTACAACTAAGACTACTACTACTATATTACTATTACTATTACTACTACTACTACTACCAACACTACTACTATACTACAACTACTGTTATATAATACTACTATAGTATAATAACAATAGTAGTATAGTAGTAGTATAGTAGTAATAGTATTATAGTAGCAATATAGTACTATATTAGAGTAGTATAGTAAGATAGTATATAATTATTGATGAATCCTGGTTCAACACCAATTTCGATCCAGAAGGCTCCTCGAGATCAAATCCGCTTGGCCACCCTATCGCTAATCTGCAAGAGGAAGAACCATGAGCAGGACTACTGGGAGATTCTTCAACAATGGCAACTTTGACACTATAGTCAAAAAGGTTTGCATTTATTTTTGCTCAAAGAGAGAGAGAATTTGAGAATTTGAGAAAGAGAGTCCCTCTACCTTCTGGTTACTCCCTATTTTATAGGTTGGAAAGGTCATTGATAAGATTTACGATTTATGATCTTAGTCCTAATTATGTCAGGCTCTCCTTATTTGACTACCATCACTCTCGAATCTTTTGCTAATGGTTTCCCTAGGATCCATGCCCCTCAAATGTTCATAAATACTCAACCATATATATATATAGGTTGAGCTTGTCAAATATTTTTTTTGGCCATGAGATATGTGTTTTCAAGTTGGACTAGAGTTATACAACTGAGGTGACTTGACATCAACAATATCACCCGCAGGTTGGATCCCTATTTGCTTTTAGTTTAGTTTCTTTCAGCATAGTATATCTTTAGTGCCCCCCAACTCTTGTTATGGACTTTATCACCATCTTCGATGTGTTTTTTCCAGCATATCATTTTCAATTCTTGAGGTTCATGCATGCCGCTTTCATTAAATCATGAGGGGTGACGATCATCGTGACTCCTCAGGAGGTGAGTCACCTATCTGTGGTGTTGTGTCAAGTGCATGTTGCCAATGAACATGACCCTTTTCAGAGTTAAGGCAACATCTTGTTGAATTATGCAACATTATTAGGGTTTATCTTGTACCAATGTGAAGGTCCAGAGGCATCCCTTTTGATATCGAGATAGCCATTGATATGGGCATGTGTGCCTCATGATTGGTGTAGCTCTCTCTAGCTCCAACCTTTTAGGCTTCCTCGTTCCATGTGACAATGATCCAATGATTTGAGAAATGCTATTTAAGAAATTCTTTGTCCCTTTTCACCCATTTTCAGCAATCTTTGCTCTATGTCTTTTGCAACTTTTGTTGTCTTTCCTTCTTTATTTGCTAAATATTTTTGAAATGATATCTTCTTCTACTCCTTCCTCCCCAAGAAGAGGAGAGGGGGGGGGGGGGGGGGGAGGAGGGGGGGAGGGGGGAGGGGGGTTTTGGTAAGGGACTTGCCACTCCATCTAATCCAGTAGTCATAGCTTCGTCCTCAAGGCAATATCCACCTCGATTCCTAGTGTTGGTGGGTTGAGCTCCATGCCCTCCATTGTTGTTGCAGCCTCCAAGGGGCCAGCTCCTTTGACAATCCTATCCCTTTCATAGGGGTTTGTTCAAAGCTGTTTGTTATTCCCAAACTAGTGGCTTTTATTATGGATTAAGGGATGTTGTTTGGCTTTGAAAAGTGGGACTTGATTTTATACTTCATTAGGTATCCTTGAGGTGGGAGCTTGGATTTCTAAATCCACTTTTTAGAAGAAAAATATTGAGGACATAGTTAGCATGTTCAACTCTCAGGATGGGACTGAGTTGGACCTATGAGGGTTTTAGGATGAAAGCAAGAAATTGAGAGAGGAGTTTGGGTTTGAGTTTAGTACCTAATGGGAGATGTTCAAAAATGGCTTTTACTACCCTATAGATAGCTTTAACTGAGATATGCTAGGACATTAGGACCTATCCTTTGATCAAATTGCGCCCAATACAACAAAATATTTTACTATTCTTCAAACCCTTGCCAATCCAAAGGTTTTATCATGACTATTGAAATGTTCAAGGATGCCTTAAAAGGCTGTCAAGGTTTAAAAATAAGGGGTAGATGGTATTTTGATCCCAAGAAATTGTGTAGATCATTTTTCTCAAAACCTTATGTCCATTAACTATTGGAAAGACCATCCCCTTAGATTTTCTACTAGGGTAGACTAAGTTTTCTCTTGTTGGTGGGGTAACCCTTCCACTCACTGAGCTAGCCTAGAGATCTACCCTAAAGTTCACCAACTTTCAATCTCTTAGGTAGATGAGGTTGAGGATGTTAGATCCACTCCCACGTGGTTTGATATGACTTGTATGTTAGAGCATGGCTCCTCCATGTCTTGGGAAGTCAGTAAATACTTTAGAATTTTGTGTTCTTGATTCCCCAATTACTTTCTCCTTGATTTAATCATTGGTTAGATTTTGTATAGGGTTGACCTAGATCTTATTCATGAATGAGTTTTTTGGGTGAAAAACTGGCACTTCTGAGGTATCCCTTGTCCTATCATATCGAAAGAAGTCTTCTAAAGTAGAAGGCAATGCTCCCCCTTTGGAGTCTATCCAAAGCCCAGGGAAGAATATGTTAGAGGAGGAATCCAGTTTGTGGGCAAAGAGTAGATAAGGAATGAGTAGACAATACCTCACCTTTTGAGCCCCTTTCTTGAGTTGAATCCATAGAAGAGGTCAGCTAGGCACTGAACTTGGGTTGATCCAAGCTCTTTGGTGGTCTATTGGGACAATAATTGTCAATATCTAAAGGGATCATGGAGGTATAATTTAGTCTAAAGATAAAACCTTCTTACGTTGTCTACGTGCCATATCCTAGAAAGTTTCTTATTTATCTAAGTGCTTGATCTTAAACGTCCCTAGCCCTGTGAACCTATAAATTTTGAATGGGCCTATCCAGTTCGTAGATAATTTTCCTAAAACTTGATTAATGAGTTTAGCCCATTGAGGTATCCAAGCACCCAATTGTAATCCTTGGTTGTGTTCATATGCATTGTAGTATTAGGCCACTCACTATTTGTGCTCAGTAACTCTAGTGTAAACCCTCTCCCAAATATCTAGGATGAGATCCTTCTTGGCTCAAACATTTTTCTCGTTTATTTTAGGATCATAAGCCTAATCAAGGTGAAGTAAGACCAGTTTCCACTATAATGACAACTTCAATCCCATAAGCAAGCATGAAAGGTGATTCCTTTATTGCTATCCATGGCATGGTTAGCAAGACTTCAGAATATGTGGTAGCTCATTGACCCAAAGACCTTTTGCTCTTTTGAAATACCTCTTTATGCCTAAAAGTAGGTTCAATTGGTTACCTTAGCCAGGCAGTTAGATTAAGGATGGTGATCGAGGTGAACCTAAGTCCTATGTGGATACTACTATAGTATTCTTTGAATCTTGAGCTGTCAAGTTGCTTCCTATTGGCGATAACCAATAGTCATGGCAATATAAACCTACTGATCATGCTTTGCCATAGGAACTCCTAAGTATTTCTCTCGATGATTGTGGCTAGTGATTTAGCTTTCACCAATTTGGTAAAATAGCCAATAGTGAGTACTAAAACATCCTCTGGCGTAACACTAATGGGAACAGACATTAGATCTCCATCCCTCATTGGTTGAAAGGCCATATAAAGCTTATGCTTTGATAGCCTTCGAAGCCTTGAAGGTGACATTGAATTAACTTAACTTAATGGACCACTTGAGCATCCTTGATGAGGTTTTTAGCTTTTACAATATTTGCCAAAGTGGAAGATTGGTGAGCACTATGATTGGATGTGCTTGAAAGTAAGGGCCAGACTTTTGGGTTGCCAACACAATGGTGCATGCTGACTTCTCTAATGGAGGGTACTGAACCTCTACACTTATTAGTACATGACTCAGTAGTATATGGGGTGTTATTTTCCATGCTAGTCACTTATTAAAATTGGATTGATCATCTAGTCTGGTGTAGATATATAAAATAAGAGTACCACAATTAGTTCAAGTCTCACTAGTAAGAGTGGTTCAGCTAAGTGATTTTTGAGGTCTTTGAAGGCTCGGCCACATTCTTCCATCTATTTGAATCTATTACTTTGATTAAGCACCTTGGAAAAGGGTAAGCACATCACTCCGGATCTGGATAAGAGTGATTAAGCACAGGTGACTCGCTATCCTCTAAAAGTCTTTGATGCAGCTCGGAGGCTTCATTTTCATTATAGCTTTAATCTTTTTAGGATTAGCTTTTATTTTGCATATTGAGACTAAGTAGCCAAGGGACTTTCCCAAGCCTATCCCAAAAACATACTTCTTTGGGTTCAACATCATCTTAAACTTTCAAAGTTTGTTTAAAGTATCTACTAAATCCTTTGAATGCCTATCAACATGGAGGATTTTCACCAGCATATCATAGATATATGTTTCCACATTCCTATTGAGTTAAGGCTCAAAAACTTTATTCATCATTCTTTGGTATATCACCCTTGTGTTCTTTAGTCAGAAAGGCAATGCAACTTAATAGAATATAACTTGATTTGTGATGAAAGTAGTTCTCCCCTCATCTTTGAGATGCATTCAAATATGATGCTAGTCAAAGAACGCATTTAAGAAGCTCAATAGAATATGGCCCAAGGTAGAGTATATGAGCTGGTCAACTTCAATAGAGGTTAATTATCCTTTGAGCAAGCTTCATTTAACTAGGTGAAGTTGATGCACATTCTCCATTTAGCATTAGATTTCTTTACCAATACCATGTTTGCCAACCACTTAGGATAGTGGACTTGCCAAATAAATTGGCATTAAGAAGTTTACTCACCTTTGCAGAGATAGCCTTTTGGTGTTCATGGGCAAAGTGCCTTTTATTCTACTTGATCAGCTTGTGATTTTCTATGACCATGATTTTGTGTTGAGCCATTGAAGGATCAATACAAAGGAGATCCTTGGTGGCCCGTACAAAGACATCTTGGCTCCTTTTTAAGAATTCTTGTAATTTCGTATGTAAGATCTCTATGAGGTTCACCCAAGCTTGAGTATCCTCCCTGATGCTTCATCAATTACAAAGCTAACGAGCCATTCCATAGGCCCGACATGTCCCTTCTTTGGCTTAGTGTTGGATTCATTGATCTCCACTACTGTTAGTTCCATGCTTTCCTAGCTGAAACTATTTTGCTAGTTGGGTGCTTCACACTTCTTAATGAGACTTTGGTCTCCTCATGCTCCACCTATGCCATGTTTAGTTTGAACCTCATGACTAAATAAAAAAGTTAAGATTTCCGCTTGGAGCTAATTGAGTACCAGTCATCCCAATATTACATTATAGGCAGAACATCTCTGAAGTGCAACAAACATTGATTTGATTGAGGTGTTCCTTGGATCTTCTCTGATGGTAAGGAGTAAGTTAATCATAACAAGCATGGTGACTAAGTCCATCATGAATTCAGTAAGCATCATGATGTACAGCTCCAACTTTTGCTTGGTCTACATTTGGTTGTAGGCTAGAGTAAGTAGAATATTTACCAAATATCCTATATCTATTATGATATACTGAGTAGTGTATCCATCTAGGACCACTAAGATTACCAATGCATC
This sequence comes from Trichopus zeylanicus subsp. travancoricus, assembly GCA_005019695.1. NCBI lineage: Eukaryota > Viridiplantae > Streptophyta > Magnoliopsida > Dioscoreales > Dioscoreaceae > Trichopus > Trichopus zeylanicus. The sequence goes on from RXID01014431.1 coordinate 983,857, forward strand.
ATTGTGAGGAGTAAAAATTCCTTCAAAGGCCTTGGCAAAGAAGACAAAATCTTTGTAGTTAAGGTCATAATAGTATCTCTTCTTCTACACCTCATTTGAGCCCTCCTCCCCCTCAACATCGGTTCAATACTTGCCAGTTGATGCTAGAGCATCACTTTTAGTGGGCTAGTTAGGATCATATTGAGATTTTCCTTTACTAGAGGCTTTTGCAACTCAAGAGTGGGGTCCTTTTCGGGTGAAGGTCATTGACAATTCTCCCATACACAAGATCCTTTGGAATATTCACTTTGCATACAAACTACCCGAAGTGGCCTTCTTTGATAAGCCTTTTGTTTTAATCAATGAAGTGCTTGTATTCTTTAGTATCATGACAATAATTGATGTTAAAATGATAATAACTTGATTTATTGAGGATTTGCTAGTCAATGTGGATAGGATGGGGCCTATGTAAGAAGTTTAGGTGATCAACCTACGGTAGGACTTTGGTTATTGAGTTATTCAATGGAGTATAATATACTATATTACTATTACTCGTGGGCTATGCCATGTCTAGCCCAATCATGCCATAGGTCATGCCTGACATATGGGTCGTACTAGACATATCTAGCAACTAGAACTTTTATTTCTACTATTATACTGCTATTACTGTTACTATACTACTACTGCAATAATATCACTTCTACTAATGTTACCCTACTACTACTACTACGCTACTTTATTACTATACTATTGCTATAATTACTATTACTATTATATTATTATTATTCTATTACTACTACTACTGATACTACTACACTACTATTCAAGTATACTACTACTATTACAACTACACTACTATACTACTATACTATTACTACTACAACAACTACACTAATATATTACTATACTATACTACTATAACAGCTATATTACTATCCTATTATACTAATATACTGCTATAGTACTACTACTATTACTATTATACCACCACTAGCCTAATACGACTAGTATTTTTATACTACTATTATACTACTACTAAAACTATTATACCATACAAATATATTATTATACTACTATACTACTAAGTACTACTACTACTACTACTACTATATTAGTATATGACCAATAGCACAATATGACTAGTATTATTATACTAGCATTATACTATTGCTAGTACTTTCTACTATACTAATATATTAATATACTACTATATTATAGTACTATTACTACTATTACTAATACTATACTAGTAAACTATGATCATTACTACCACTATTACTACCACTACAACTACTATACTATCATTATTACTAATATATTGCTACTACTCTTATATTATTACTACAACTATTACTACTATACAACTACTACTATATTATTATTACTATATTATCATCACTGCTACTATTGTTATATTACTACTACTACTACTACTAATATACTTCAATACAAGTACCATTACGACTACAATTATGCCAATACAACTATATTACAACTTCTACTATACTACTACTACAGCCATTATACTACTTTACTATTGCTACTAATCTACTATTGATAATATACTACTAGTACTACTATTGGACCATTACTACTATTACTATTATGCTATTACTAATATTAAACTACTACTACTATACTATTGTACTACTACTACTATACAAGCACTATTACTACTTCTATTATACTTCTACTACTACTATACTTACTATTAATATTACTAGTACTATTATTATACTATACTATACTACTATTATATTATTGGGCTAATTATCAGGTCAAATGCGAAGTTGGGTCAAACTCTTTTTCTTCAAGAATAAGTGGGCCAACCCATGTGGAGTTCTAGTTTAGCATATAAGAATTTGCTTAAGTGGAGCATTGCCTCATTTGACTAAAATTAATATGACTTTAAATTCTAGGAGCCTTTTGGAATTCTAACGGTCTTTTAACTAGTTTTCAATGTAAACCTTTAGTATTTTGAAGTGTTATATTTATTATACATTACCTAGTAAACATAAGTTTCTCCCTTTTAATCAAACTTCTTTGAAGATGGTTCTTGAATTGAATTTTAAAGCTTATCAATTCTTATAACTTGAATTCCTTCAAACATGGCAAATTACTCAAACTTCTTATCTTAGGTATGGTTGCTTGCATTAGCACATTGGTGGCGAGCTTGCTTATCATCTATCTCTTATCTAAGGTTTGGTTATTCTAAGTTATCACCTTGATGGAGAGATACTTATCTTTTCATTTATTTCCTAACTCTCTATTTGTTGTTTTTTATTTTAGTTTGCTTGTCATCTTATCTAAGCATATCTATTACTACTACTGCTACTATACCACTACAACTACTACTATTATACTACTACCGATTGCTACTATACTACCACTATTACTAGTACTACTACTATTCCTAAAATTGTGAATGAGATAAGGGAGATGTGCTCTTCTTAAAATACTTCAGTTGGCTTGACCTGGTGCTCCACCAACCATCGCTTCCAAATCTAGAATTGCATAACCAACTAATCACTAGAGTTAAGTTTTTTATAAACCGCACAGGTAGAGTTGAGGAAGCCATCATGGTTTTGGTTTGAAAGCTATTAGTGCTCTTATCATCTAGTGGTGATCAACACCTAGCTGTACTCATCTAAGAAGACGTTTAGCTTCTTGTTATACTCCACCTTCTTCTCTGCCTTGCATAGTTTGATCACCATCTCAGAAGCTAGTAGATTTGAAAAGAAAGAATAAAAAGAAGAAGAAGAAGCAAAGGTGAGTAGTAGAGCCCAAAGGCCAAGACTCTTCAAGTTGGATGATGAACTCGACTATCTTACTTCAAGCTTCTTCACAAACCCTAAAAATCAAAACCTAAATACTTGCCAATTTTTAAAATATTGATCTAAATATGTGCTTGATTGCCACATAAAATAGGCTTTGCTTTCCCTGTGAAAGTAGACTTGAATTGTCGATGACAAAGTACGCTCAAATTTCTATAGTCAACTTTCGCCATTGACAGGCAAGGGTGGTCAAGGGATTTTGACTCCACCATATATTATCAATGACCATCCTTGTCTTCCAAAGGGCATTATAGGTAGTCAAAAATTAGCTTTTGTCTATTGCCTAGTCTCTAGAGGATTGATACCCTAGTTTGTACCAATAGACTCTCATTGAATCATTGAGGTTTGATATAATAACATTGGGCTTTAGTCTCTTGAATGGGTTTGGCCCTTTCTTCCTAGATGAACTTAGTCTTTGCCCCTTAGGTAAGAGGTCATTACCCCCTGAATGAGAGATAAGGAGCTAATCTGTGCTTATGTAGACTCTGATTGCCCTCACAATCATTATTGGTTGAGGAAAATGTAGGTTGAGATAGGGAAATCACTTGATGATGGCATTTCCCTTTTTAAATTAAAAATTAACCATTAATTTTCTGTATTTCTTCTTTTATTATGTGTTTAAACTAATTAGGTTTCTATACCTGAAGGTGAAGTCATGACTCATCGAACATGCCATAATTTATGGAGCCAAAATTGGCCACCTAAGATAGTGAGAGACCCCAAAGAGTAGTCACAAATAAACAAATGAAAATTTTAGATGGCTTCAGTGCACAATCAGGTCTAGTAGTGTGATAGTAGTAGTGCTAATATAGTATAAATATAGTAGTAGTATAATAATAGTAGTAATAGTAGTTGTATATTAATATTAGCATGGTAATATATTGTTAGTATTATAATATGAGTATTATAGTACAATAGTAGTAGTGGTAGTATTAATATAGTGCTAGTAGTATAGAAGCAATGTTGTAGTAATAGTACAATACTATAATAGTAATATCAGTAGTAGTGATATAGTAGTAATAGTAGCAATACAGTGGTAGTAGTAGTATAGTAGCAGTAACAAAATAGTTATATAGAATAATACCAGTACTAGTAGTTATATATTACTATCAACAGTCATGTAGTATAGTGGTATAGCTGTTGTAGTACTGCAATATTAGAAATATGTTACTATGGTTGTAACAAATGATAGTAATAGTAGTAGTATTTTAGTATTATAGTAGTACTATAATAGTTGTATAACAGTAGCATAACAGTACTAGTCGTAGCATAAATATAGTAATATTAGTTGTAGTAGTAATGTAGTGACAATAGTAAGAGTATAGTAGTAGTGGTATATTGTTAAAATAACAATATTGTAATACAGTATTAGTATAGTAGTAGGTAGTAATACTAGTAGTATTAGTACTAGAATTGTAGCAGTGTAGAACTAGTAGCATAGTTGTAGTATAGTCATAGAATAATAAAATTATAAATACTAATAGTAGTAATATAGTAGTACTACTATAGTAGTAATATTATAGTGCGGTAATACTTGTAATAGTATTAGAATAGTAGTAATAATATTGTAGTAGTGTAGTAATAATATAGTACCAAAAGTAGTAGTAGTTGTAGTATTAATATAGTAGTAGTGGTGTATTAGTAGTTATTGTATTATAATAGTACTGGTAGTAGTATAACAGTAGTATTGTAATATATTGCTAGTACTATAATATGAGTATTATAGTACAGTTGTAGTAGTTGTAGCATTAGTATAGTACTAGTAGTATAGTAGTAATAGCAGTAGTAATAATAGTAGTACAATAGTAGTAATAGTATAGCAGCAACAACACAATAGCTATATAGTATAATACTGGTGCTAGTAGTAATAAATTAGTATCAGTAGTAGCGTGGTAGCAATAGTTGTACAGTAACATCGTAATATAGTATAGTAGTATATTGTTGTAGTATATTGGTAGTGTAGTATAGTAATAGTTATTTTAGTAGTAGTAATAGTAGTAGTAGTATACTAATAGTTGTGTTGTCATAGTATAAATATAGTAGTAGTAGTTGTTGTTGTAACAGTAGTTGTAATATAGTAACGGTAGTATAGTACACTAGAAGTAGTAAGTTACAGTTATGGTAATAATACAACAGCAATATAGTAATATAGTAGTAGTATAATATTATAGTCATACAAGTAGTAGTAATAGTAGTAAAGGTGGTAGTAATATAATTATAGTAGTAGTACTGATATAGTAATAATAATAATAGTACTATTATAGCAGTAGTTCTAGTATAGTGCTAGTATAATAGTATGATCATAATATAGTAGAAGTATAGCAATAGAAATAATAGTAGTATGTATAGTAGTCTAGTAATAGCATATTAATAGTGTTATAGTAGTAGTAATATAGAAGTCAGAGTCATATGGTAATATAATAATGGTATTGTAGTAGTAGTTTAGTATAATAGTACTTTTAGTGGTAGTAATATAATTGTAGTAGTATTAGTGACATAGCAGTAATAGAATAGTTGCTATAGTACAGTTGTAGTATAGTAATATAGTAGTAGTGCTAGTAGTGGTAATGGTACTATCGTTGTCATAGTAATATTGAAGATATATTAGTAAAAGTCATATAGTAACAGTACTTGTATATTAGTAGTAGAAGTATATTTATAATATAGTAGTAGTAGTTATAATAGTAATTATGGCAGTATACTACTACTAGCAGTATAAAAGTAATATAGTACTAAAAATAGTATAATGGTAATAGTATAGTAGTATAATTGTGGTATTAGTAAACCTTAGGCATTGGCTTGGTGGTTGTACTAACCACTTCTATGTAAAAGGTCGTTGGTTCGAACTTTACTTAAAGCATGACTTTAGTGGAAAATTCCAGTTGCTAAAAAAAAAAATTTATATTAGTAGTATAGTTGTAGTCTAAGAGTATATTAGTAGCTTAGTTCTAGTGTATTGGTAGAAGTATACTACTTATACTAGTAGAGTAGTATACTATAGTTGTAGTAAAGTAGTAGCGGTAACACTTTAGTAGTAGTATAGTAGTAATGGTTGTATCATAGTATAATATAATACTATAGTAATAGTAGCATAACAATAATATAGTTGTATAGTACAATAACACAGTATTTTAGTATTGCAATAGTATAGTATAGTTGTGCTAACAGTAGTTGTATTATACTAGTACTAACAATAGTTGCAATATAGTACCACAGTAATATAATAGTGGTATTAGTAGTGTAGCATAATAGTAGTATTGTATTAGCAAACTATCTTGGTAGTGGTATATTATACTAGCAATATATTGGAAGTAGTGTTAATATAGTTGTTGTATAATAATAATAGTAGTATAAAAGTACAGTATAGTAGTACAATATAGTAATATTATAGCAATATGGCATGTATTATACTAGTAGTATAGCATAGTACCTATAGTAAAAGTAATAGTATAATAGTCATAGAAATAGTCGTAGTATTATAGCAGTAGTATATTAATATGGTAGTAAGAGTTAGTATCGTAGCAGTGGCATATTCATATCTTAGTGTGAATAGTGGTAGTAGTAGTAGTAAATTGTATAGCAGTTGTATTATAATGGTATAGTAGTAGTAGTAATAGTAGTATAATAGTAGCATAGTATTAGTAGTAATAGTAGAAGTAGTAATAACTGTTATTACATAATAGTGGCCAATATGAACTAAAGGTCAGCCTGCGAGCTCACTTGAGAGTCTATTCAGATAAAAGGCTAGCTGCGTGGCTCGCCTAAAAGTTCAATCAGTTAGTAGTTAGTCAATGGTCTTGTCTGAAAATCAAACTCTTACTAAAGGCTACCCAGTAGGCACACCTAAAAGTCTAATTGATTAAATGATAGCATTTAGGCTTACCTAAAAGTCTAAATCAACTAATGGCCAGGCTGTGTGTACCCTAAAAGCGAAAATAATTTAAGGTCAACCTAAAGGCTCATACAAAGTCATTATAATAGTCTGAGGGCTCATAAACTAAAATAAAATTAATAAACATAAGTTGTTTAAATAGCTCTACTATATTAAACTCAAGTTAGTTTGGCTAAAGCAAGTAAACCGAACCAAAGTGATTCAAACAAAGCACTAGATGAACTTGAATGGATAAAATCAAATGGATTGAAACTAGTACAGATGAGTAGAAAAGCTCTTTGCTGGCTAACTGACTAGTCATACTCAACCCTAACTACCAAAGTTTTCCTAGTTGATTGATACCCTCATCTGGTCGACTAGTTCTAGTGAACAAAGAAACTGTAGGTTCTCCATTCGATAACCAATACCCCAACCAATCATTTAGTTCTAATAAACTAGGAAAAGAATCTTCTTTATTAGATGACCAATACTTGAATGGGTCATCCAATTTTATTAAACCTTAAATGGTACCCATTTTGGCAGGTCAACGGGTACCCCAGCTAGTCTTCCATTTTAGTCAAAAAACTGATGACCTAGGTCAGTTTCAACCATAATCGGGTCAAGTGATTGGTCAAGTTCAAATAGAATTCTGAATTGAGTCAAACCACAACCACCACAATTTTGAATAGAACTCTAAATTGAGTCCAACCACATTTGAACTAAACGACAATAAGTTTTAATAGAACTCTAAATTGAGTCAGATTGCATTTGAACTAAACCACAATATGTTTGAATAGAACACTAAATTGAGTCAAACCACATTGAATTAAACCACAACAAGTTTGAAGAGAACTCCAAATTAAGTCAAACCACAATAAGTTTGAATAGAACTCAAAATTGATTCAAACCACATTCAAACTCATAATAAGTTTGAATAGAACACCCATTTGATCTAAACCCCAATATATTCAAATAGAACTCTAAATTAAGTCAAACCATACTTCAATGTTAAACCAACACACAAAAGTGGTTCAAGACAACTAGCTAAGCTAACTTAAAAAGCCATTGGCTATGCCTCAAACTCAATCGACAACACAACAATAAGGCAATCAATTATTGCACAATGTCAACAGATAACACACATAAAGTTGTCAACCATGTTTTAATGCTAAACAAACCCCAAATGGCATTAGTGATGCTTGGGTAAGCCAACCCCAAAAGTCATTAGCAAAGCCTTAAATTTAGTTGACAACATGCCAATGAGGCCGTCAATCATTGAACGAAGTCAACCAATAACACGCTTAAAGCCATCAACAATACTTCAAAGCTAAAGAAACCCTAAAATCCATTGGTGACACTTGGGTAAGACATGTCCAAAAGCTGTTGGAGATGCCTCAAACTTAGTCGATAACACACCAATGAACCGTCAATTATCAGACAAAGTTAACCGATAACATGCTAAAAGTTGTCAGCCACACTTCAATGCTAAACTAATCCCAAAAGCCATTGGTGGTGCTTGGCTAAGCCAACCCCAAAAGCCATTAGTGATGCCTTAAACATAATTAATGACAAGCCATTGTAGCTATCTATTATTAGTCAAAATCAACTTACAACAAGCTTAAAGTCATTGAACACACTTCAAAACTAACCAACCCAAAAAGCCATTGATTATGCTTGGCTATGACAACCCTAAAACTTATTGGTGATGCCACAAACTTAATGAACAACACACCGATGAGGCCATTAATTATCAAATGAAGTCAATCGATAATATGCTTAAAGTCATCAACCAACCTTCAAAGCTAAACGGGCTCCAAGAGCTATTGGTGATGCTTCAAACCTAATTAACAACACACCAAGAGGCTTTTGATTATCAAATTAAAAATGATTAGCAAAAGATAAGGCTATTAATTATTTTCTCAAGCTAAGAATCAATAGAAGATAACTGACAATAAATAGAAAATCATTAATAAAATTACAAATCTTAATGGAGTTAGCTAACATAATCCAAGACATTCAACCACACATTGAAATCAAGCCAAGTCATGAACATCGATCAAATTTCAAATCAAGTATCCATGTGAGTCAAGTTCAACTTCATCCAGAAAATGAGAGTGGGGTAGTTGCAAGCATCAAACTTTTCCCATTCCCTTACTTATTTCTTGTCATTCACGATTGTAAGTTTAAATTCCTGAAATTGTAATGTGAGGGTATGCCCTTGCTTGAACCATATACACTTTTTCTAAAATGAATCAATCATGTTTCTTCCTTTCATGTATTTATTTTTATTAAATAGGTTCTTTAGAGGATCCTAACAAGTATCAGGGTAATTAACAACAAGGGCTTGTGCCTATTGGGATGTCATATTCCCACAACACTTGATTACACACTCAAACCAACATATAAATTTTATTTGTTATTTTGAGATCTCTTTATTAGATCTTTGCCATCCCAGATTGACAATTTTGGCTCTACACCAGGTTACACCTAAACTAGAAATAGGTCACAACTAAACTTAAACTAAGTTAAACTTGAACCAAAATCAGGTCGATCCTAAACCAAAACCAAGTTGAATCAAATCATCTTGAACTTGCACCCAAGTCCATTAACGTTCAAACCCCAACCTAGTAAAGGTCCAACATAGGTCAAATCCAATTCCATTAACGTGTTGAACCATGACCCATTAAGAACCTAGTTAGGGTTGGATCAAAGATTAATTAGGTTTAGTCTATAACACACCCAAAGCCATCAGCAACACCTCAGGCTTAATTAATAACATGCTAATGAGACTGTTGATTCTCAAATTGAAAATAATTTGCACAAGCCAAGGCCACCAATCATTTTCTCAAATTAAGCAAACCTAATGTAGGCTTGAACTCACTTAGTCAGTCAGTCTTATGACATGTTTGAATATGGTTAACTAACAATATACTTAAATTTGTAGACCACACTTCAAAGCTAAGCCAACACATGCTTAAAAGCCATTGGCAATGCTTCAAACTTAATCATAACATGCCAAAGAGGCCATCAATTATCAAATCAGACAAGGTTAGCATCAGACAAAGTTGTTAACCATTTCAAATCAAACTAAAAGTAGGATTAAACTCGCTCATTTAGTCAACATGATGGCTTATTCAAAAGATGTCAACCAGCATTATCCATAAAGTCATCAGACAAACTTGAAGCTCATCTAACATAAGATCAAATTCATTGGTGATGTTTCAAATATAATCAACGGTATTGATTATCAAACAAAAATGGTCAACATCAGCCAATGCAATAGTCCATTTTGAACCAAACCAAACTAAAGGCAAGCTCTAGCTAGATGTTGTGTTTGAAAGAAGTCAATCGATAATACGCTTAAAGCCATTCGCACACTTTGAAGCTAAGCCAACACAAGCTCAAAAGCCATTAACAATGCTTGAAACTTAATCAACAACATGCCAAATAGGTCATAGTCTATGAAACTAAAGATCAAAAAAAGCCAATAGACAAGAAGCATAATGCAGTTAGTGAACTTCAAATCTTAAAAGGGTCAACTGACACAAACCATGATAATCAGCCACAACTTATAATAATACCAAATTATCGACATCCTCCAAGGATAAAACTAAGGACCATCTAGTCATATTTCAAGTTCACAGGAGCCTGAAAGCAACAAGTATCACGCATTTCCCTCTTCCTCTTTTTCTTTCATAATATTTATGATTTTGAATTTAAATTTCTTGAATTGCAAAGTGAGGGTATGCTCTTTGGTAAGCCATGTATTTTTTTTCTTTGTATCTCTATTTTCATTAGTTAGGTTGTCTATTTTAGGAGATTCTTGATAATTATTAGTGTATTTAATAATAGAGGCTTCCACCTATTAAAAATCAAATTGCCAAAATGCCTGATTATGCTGAGAATTACCCTTAAATTTTATTTTTTTATTTTGATATTACTCGTCGAAGTCTCTTGCTAACTCAGGTGATCGATTTTAGCTCTACATTAGTATAATAGTAGCGTCATAGTAGCAATAGTAGTATAGTAGTACTAGTTCTAGTAGTATAATATTAATGTAGTAGTAGTAGTAGATACTACTAGTACTAGTAGTAGTAGAAATATAGCCATAGTATAGTATGTTATTATAGTACGGGTATACTAGTATAGCAATATCATAGTATAATAGTGGTATAGTAGCAATATAGTGTTAGCAAAGTACTAGTATAGTAGTAGTTGTAGTAGTTGTAGGAGGAAAACATGTAGTAGTATAGTACCACACTACTATTACAAGTGGAAGTAGTGGTAGTATAGTAATAGTAATAGTATAATCGTAGTAGTCATAAAAGTACTATAATAGTATGATAGTAGTAGTGTTAGTAGTAATAGTAATAGTAGTTGTGTAGTAGTAGCAATATCATAGTAGTGGTACTAGTAGTAGTTTAGTAGTAGAATAGTAGTAGCAATAGTAGTAGTATAGTAGTATTGGTAGTATAGTTATTATAGCAATAGCAATAGCCATAGTATTATAGTTATAGTATAGTAGTAGTGTGGTAGTAATTTAGTATTAGTGTCACTATAATAGTAGAGTAATAATAGTATTGTATTACAGTAGTAGTTGATGTATATTACTAATATCATAGTAGTAATTATAGTAATATATTAGTAATAGTGGCATAATAGTAGTTGTGTGAATAGTATAGTAGCAATAGTGCTAATATAATAGTAGTAGCAGTGGTATACTAGTAGCAATAGTATAACAATAGTACTAATAGTATATAGTAGTAATAGCATTCTATTTCAAGTAGCGGTAGTATAGTTGTAGTAATAGTATAATCATAGCAACAGTAGTATTATAGTATAACAGTAGTTTTCATAGTAGGATTAGTAGTAGAAGTATATAGAATTATAGTAGTAGTACCAGTTATAATACTAGTAGTAGTTGTTGTATAATAGTAGTAATACTATAGTAGTAATAGTAATGGTAGCAGTTCAGTAGTAATACAGTAGTACTAATAGAAATAGTATAGTAGTACTAATAATATTATAATTATTGTAGAAGTAATAGTACAGTAGAAGGATAACTATAGTAGTGGTTATAGTAGTGTACAGTTGTAATAGTAATATACTAGTAAATAGTGGTAGTATAGCAGTAGTAATAGTATAATAATAGTAGTATGAGCCATGGATTATAATAGTATAAGTAATTGTGGTTCTTATAGTATAATGGCAGAATTGGTAGCTTTGCAATAATAGTTATATAATAGTAGTGGAAGAGATAGTAGTATAGTAATAGAAGTAGTAGTATTAGTTGTAATATATTAGTAGCAGTAATAGTCATAGTATAGTAGCAACAGTGGTATATTTGTAGTATAACAGTTGTTGTGTTGTAATAATAGTTGCTGTAAGATAATAGTTGTAGTAATATAATAATAGTTGTAATATAATATTTGTATAGTATAAGTAGTTGTATAGTAGTGGTAGTAGTGGTAGTGGTTGTGGTGTAGCAATAATACAGTAGTAGTCATAGTATTATTTTGTAGCAGTGCTAGTATACTAATAGTAGAAATAATAATAATATGGTAGTTATAATTGTAATAATAGTAGTTATAATAATAGTATAGTAGTAAAAATAGTAGTTGTTGTATTATCGTTGTAGTATAGTAGTAGTAATAGTAGTAGTAGCAATAGTAATAGTCACTGTGATAATGTAATAATCATAGTTGTAGTAGTAGCAAAGTAGTAATAGCATAGTAGTTGAAGTATAGAAGGAGTAGTAATAATAGTAGTAAAGTAATATAATAATAGTAGTATATTAGTAGTAATATAGTAGCAGTACTGACAGTACAAGTAATGTAATAGTATTGTGATATAATAGAAGTAGTAGAAATATAATAGTAGTGATAATAGTCATTATACAATAGTATTTGTAGTAGTATACCAGTAGGTGCAAAAGTTATAGTGTAATAGAAATAGAATACTATTAGAAGTTTAAAAGTAGTAGTAGTAATAGTGGTATAGTAGTAATAGTAATATAGTAGTATTACTATAATAATAGTAGTAGTATAGTAGTAATAGCATCGTACTAGTGATAGTATAATAATAGTAATATAGATGTTGCATTAATGTACAGTAGCAATAGAAGTGCAATAGTAATATTTACAATAGTATAGTAATTATAGTATAGTAGCTTTGGTAGGTGTATCGTAGTAGTAAAGTAATATTAGTAGTAGTATAATATTAATAGTACTAGTTGTAATAGTCATGTAATAGTATTTTTAGTGGTAGCATAGTTATAATAGTGTAATAGTAGTAGTAGTCATAATAATATAGTAGTAGTATGGTGGTAATAGAAGTAGTGGTCATAGTATTATAGTCAGGTATAATAGTAGTGTAATAGTAGTATAATATTAGTATCATAGTAGTAATGGTAATAATAATAGTACTAATATAGTAGTGTTGTTGTGGCATAGTAATAGTAATAGTATATTGGTTGACTAGTATTAGTAGTATAGTTAGAATAGTAGAAGTAGTGGTATAGTAATAGCAATCGTATAATGAAAGTAATGGCATAATAGTAGTAGTACTAGTACTAGTATTTTAGTATAATAGTAGTAGTAGTTTTGTAGTTGTGTTGTAATAGTAATTATAGAGGTATAGTAGTAGTATTAGTGAAATATTAGTAATACAGTTGGGTAGTCATTGTAATAGTTATATACTTGTAGTAGTGGTATAGTAGTAATATTAGCATAGTAGTAATAACGCATGATAGTAATAGTAGGAATAAAAATAATACAGTATAGTAGTTATGTTTGTAGTTGGAATAGTAGTCATGGTAGTAATATAGTTGCATAGTAATAAAATAATAACAATAGGATTATAGTTTAGTAATATACTAGTATTATAATAGTAGTAATATAATAGTACAAGTAACAATAATAATATAGCGGTAGCATTATCTATAATAATTGTAGTAGTATAATATTAGTTATAATCGTAGAAGTATACTAGTAGTTGTGGTAGTATAAAATTAATTATTGTAGTATGATAGTATAATAGTTGTAATAGAGTAAGAGAGGTACAGTATTAATAGCAGTAGTATAATAGTGATAGTAATAGAGTTGCAATATTAAAGTTGTAGTTATAGTATCATAGTGATAGTATAGTACTATTATTGTATAGTAGTAATTGTAGTAGTATATTAGTATTATAGTCTAGTTGCTATAAAAGTACAATAGGAGTATTAAAATAGTATAGCATTAGTAGTATAGTAACACTAATAATAGTATAGTATACTAAAAGTATAATAGCAGTAGTATAATATAGTAGTAATAATATAGCATACTAGTGGTTGTAGTATAATATAGTAATAGTAATACTATAGAAGTTCTAGCCACAGTATTGTACTAGGAGTAGTAGAAGTAGTAATATTATACTATTAGTAGCAGTTGTGATAGTATAACAATAGTAATATAATATAGTAGTATGTACTAGTATACTTTAATAGTAGTTATATTATAGGGCACTGTTTGGTTCGGGATCGGGATCAGAATTAGGATCAAGACTGGAGAACCACTTTTGTAAACTAATATCTTTTTATCAAAATTACCGCTACAATAATTTAAAGTTCAAAAAACTATTTAATTGTTTATAAAAATTTAATTTAATAATAGTGTAAAATAAGTAATATTAATTTTTCAAGAAAAAAATAATTCTAAAAAAACCTGATCTTGATCTTAATCCCAAACCAAACAGGGTTATGTAGTTTTATAAATAGTATTATAACAAAAGTAGCAGTAGTAGTATATTAGTAGTAGCAATATATTATTAGTAGTAGTTGTAGTAGTATATAAATAGTAATAGTACTATAGTAGTCGTAAGAGTATATTATAGAAGTACTAATAGTGTAATAGTTGTCATAGTAGTATAGCGATAATAGTTGTAATAGTAATAATATTATACTATAGTAATATTAGTTGTATAGAAATATTAACAATACCGTAGTCGTAGTAGTAAAATAGTAGTAGTCATGTATGATAATAGTAAAAGTATAGTTGTAGTAGTAATAGTAGTGTAGCAGTAGTTATAATAGTGCTAGTATCAATAGAGTAGTATTAGGAGTATTTTAGTTAATTATTTCGAGTGATAATATAAAAATAGTAGTAGTATAATAGTAATATTATTATAATTACAGTAGTTATAGCATAATTGTAGGAATAGTAGTAGAGAAGTTCTAGTAGTAATACATCTGATAATTTATGACTATACAACAACTATTATTATACTATTACTACTACAACGACTAATACTATTAATGGTATATTACTATTAAAACTACTACTATTAATATACTACTGTTACTACTACACTAACACTTATATACTACTACTATCATTCACCTAGTAATACTATACTGACATTGCTATACTACTACACTACTACTACTACTATACCAATACTAGTTACTACTAGTACTATATTCTTAGTACTATACTAATACTAATATGCAAGTATAACTATACTTACCATCAAGGATTAGATCCAAGATCGATTAGGAATCCAATAAGGGACAACATAATTTTGAACCTGACTGAATTGAATCAAATCAAACTTAAGTCTAAACCAAGTTTTGGACATCAAATTGAATTAAATCAGACTCGAATCGAAATCAAGTTATGAATACTGAACTAAATCAAATTAGTTACAAATTAAGATCAAATTTTGAATATCAAATTTAGTCAAATCAGACTTTAATGTAAATCACATTTTGAATATTGAACTGAATCAAATTAAACTTTAATCAAAATCAAGTCATTGTTAGTTGATAACATGCTCAAAGCTATCAATGATATCTCAAGTTTATTCAATAGCAAGCTAAGAAAGGTAGTTGATTATCAACTCGAAGATGATTAGCAGAAGCTAAGGCTGCTAGTTATTTCCCTAGATGAAATCATACTAAAGGCAAGCTTGAACTCGCTTAGACAGTCAACCAGGTACCTTTTTCAAAAAAAGTTATCGCCAATGTCTAATTGGCTATGAAGACATTTCAAAATCAAAGAAGTTATTGTCTATGCCTTATTGGCTATGAAAATGCTTCAAACCATGAAATTATCACTAATGCTTATTTTCTAGTGGAAGCACTTTAAACCATGCAAATGAAACTAAAGGCAGGCTTGAACTCGCTTAGTTAGTTAGCCAGAAATCTTGTTTATATGAAGTTATCACCAATGCCTTATTGGCTAACAAAAATTTTGGTTAATGGAAACACTTCAAACCCAAAAGTTATCAGCAATGCCTCATTGGTTAATGGAAATACTTCAACCAATGAGAGGTATTACCATAACCACCAAGCTAACGGAAATTCTGCAAACTAAGATGGAGTTATCACCAATGTCTGCAGCAAATGAAAACACTTCAGACATTCTCATTCACCTCTCATGTCTCCTTGGATGATGTCATCAATGAAATTATCAACAGTCATGAAGGACCAAGTCAAGATCCATCCATGTTAGACTCCATATGGTCCAATGCGCGAGAGTAGGATGAAAGTGCACATCAGAGCTACTACCTTATTTCCTTTATCGCATTTTATATTCTTTCATGATTATAAATTTAAATATATTTAATTGTAAAATAAGGGTGTATGCCCTTATATAAGCCATGTATCCTTTTTTTCAAATTAATCAAATAATCCTTTATGAGGTTCCTGACAATTGTAGGGGTAATTAAAAATAGGGGCTTATGCTTATTGAAAGTCATGTTCCCACAACACTTGATTGCACATTCAAACCCCCATATTTTTAGTTTATTATATCAAGATTACTTATCGAGATCTTGGGTATCCTAAATGGTCAATTTTGATACCACAAATCCTGGTTTGCCTTGTGGGATATAACTCCTCCAAGTATAGAAACCTAGCTAATATGATAAAAATATTAATAAGATAGTATTACAATTAAAAACTAACCAATTGCATTGCTTCAAGTGGAAGAAAGTATCCAATGGCATCAAGGAAGAACTTCTCCACCACAAAATACACAATCATCCTAGGGGCAAGAATGGTTGTGTATTGATGGTTGTTGTAGAAGAAATCAAAGTTCAAATCGGGTTTAGAACCATTTTTCAGACCATTCAGCTCAAGAGAGAACTTGCTATCACAGCCATTGAAGTTTCTATCATGTGAGACTAGCCCACTTGTTGCCTTCCATCAAGGGGAAACAGGCCCAATGTCATTATTCCAAATGAAAAGGATCAATCTAATGAAGAGTCAAAAGTTGAGCTGAACCAACAAAAGTGTCAGTCTTCTAGAGAAAAGCTTAATCTTTGCTCATATTCACCCAAATCCTAACAGGGGGTGACCAAAATCAAGCCCAAACATGTGCAAAGACAAAGAAGAACTCATCCTTACTATTACATACAAAGGAAAGACTATTGAAAGTTTTAGCCGACTTGGGAAGCCTACCCCTGGAATGAAGACAATTATTACCACTCCCACCACTAACTCTTTTACCTCATTAAGTAGCTTAGAGAAGGGTAAAAGTAAGTCAAAGGGGCAAAGTCCTACCTCAAGACTATAGCTAAGGGGCAAATAACCAAGCCAAATAACAAGAGTCACTATAAGGCTACAACATAGCATAAGACTCCAAAAAAAGAGACCATTAATATTGTCAAAATTATTTCTCATGATGAATCTATGAGGGACCGTGAGCCCATGAATCAATAGGTGAAATAGAAAAAGAAGTTTACATGAACAAGAGTTACAAAGAAAGAGCTCTTATGAGTCAATCCTTGCTACCACGCGAGAGAGAAGGTGTAACTACTCATTCCATCAGCAAACTCGTAAATGAGGTAACCTAGTTGATGAGAGAAGTTAACCTCGATCCAAAAGACACTAAACCAAGACC
Organism: Trichopus zeylanicus subsp. travancoricus; assembly: GCA_005019695.1. Lineage (NCBI taxonomy): Eukaryota > Viridiplantae > Streptophyta > Magnoliopsida > Dioscoreales > Dioscoreaceae > Trichopus > Trichopus zeylanicus. The sequence continues at coordinate 1,001,424 of RXID01014431.1, forward strand.
TGATCCTTGAGATGTGGACCATTAGGTCTTGGCCAAAGCCTTGGTCCTAATTGAAAGCTCTAGTATGGAAATGACCATAGAAGCATTGTGGGAGCAACTGAGATAACAAGGAAAAGCGAAAGATGAAGCTCAGAAGATGGTTATGGAATTAATAGAGATGATGATACAATTAAGATAAAAGCTCAATAAGTTGGAGCGATCCCAATAGTCATCTCATGAAACTATAGAAGTGGCAGAAGACACACCCCTTGTAGGTCAAATCTCTAAAAATGTAGGTCCTTCACAAGTACCTCCACCACCAGTAAGGGATATCCAATCCCTAATCTCAAGAATTTCTACCAATGTGGAGTTGCTAGAATACATCCTATAGCAAGTACAACAAATGATGGCTACATAACTAAGATAAGGAAGTGACACATAAATGATAAATGATGTACATAAATTATACCCTAATCATCATGATCTAGTATAATATCCTAAAAGCTATATAGTACCTTAATTTAAATAATTTAATGGCATTGGTAACCCTAAATAACACATACCTCATTTCTTGACTTTATATGGGGACCTAAGTAATAACCCTTCATTGTTATTTTGTAACCCTATATGGGGACTCAAGTAATAACCATTGTGGACCTCATTTCAATACTAAAGTGTACCAATGAATCAGTCTTGAATTACATCACATAAGGTAGAAACCTTAGTATCAAGTGTGAATAATCCATAAGCCAATTTGAAGCTGTAAATCTAGTTCTTAGTAATATAATAAAGCACTAGATGACACCATACCTTAGTGCTTCTTCTATCAACGCTTTCTAAGACCTAATTGTACAAGTTAAGAAGTTGGAGTGGGTTGGTCCACCGGCCTTAGCTTGTTTATAAAATTTTAAACTAGAAAATGCCTTCAACCACACTTCAAAGCTAAGCCAACTCAAAAGGCATTGTTGATGCTTGGGTAGGCCAACCCCAAAAGTCATTGGTGACACCTCAAATGTAATTGACAACATGCTAATAAGGTGACAGATTATTAAATCAAAAATGAAACAAAGCCAACTAACAACACATTCATAGTCATCAACAAGACTTTAAAGCTAAGCCAACTAAAAAGCTATCGGTAATGCTTAACTAAGCAAACCCAAAAAGTTATTGGTGATGCCCCAAACTTAATTGGCAACATGCCAATGAGGCCATCGATTTTCAAATCAAATCGAATTATGGTAGTCATAAACTTGCTTAGCTAGTCAACTAGATGTCTTGTTCAAACAAAGTCAACAGACAATACACTTCAAGCAGTCAGCCACACTTCAAAGCTAAGCCAATTCAAAAGCCATTAGTGATGCATGGCTAAGATAGCCCCAAAAGTTGTTGGTGACACCTCAAACTTAATCGACAACACACCAATGAGGCAGTCCATTATAAAAAAAAAAATTTAAAAAAACCAATAACACGTTCAATGCCATTGACCATAATTCAAACCTCAGCACACTCAAAAACTATTGGTAAATTTCAGCTAAGCAAAACCAAAAAGCCGTTGGTGATGTTTTAAACTTAAATGACAACCTACAAATGGGGCCATTCATCATCAAATTAAAAATCAAAGGAAGTCAACTGATGACACTCTCAAAGCTATTAGCCACATTTCGAAGCAAAACCAACTCTGAAGCTATTGGTGACTCTTACCTAAACCAATCCTAAAGTCCATTAGTAATGCTTCAAACGAAATCACTAACATGCCAAGGGGCCATCAATTATCAAATTAGAAATCATTAGCACAAGCTAGTTGCACTAATAATTTTTTTCCTTAAATCAAGAATCAAAAGAAGTTAACTAACAATCAACAAAAAGCTATTAGTAAAACTTTAGATCTTAATGCGATCAACTGACACAAGTCGAGTTGTCAGCATTTGCTATAGATCCAATTAAGCATCCACCCAGAGTGAAGTTCCACCTGGCCAAGGGCATAGGGGAAGGGTAGCAACACATGTCAAGCCTATTCCCACTTTCTTTCCCATTCCAGTTTCTTTTATGATTTTAAATTATTTAAAATATAAAGTGAGGATATACCCTTTCTTAAGCCATGTATCACTTTTCTCAAATTAATCAAATTATGAATTTTCTTTTATGTCTCTATTTTTATTAGGTAGGGTTCTTACTTTAGAAAGTTTCTAACAATTGTTGGAAAATTAAAAATAGGAGCTTACACCTATTTGAAGTCATCTTCTCAAAATACCTGATTGCAACCATATATTTTCATTTGTTGTTTCAAGATTGCCCCTAAGGGTCTTCGCTACCCAAGGTGGTCGATTTAGATCCCACAATAGTATAGTAGAAGTAGTCCCGGTTTTACACTACAGAAGTAACAATATTAGTAGTAATAGTATAGCAATAGTACTGTATTAGTATAACAGTTGTCATATCACAGTAATAGAAGTAGCAGTAGTGATAATAAAAATGTAGTACTAATAGCAGTATAATAATAGTATTGTAATATAGTAGTATTAATAATAATAGCGGTAGTAGTAGTAGTAATAATAATAATAATAGTAGTAGTAGTAGTAGTAATAATAGTAGCATACTAGTTGTAGTTGTAGTAGTAATACCAGCAAAAGTATAGTACAGTATAGTAATAATCAAAATAGTAGTAGAAGTAGCAGTATTATAACAATAATAGTAGTATTATTAGTAGTAGTAATTGTATTATAGTTATTATATAATAATAGCATAATAGTATTAGTGTAGTAGCAGTAATGTAATAATAATAATACTATATTACTTCTATTTCTACAACAATAATTACTACTAGATTACTATAATTTTACTATTACTAATATTGCTATACTACAACTACTATTACTATACTACTATAATACTATTTCTACTACTATACTACTGTTATACCACTACTAATAGTACTACTATTATATTATACTTTTACTACACTATTAGTATTAGTACAACAACTATTATTATACTACTTGTATACTACTATTATACTATTATTGCTACTACTAATAACTATAACTATATTACTATACAATTACTATAATTATACTACTATTAACACTATGACTACTACAACTATAACTATTATAACAGTAGTGGGATTTTCACTACACTACTACTGCTGCTATTACTATTATTACTATAGTATTACTATACTACTACTATATTAGTACTACTATACTACTATTATACTACTACTGTACTACTATTATTACTACTACTATAGTACCATACTACTACTTCTATACTTCTACTATACTATTATTATATTACTAATATTATACTGCTAATATTATACTACTACTAATGCTACTATTAATAAACTACACAACTAGTACTAATACTACTATACTACTACTATACTATTATTATATCATTATTGCTATTATACTCCTGCTATACTATTACTACTATATTATTACTATACTATCATACTATTACTATGCTACTACAATTACTTTTACAATTATACTGCTTCTATACTAGTAAAACTTCTATACTACCACTGCTATTAATAGTACTATTGACTACCATGTTGCTACTACTAATACTACTATACTACAACTAAGATTACTACTACTATACTACTATTACTATTATTGCTACTACTACTATTACTACTGCTACCACTACTACTATCCTACTACTAGCATTTCTATTATTGCTACTACTACTGTACTACTAATATGCTATCAATAAGGTTATATAATTACTACTATAATATACTAGAAATAATAGTACAGTAATAGTACAGTAGTAGTAGTAGTATAGTAATAGCATAGCACTATAGTATAGTAGTATAGTATGATAGTATAGAATTATTAACGAATCCTAGTTCAACACCTGTTATGGTTTGGAAGGCTCATCGAGATCAAATCTACTTAGCCACCCTATCGCTAATCTGCAAGAGGAAGAACCATGAGCAGGACTACCAAGAGATTCTCCAATGATGGCCACTTCGACACTCCTGTCAAAAAGGTTCTCATTGATTTTTGTTCATAGAGAGAGAGAAATAGAGATTTTGAGAAATAGAGTCCCCCCCCCCTCCTTCATTATTACTCCTATTTTATAGGTCAGGAAGGTCTTTGACATGATTTGGAATTTTGTGATCTTAGTCCTAATTATATCAGGCTCTCCTTATTTGACTGTCATCACTCTCAAATTTTTTGCTAATGGTTTCCCTAGGATCTGTGCCCCCTAAATTTTCATGAATTCCTGATCATATCCATATATAGGTTGAGCTTGGCAAATGTTCTTTTTGGCCTTGAGATGTGTGTTTGTAGGTTGGACTACGGTGATACTGCTGAGGTGACTTGACCTCGACAACATCACCTCATGTAATGGCCTTGAGGCTGATAGCTTGGTCACTTCAATTAGCAATTCATCTCACAGTTCAGGCCCCTATTTGCTTTTAGTTTAGCTATCTTTTGGCATTGTATATCTTTAGTGCACCCCAAATCCTATTATGGATTGCATCACCATTCTCAATATGTTTTTTCAAGCATATAATTTTGAATTCTTTAGGTTCATGCATGCTACTTTCATTAAATCATGAGGGGCAATGGCCGTCGTGACTCCTTGTGAGGTGGGTGACCTATCCGTTGTGTTGTGTTGGGTGTAGGTTGCCAATGAACATGACTTTTTTTGGAGTTGTGGCAACATCCTGTTGAATCATGCAAAATTATTAGAGTTTATCTTGTCTCAATGTGACAATCTGAAGGCATCCCTTTTGATGTTGGGACAACCCTTGATATGGGCATGTGTCCCTCATGATTGGTACCACTCTCTCTGGCTCCTACGTTTAGGCGTCCTCGTTCCATGTGGCAATAATCTGATGATTTGAGAAAGGCTATTTATGGAATTCATCATCCCTTTTCACCCATTTTCTATAATCTTTGCCCTGCATCTTTTGCAACTTTTGCTTTCTTTCCTTTTTTATTTTCTAAGTATTTTTGAAATGACATCTTCTTCTAGTCCTTCCTCCCCAAGAATGGGGTTATCTTTTGGTAAGGGTACTGCCACTCCATCTATCCCAATAATCATAGTGTTGGTGGGTTGAGCTTCATGCCCTCCATTAATGCTATAGCCTCCAAGGGGCCAACTCCATTGGTTGTCCTATCCCCTTCTATAGGGGTTGGTTCCAAGATATCTATTATTCCTAGACTATTTGCTCCAAGTCCATATGAGGAATGACCCCAGAGGAAGTGTCACTTTTTATCCTTTCCAACCATGGTGGTTTTTATTTTCTATTAGGGGACCTTGTTTGACTTTGAAAAGTGGGACCTGATTTTGTACCTCATTAGGTATCTTTAAGGTGGGAGCTTGGATTTCTAAATCCACTTTTTAGGAGAAAAACCATAAGGATAGAGTCAGTGTGTTCAGCTCTCTGGATGGGACTAGGTTGGACATATGAGTGTTTCAAGAGGAGCAAGAAATTGAGAGAGGAGTTTGGGTTCAAGTTTACTACCTATTGGGAGATATTCAAAAGTGGCTTTTGGTACCCTGTAGATAGCTTTAACTAAGATATCCTTAGACATCAGGACCTCTCCCTTGATCAAATTGTGTGCAATGCCACAAAATGTTTCACTATTCTTCAAATCGTAGCCAATCTAAAGGTTTCATCATGGTTATTGAAAATGTTTAGGGATGCCTTCAAGGACTGTCAGGGTTTAAAGATGAGCGGTAGATGGTATTTTGATCCCAATAAATGGTGTAGATTATTTTCCTCAAAACCATGTCTCCATCAACTCATGGAAAGACCATCCCCTAAGAATTTTTACTAGGGAAGACTATGTTTTCTCTTGTTGGTGGTGCAACCCGTCCACTCACTAGGCCAACCAAGAGATCTGCCCTAAGGTTTACTAGCTTTTAATCTCTTGGAGAGATGAGGTTGAGGATGTTAGATCTACTCCCACGTGGTTCAATAAGGCTTGTTTGCTAGAGCATGGCTCATCCATGGCTTGGGAAGTCAGTACATACTTTAGACTTTTGTGTTCTTGATTCTTCAATTACTTTCTCCTTGATGTAATCATTGGTTAGGTTTTGTAAAGAGTTGACCTAGATCTTGTTCATGAATGAGTTTTTGAGGTGAAAGGCTAGCACTTCTTAGGTATTCCTTGTCTTGTCATCTCAAAAGAAGTCTTTTGAAGTGAAAGGCAATGCTCCCCACCTAGAGTCTGTCCAAGGCCCAAGGAAGAACAGGTGAGAGGAGGAAGTGAGCCTATGGGCAAAGAGTAGACAAGGAATGGGTAGGTGATACCTCACCCTTCTAAATCCCTCTCTTGACTTGAATCCATAGAAGTGGCCAGCTGGGCATTGAACTTGGGTGGATCCAAGTTCTTTGGTTGTCTATTGGGAAAATAATTATCAATATCTAAAGGGATCATGGAGGTATAATTTAGTCTAAAGGTAAAAATTTCTTAGGTTATCTACATGCCATATCCTAGAGTGTTTCTTATCGTCTAAGTGCTCAATCTTAAACATTCCTACCCTCATGAACCTAGAAATTTTGAACAGGACTATCCAGTTCATAGATAATTTTCCTAAAACTCAATCAACGAGTTTAGCCTATTGAAGTATCCAATCACTCGATCATAATCCTTGGTTGTGTTCCTATGCATTATACTAACAGGCCACTGACTACTGATACTCAATAACACTATTGCAAACCCTCTCCCAAATATCTAGGATGAGATCCTTCTTGGCTCAAATATTTTTGTCATTCATTTTAGGTTCATAAGCCTAACTCGAGGTGCAGACCAATTTCCACCAGAATGGCAGCTTTAATCCCATAAGCAAGCATGAAAGATGACTCCTTAGTTGTTCCATGGCCTGGTCGGCAATAGTTCAAAACACGCAGTAGCCCAAATGCCTTTGGATCTTTTGAGATACTTCTTTATGCCTAAAAATATGTTTGATTAGTTACCTCAGCCATGCCATTAGATTAAGGGTGGTCATTTAGGTAAACCTTAGTCCTATGTGCATACTACTACAATATTATTTAAACATTTAGCTATCAAGTTGCTTGCTATTGGTTATAACCAACACACATGGCAATATGAACCTTCAATTCTTGCTCTGCCATAGGAACTCCTAAATATTTTTCTTGGTGATTGTGGCTAGTGATTTAGCTTTCTCTGATTTGGCAAAGTAGCCAATAGTGACCACGAAAAACTTCCTTTGACCTGACACTAATGGGAATAGACCTAAGATATCCATCCCTCATTGGTCAAAAGGCCATATAAAGCCTATGCTTTGATGGCCTGGGTTTGATAGCCTTGCAAGTCTTGAAGGTGACATCTAATTGACTTAACTTGATACACCACTTGAGCAACCTTCATGAGGTTTTTAGCTTTTGTAATATCTACCAAAGTGGGAGATTGGTGAGCACTATGATTGAGTGTGCTTGAAAGTAAGGGCCAGACTTTTGGGTTGCCAACATAATGGTGTATGCTAACTTCCAATGGAGGGTACCGAACCTCTACACCTGTGAGTACATGCCTAACATAGTATTTGGGGTATTATTCTCTACACCAGTCACTTATTAAATTTGGATTGATCACCTAGTCTTGTGTAGATATATAAAGGAAGAGTACCATAATTAGTTCAGGTCTCACTAGTAAGGGTGGCTTAGCTAAGTGCTTTTTGAGGTCTTTGAAGGCTCAGCCACATTCTTCCATCCATTTGAATATGTAGCTTTGCTTGAGCACCTTAAAAAAGGGCAAGCACTTCTCTCTAGATCTGGATAAGAGGTGATTAAGCACCATTAGGTGACTCGCTATCCTCTACCTATCTTTGATGGAGCTCAGAGACTTCATTTTCATAATAGCTTCAACCTTTTTAGGATTAGCTTCTATTTCACATATCGAGCCTAAGAAGCCAAGGGACTTTCCTGAGCCTATCCCAAATGCATAATTATTTGGGTTCAACTTTATCCTAAACTTCCAAAGTTTGTTTAAAGTATTTGCTAGATCCTTTGAATGCCTATCAATGTGGAGGATTTTTAGTACCATATCATCAACATATATTTACACATTCCTACTTAGTTAAAGCTCAAAAACTTTGTTCACCATTCTTTGGTATGTTTCCCTTATGTTCTTTAATCCAAAATTCGTTGGACCTTAATAAAACATACCTTGATATGTGATGAAGGTTGTTTTCCCCTCATCTTTGAGATGCATCCAAATATGATGGTAGCCAAAGGATGCATTTAAGAAGCTCAAGAGATTGTGGCCTAAGGTAGAGTAAATGAGCTGGTCAACTTTGATAGAGGATAACTATCCTTTGAGTGAGCTTTATTTAAGTTAGTGAAGTTGATGCACATTCTCCATTTACCATTGGATTTCTTTACCAATACCATGTTCGCCAGGCACTTAGGATAGTGGACTTCCCATATAAATATGCATTGACAAGTTTACTCACCTTTATAGTGATAGCCTTTTGGCATTCATGGGTAAAGTGCCTTTTATTCTGCTTGACCAGCTTGTGATTTTTTGTGACCATGAGTTTGTGTTGAGCCATTAAAGGGTAAGTAGATAGGCGATCCTTGGGCGCCCATTCAAAGACATCTTGGCTCCTTCTTAACAATTCTTGTAATTTTGTATGTAAGGGCTCTATGAGGCTTGCCCAAGCTTGAGTGTCCTCCCTGATGCTTCATCGATGACCAAGCTAACGAGCCATTCCATAGGCTTTACATGTCCCTTCTTTGGCTCAATGATGGATTCATTACTACTATTAGTTCCTTGCTTTCTTGGCTGAAACTATTTTTCTAGTAGGGTGCTTCACACTTCTTAACAAGACTTTGGTCTTCTCATGCTTCACCTATGCCATGTTTAGTAGGAAAATTATTACAAAATAAAAGTTAAAATTATCGCTTGGAGCTAATTGAGTGCTAGTCATCCTAGTATTATATTATAGGCAAAACATCTCCAAAGTGAAACAAACTTTGATTTGATTATGGTGTTCCTTGCATCTTCTCTAATGGTGAGGAGTAAGTGGATCATATCAAGCAGGGTGACTAAGTCCCTCAAGAATTTAGTGAGTGTCTTGATGTACGGCTCTAGCTTATGCTTGGTCTACATTTGGTCATAGGCTCAGGTAAATAGAATATTTGCCAAACATCCTATATCTATTTATGATATTTTGAGTAGTGTAGCCATCTATGACCACGAAGATCACCAATGCATCATTGTGAGGAGTAAAAATTTCTTCTATGTCCCTGGCAAAGAAGACTATATCTTTGTTGTTAAGCTCACAATGGTATCTCTACTTCTCCACCTCTTTTGAGCCCTCCTTCCCCCCAGAATGGGTTCTGCATTTGCCAGTTGATGCTGGAGCATCACTTTGGGTTAGTGGGGTAGTTAGGATCATATTGAGCTTGCTCTTGACTATAGTGTTTTGCAACTTGAGAGTGGAGTCCTTTTGGGGTGAAGTTCATTGACGATTCTCCCATACACAAGTTTTTTTAACACATTCACCTTGCAGAAAAACTACTCGAGGTGGCCTTCTTAGATAAACCTTTTGATTTAATGATTGAAGAGCATGTATTCTTTAGTATCATGACCATAATTATGGTGAAAATGACAGTACCTTGATTTGTTGAGGATTTGCTAGTCAATGAGGATAGGATTGGGTCGTCGCAAGAAGTCTAGGTGCTCAACCAAGGTAGGACTTTGGTTACTGAGTTATTCAATAGAGTATAATCTACTATATTTCTATTACCCGTGGGCCATACCATGTCTGGCCCAATCATGCCACGAGTCATACCTGTCATGTGGGTCGTACTCGACATATCTAGCTACTACCACTTCTATTTCTACTATTATACTACTATTACTGTTACTATACTACTACTACTACTATAATATCGCTTCTACTAATGTTATCCAACTACTACTGCTATATTGCTATACTACTATACTATTGCTATAACTACTATTACTATTATATCACAATTTCACTATTACTACTATTACTGATACTGCTATGCTACTATACAACTATACTACTACTAGTATACTACTACTACTACAACTACAGTACTATACTACTATAGTATTATATTATTACTATTACAACAACTACACAAGTATACTACTATACTATACTACTACAACTGCTATATTACTATACTATTATACTAATATACTGTTATAGCAATACTACTATTACTAGTATACCACCACTAGCATAATACGACTAGTATTTTTATACTACTATTATACTACTGCTAGTACTATTCTACCATGCTAATATATTACTATACTACTATACTACTATGCTACTATAGTACTACTACTATTACTACTACTATATTAGTATACGACCACTAGTACAATACAACTAGTGTTGTTATACTACTATTATACTACTTCTAGTACTATTCTACCGTACTAATATATTAGTATACTATTATATTAAAGTACTGTTACTACTATTACTAATACTATACTAGTAAACTATGATCATTACTACCACTAGAATTACTATACTACCATTATTACTAATATATTACTACTGCTACTATATTATTACTACTACTATTATTAGTATGCAACTAATACTATCCTACAACTACTATATTATCATTACTAGTACTATTGTTATATTACTACTACTACTATACTACTACAACTACTAATATACTTCAATACTACTACCACTACTACTACAATTACAATTATGCTAATACAACTATACTACTACTTCTACTATACTACAACTACTACCATTATACTACTTTACTATTGCTACTATTCTACTACTGATACTATACTACTAGTACTACTATTGGACCATTACTACTATTGCTATTATGCTATTACTAATATTATACCACTACTACTATACTATTGTACTTCTACTACTACTATACTAACACTATTACTACTTCTATTATATTACTACTAACTATACCAATACTACTATACTTATTTTTACTATTACTAGTACTACTATTATATTATTACTATACTACTACTTGATGCATTAGCTAGTGGTAACCAATTTCAAGAGAGCATTGGGTTAATTATTAGGTCAAAGGCCAAGCTGGGCCAAACTCTTTTCCTTCAAGCAAGTGGGCCGGGCTATGTGGAGTTCTAGTTTAGCTTATGAGAATATGCTTAAGTGGAGCATTGCCCCGTTTGACTAAACCTAATGTGACTTGAAATTCTAGGAGCCTTTTAGAATTCTAAAGGTCTTCTAACTAGTTTTCAATGTAAACCTTTAGTATTTTGAAGTGTTATATTTATTATACATTATATGGTAAATATAAGTTCTCTCTTTTAATCAAACTTTTTAGAAGATGGTTCTTGAATTGAATTTCAAATCTTATCAATTCTTATGACTTAAATTCCTTCAAACGTGGCAAAAATACTCCAACTTCTTATCTTAGGTGTGGTTTCTTGCATTAACACATTGGTGCCAAGCTAGCTTATCATCTGTCTCTTATCTAAGGTATGGTTATTCTACATTACCACCTTGATGGTGAGATACTTGTCTTTTCATTTATTCCTTAACTCTCCATCTGTTGTTTTTATTCTAGTTTGCTTGTCATTTTATCTAAGCATATATATTATTACTACTACTATACTACTACTACCACTACTACTATATTACCACTATGTTACTATAATACTACCACTATTACTAGTACTACTACTATTACTAAAATCGTGAATGAGATAAAGGAGATGTGCTCTTCCTGAAACACTATGGTTGGCTTGACCTGGTGCTCCACCAACCACTGCTACCAAACCTAGACTTGCATAACCAACTAATCACTAGAGTTAAGTTCTTTATAAATCTCACAGGCAGAGTCGAGGAAGTTATCATGGTCTTGGTTTGAAAGCTATCGATGCTCTTATCATTTGGTGGTGATCAACACCTAGTTGTACTCATCCAAGAAGCAGCTTGGCTTCTTGTTGTACTCCACCTTCTTCTCTACCTTCCATAGTTTGATCACCATCTCAAAAGCGAGTAGATTTGAAAAAGAAGAAGAAAATGAAGAAGAAGAGGAGATGGTGAGCAGCAAAGCCCAAAGCCAAAGACTCTTCATGTTGGATGACGAACTTGACTATCTTGCTTCAAGTTTCTTCACAAACCCTAAAAATTCAAACCTAAATACTGGCCAATTTTTAAAACCTTGATCTAAATATGGGCTCGATTGCAACATAAAATAGACTTTGCTTGCCATGTGGAAGTAGACTTGAATTGTCAGGAAAATATAAATTTAATTTTTCATATGGAAGGGACTTTTGTTAACCACTTGAAAGTGGAGTCAATTTGCCATTTAAGTACGAGCTTGGATGCCTTATAGAATGGACTTTATTTCCTATGTGGAAGTAGACTTGATTGGCTACATGAAAGTGGACTTGAATTGTCATGTAAATGTGGACTTGATCTCCACACAATGGACTATATTTTGCCATATGAAAGTGTACTTGAATTGTTACATAAATTTGAGCTTGGCCGTTACACAAAATGGATTTTGTTTACCATGTGAAAGTAAACTTTGTTTGCCATATACATTTGGGCTTAATCACCACACAAGATGGTCTTTCTTTACAATGTGGAAATCAACTTTTTCTATCATAACAAAGTATGCTCACATCCCTAAAGTCAACTTTTGCCATTGGCAAGGGGTGGTAAAGGGATTTCGACTCTGCCATATATTATCAATGACCATCCTTGTCTTCTAAAGAGCATTGTAGGTGGTCAAAAATAAGCTTTTGTCTATTACCAAGTTTCTGGAGGACTAACACCCTAGTGTGTATCGATAGACTCTCTACCTCATTATTAAGGTTTCATATAATAACATTTGGCTTTAGTCCCTTGAATGGGTTTGGCCCTTACTTCCTAGGTAAACTTAGTCTTTGCCCATTGGTTAAGAGGTCATTACCCCTTGAATAGGAGATAAGGTGCATATCTATGCTTATGTAGACTCTAATTGCCCTCACAGTCATCATTGGTTGAGAAAAATGTACCACAAATCTTTCACTGAGGACAATAGTGTAGGTTGAGATAGGAAAATAACTTGATAATGGTATTTCCCTTTTCTTAATTGGAAATCAAGAATTGGTTTTCTATATTTCTTCTTTTATTATGTGTTTAGGCTAATTAGGTTTCTACACCTGAAGATGAAGTCATGTCTCACCCAATATGCTAGAATTTATGGAGCCAAAATTAGCCACCTCGGATAGCGAAAGACCTCAAAGAGTAGTCCCAAATGAAAATAAAAATTTCAAGTGGCTTTAGTGCACAATTAGGTGTAGTAGTGTAGCAGTAGTAGGGCTAGTATAGTATAAATATAGTAGTAGTATAATAATAGTTGTCGTAGTAGTAGTTGTGGCAGTAACAGTATAATATAATACTATAATAATAGTTATCGTAGTAATAGTATAGTATAATAGTAATGGTGCTAATAGTAGTGTAGTAATATAGTAGTAATGTAGTGGTAATACAAGTAGTAATCATTGTACTAATAATCAGATAGTAGTAATAGTAGCAGTAGTATTCTAATAATATAAAAGTAGTAGTATATCAGTAGTAGCAGTACTAATAGTATAGAAATATAGTAGTAAGGGTACAGAAATGGTAACATAGTAGTAGTATAGTAGCAATATAATAGTAATAGTAATAGTAGTATAATAGTAGTAGTAATGGTAGTAGTATAGTAATAGTATATTAATAGCAGTATTAGTATAGTAGAAGTATAGTTGTACTATAGTAGTAGTAGTAATAATAAATTAGCAGTCATAGTAATAGTGTAGTAGTAGTATAGTATAGCAGTATAGTAGTAGCATAGCATACTAGCAATGCTAATAGTAGTAGTAGTAATATAGTGTGATAGTAATATAGAAGTAGTAGTTTATTATTATAGTAATATAGAAGTAATAGTATAATATTAGTATGGTAATGGTGGTATGGTAGTTGTATAGAAGTATAATATAGAAGTATAGTAATAGTTCACTATTATAGTAGTACTAGCAATATAGGTAGTACTATATTGATAATAGTAATAGTACAATACTATAGCAGTGGTAGTCATAGAGTAGTAGTAGTAGTATAATGGGAGTATGGTAGTAGTCATAGTATAGCAATAGTATTTGTATAGTATTATTCTAGTAATAGTATAAGCATGTTAGAATAGTATAGTAAAAGGGTTTAGTAGTATAGTAGTAGTAGTAGTATAATACTAATATAATTACATAGTATAGTAGTATAGTATTGTGGTATAGCAGTTGTAGTACTACAATAGTAGAAGTGTATTACTATAGTAGTAACAAACGATAGCAATAATAGTAGCATACTAGTATTATAGTAGTATTATAGTAGTCGTATAATAGTAGCATTAATATAGTAATACTAGTTGTAGTAGTAATCTAGTAATAGTAGTAGCAGTATAGTAGTAGTGGTATATTATTACAATAGTAATATAGTAATATAGTAGTAATAGTATAATATTAATAGTAATAATATATTATTATAATAGTAATATAATTTTAGTAGTAGTACTGATATAGTAATAGTAATAATAGTACTATTATATCAGTAGCTATAGTATAGTGCTAGTATAATAGTATAATCATAGAATAGTAGAAGTATAGTAGTAGAAATAGTAGTAGTACTTATAGTAGTCTCGTAATAGCGTATTAATAGTGCTATAGTAGTTGTAGTAATATAGAAGTGAGAGTCATATGGTAATATAATAGTGGTATAATAGTACTTATAATGGTAGTAATTTAATTGTAGTAGTATTAGTGACATAGCAGTAATAGTATAGCTATTGTAGTACAGTTGTAGTATAGTAATATAGTAGTAGTACTAGTAGTGCTAATGGTACTATCATTGTAATATTAACATCAAAACTATATTAGTAAAAGTCATATAGTAACAGTGCTTGTATGTTAGTAGTAGAAGTATGTTTGTATATAGTAGTAGTTGTTATAATAGTAATTATGGTGGTATACTACTAGTAGTAATATAATAGTAATATAGCAATAAAAATAGTATAATGGTAGTAGTATAGTATTATAATTGTGTTAGTAGGAAACCTCAAACATTAGCTTGGTGGTCGTACTAACCTCTTATATGTGAGAGGTCCTTGGTTCGAACTTTACTTAAAACACAAGTTTAGTGGTAAATTCTAGTTATTCAAAAACAAAAAATTATATCAATAGTATATTTGAAGTACAAGAGTGGTATTAGTAGTATAGTGGTAGTATAGTAGTGGAAGTATAATACTAATACTAGTACAACAATATACTATAGTAGTAGTAAAGTAGTAGCGGTAACACTATAGTAGTAGTATTGTAGTAATGGTAGTATAGTAGTATATATAATATCATAATAGTAGTAGTATAATAGTAATATAGTTGTATAGTACAATAACATAGTGTTTTAGTATAGCAATAGTATAGTATAGTTGTACTAATAATAGTTGTATTGTACTAGTCCTAGCAATTATTGTAGAATCGTACTGTAGTTGTATCATAGTTATATAATAATAGTAGTATTGCATCAACAAACTATCTAGGTAGTGGTATATTATACTAGCAATATATTAGTAGTATTAGTATAGTTGTTGTATAATAATAATAATAGTAGTATGAAAGTACAGTATAGTTGTATAATATATTAATATTATAGCAATACGGGATAGTATTTACTAGTAGTATAGCATAGTACTTGTGGTAAAGGTAATAATATAATAGTTATAGGAGTAGTAGTATTATTATAGTAGTATACTAGTATAGTAGCAAGAGTTAGTATCGTAACAGTAGCATATTCATATCGTACTGTAAATAGTGGTAGTAGTAGAAGTATAGTAGTAGTAAATTGTATAGCAGTTATATTATAGTGGTATAGTAGTAGTAGTAATAGTAGTATCATAGTAGCATAGTATTAGTAGTAACAGTAGAAGTAGCAATAATTGTTACTACATAATAGTGGCCAATATGGTCTAAAGGTCAGCCTACAAGCTCCCCTGAGAGTCTATTCAGAGAAAGGCCAGTTGCGTGGCTCACCTAAAAGTTCAATTAGTTTGGTGTTAGATTGCTGTCTTATCCAGAAATCAAACTCTTACTAAATACTAGCCTATAGGCACACTAAAAGTCTAATCGATTAAATGACAGCTTACAGGCTTGCTTGAAAATCTAAATCAAGTAAGGGCTAAGCTGTGGGTACCCTAAGAGCCCAAACAACTAAAGGTCAGTATGAAGGCTCATCCAAAGTCATTATGATAGTCCGAGGGCTCATAAACCAAAATAAAATTCATAAACGTAAATTATTTAAATAGCTCAACTACATTGAACTCAAGTTAGTTTGGCTGAAATAAATAAACCATACCAAACTGACTCGAATAAAGCACCAAATGAACTTAAATTAATAAAATCAAATGGACTAAAACTAATCCAAACGAGTAGAAAATTTCATTGCTGGCTAACCAACTAGTCATACTCAACCATAACTAGAAAAGCTTTCCTAGTTGATCGATACCCTCATTCAGTCGACTAGTTCTAGTGAACCAAGAAATTGAGTTCTCTATTCGATGACCAATACCCTAACCAATCATCTAGTTCTAAGAAACTAGGAAAAGAATCTTCTTTATCAGAAGACCAATACTTGAACTGGTCATCTAGTTTTATTAAATATTAAATGACACCCATTTTGGTAGGTCAACTGGTACCCCAAATGGTCATCCATTTTAGTCAAAAAATTGATGACTTAGTTTAAGTTTGAACCATAATTGGGTCAAGTGATTGGTCAAGTTCAAATAGAATTCTAAATTAAGTCAAACCACAATTGCCACAAGTTTGAATAGGACTCTAATTTGAGTCAAATCATATTCGAACTAAACCACAACAAGTTTGAATATAGAACTCTAAATTGAGTCAAATTTCATTTGAACTTAACCATAATATGTTTGAATAGAATTCTAAATTGAGTCAAACCACATTGAACTAAACCACAATAAGTTTGAAGAGAACTCCAAATTAAGTCAAACTCACAATAGAAATCAAAATTGATTCAAACCACATTCAAACTCACAATAAGTTTGAATAGAACACCCATTCGATCTAAACCCCAACATATTTGAATAGAACTCTAAATCAAGTCAAATCACACTTCAAAGTTAAACCAACACCCAAAAGTAGTTCAAGACACCTAGCTAAGCTAACTCAAAAAGCCATTGATGATGCCTCCAACTTAATTGACAACACACCAATAAGGTAGTCAATTATCACACAAAGTCAACTAATAACATGCATAAAGCCATCAGCTAAGTTTTAATGCTAAAAAACCCCCAAAAGCCATTGGTGAAGCTTGGCTAAGTCAGCCATAAAAGTCATTAGCAAAGCCTCAAATTTAGTTAACAACATGCCAATGAGGCCATTAATTATCAGACAAAGTCAACCAATAAAATGCTTAAAACCATCATACATACTTCAAAGCTAAACCAACCCTAAAATACATTGGTGACACTTGGGTAAGCCATGTCCAAAAGCTATTGGCACACCTCAAACTTAGTTGATAACACACCAATGAGACTATCAATTATCGGATGAAGTTAACCGACAGCATTCTAAAAGCTATAAGCCACACTTCAGAGCTAAACTAATCCCAAAATTTGTTGGTGGCACTTGGCTATGCAAGCCCAAAAGCCATTAGTGATGTCTTAAAACCTAATTGACAATAAGCTAATGAAGCTATCAATTATCAGGCAAACTCAACTGACAACACGCTTAAAGTCATTGAACACACTTCAAAACTAAACCAATCTAGAGAGCCATTGGTTATGCTTGGCTATGACAACCCTAAAACCCATAGGTGATGCCACAAACATAGTGGACAACACACCAATGAGGCCATCATTATCAAACAAAGTCAATCGATAATATGCTTGAAGTTTTGGACCACCCTTCAAAGTTAAACGAACTCCAAAAGATTGGTGATGCTTCAAACCTGATTGATAATACAACAAGAGGCTTTCGATTATCAAATTAAAAATAATTAACAAAATATAAGGTTGTTAATTATTTTCTCAAGTCAAGAATCAATAGAAGTTAATCAACAATAAAAAGAAAGTCATCAATAAAACTACAAATCTTAATTGGGTCAACTAACATAAGCCAAGATATTCAGCAACACATTGAAATCAAGCTGAGTCATTAACATCCACCAAATGTCAAATCAAGTGTCCATCTAAGTCAAGTTTAACTCGGTCTTGAATGTGAGAGTGGGGCAACGGAGAGCATCAAACTTTTCCAATTCCCTTACTTATTTCTTGTCATTCATGATTGTAAGTTTAAATTCCTTAAATTGTAATGTGAGGGTATGTCCTTGCCTAAACCATGTACTCTTTTTCTAAAATCACTCAATCATGTTTCTTCCTTTAATGTCTTTATTTTTATTAACTATGTTCTTTACTTTAGGAGGATCCTAACAATTATCTGGGTAATTAACAATAAGGTCTTATGCCTATTGGGATGCCATATTGCTACAACACTTGATTGAACACTCAAACCAACATATATTTTTTATTTGTTATTTCAAGATTGCTTTATGGGGTCTTTGCCATCCCAGATTAACAAATTTGGCTTTGTACCAAGTTACACCTAAACTAGAAAGAGGTCACACCTAAACTTAAACAAAGTTGAACCTAAACCAAATTAGGTCAAACTTTAACCAAAACCAAGGTGAATCAAATAATCTTTAACTTGCATCCAAGTCCATTAAGGTTCAAACCTGAACCCAGTAAAGGTCCAACATAGGTCAAACCCAATTCCATTAACGTGTTGAACCACAATCCATCAAGAACCTAATCAAGGTTGGATCGAAGATTAATTAAGGTTAGTCTACAACATGCTCAAAGCTATCAGCAATACCTCAAACTTAATCGATAACAAACTAATGTAACTGTCGATTCTATAATTGAAGGTAATTAGCATAAGCCAAGGCTGCCAATCATTTTTTCAAATTAAGCAGACCTAAGGCAGGTTTGAACTCACTTAGTTAGTCAGTCATTTGCCATTTTTGAATATCATCAACAAACAACATGCTTAAATTTGTTGACCAGACTTCAGAGCTAAGCCAACACGTGCTTGAAAGTCAATGGCAATGCTTCAAACTTAATCAATAACTTGCCAAAGAGGCCATCAATTATCAAATCAGCAATGGTCAGCATAAGAAAAAGTTGCTAACCATTTCAAATCAAAATAAAGGTAGGCTTAAACTCGCTTAGTCAGTTAACCCAATGGCTTGTTCAAAAGAAGTCAACCAGCATCATCCATAAAGTCATCAGCTCATCCAACATAATATCAAATCCATTGGTGGTGCTTGAAATATAATCAAAGCTATTGATTATCAAACAAAAATTGTTAGCATCAACCAATGCCACAATCCATTTTGAACCAAACGGAACTAAAGGCAAGCATGAATCTACTTAGTCAATTAGTTAGATGTTGTGTTTGAAATAAGTCAATCGACAACATGCTTAAAGCCATTAGCACAATTTTAAGCTAAGCCAACACATGCTCAAAAGCAAATAACAATGCTTGAAACTTAATCAACAACATGCCAAAGAGGTCATAGTCCATCAAACTAAAGATCAAAAGAAGTCAACTTACAAGAAGCACAATGTAGTTAGTGAACTTCAAATCTTAAAAGGGTCAATTGACACAAACCATAACAATCAACCACATCTTAAAATAATGCCAAATTATCAACATCCACCTAGGATAAACTAAGGACCATCTAGTCATATTTCAAGTGCATAGGAGCGAGGAAGTAGCGAGTATCAAGCACATCCATTTTCCTCTTTTATTTTCATAATCTTCATGATTTTGAATTTAAATTTCTTAAATTGCAATGTGAGGCTATGCTCTTTGGTAAGCCATGTATTTTTTTCTAAAATTAATTAATTGTGTTTTTTTCTTTGTATATCTATTTTCATTAGTTAGGTTTCTTATTTTAGGAGATTCCTGTTAATTGTTAGGGTAATTAAAAATAGAGGTTTTTGCCTATTAAAAGTCATATTCCCAAAATGCCTAATTATGTTACAAACCACCCTTAAATTTTATTTGTTATTTTGAGATTACTCCTCAGAGTCTCTTGCTAACCCAAGTAATTGATTTCAGCTCTACAATAGTATGAGAGTCGCATAGTAGTAGCAATAGTAGTATAACAGTACTACTAGTTGTAGTATAGCAGTAATGTAGTAGTAGTAGTAGTAGTAGAGGTAGTATTACTAGTACTAGTTGTAGTAGAATATAATTGTAGTGTAGTAGTAGTAGTACAACAATAATAATAGTAGCAGTATATTATTATAGTACTCGTATACTAGTATAGCAATATAATCATATAATAGTGGTATAGTAGTAGTATAGTGTGAGCGAAATACTAGTATACTATTATAGTAGTATCATAGTATAATAGTGGTATAATAGTAGTATAGTATTAGCGAAGTACTAATATAGTAGTAGTTGTAGTAGTTGTAGGAGGAGAAAATGGAGGAGTAGTAGTATAGTACCACACTACTATCACTAGTGGAAGTAGTGGTAGTATAGTAGTAGTAATAGTACAATCGTAGTAGTAGGAGCAACATAGTACTATAGTAGTTGTAGTAGTGCTAGTCAAAAATGTAGTATAGTAGTATAATAGTAGTAGCGTTAGTAGTAATACTAATAATTGTTGTGTAGTAGTAGCAATATCATAGTCGTAGTACTAGTAATAGTTTGGTAGTAGAATAGTAGTAGCAATAGTAGTAGTATAGTAGTAGTGGTAGTATAGTTATAGTATAGTTATTATAGCAATAGCAGTAGCAATAGTACTATGGTTATAGTATAATAGTAGTGTGGTAGTAGTATAGTATTAGTGTCATAGTAGTTGTAGAGTAAAAGTAGTATTGTATTATAGCAGTAGTAGATGTATATTAGTAATATCATAGTAGTAATTATAGTAGTATATTAGTAGTAGTGGCATAATAGTAGTTGTGTGAATAGTATAGTAGAAATATTGCTAATATAGTAGTATTAGCAATGGTATACTAGTAACAGTAGTATAATAGTAGTACTAATAGTATATAGTAGTAATAGTAGTATATTTGAAGTAGGGATAGTATAGTTGTCATAATAGCATAATCATAACAATAGTAGTACTATAGTATAATAGTAGTAGTACCAATTATAATACTAGTAGTACTTGTTGTATAATAGTAGCAGTACTATAGTAGTAATAGTAATGGTAGCAAGTTAGTAGTAGTACAATAGTAGTAATAAAATAGTATAGTAGTACTAATAATATTATAGTAGTAGTAGAATAGTAGAAGCAAAACTATAGTAGTGTTTACAGTAGTGTACAACTGCAATAGTAATATACTAGTAACTAGTGGTAGTATAGTAGTAGTAATAGTATAATAGTAGCAGTATGAGCCATGGATTATAATAGTATTAGTAGTTATTATTGTTATAGTATAATGACAGAACTAGTAGTTTTGGAGTAATAGTAATATAGTAGTAGTGGAAGAGATAATAGTATAGTAATAGTTATAGTAGTAGTATTAGTTGTAATATATTAGTAGTAGTAATAGTCATAGTATAGTAGTAGTAGTAGTAGTATATTTGTAGTATAGTAGTAGTTGTGTTGTAGTAGTAGTTGCCATAAGATGATAGTTGCAATAGTATAATAATACTAGTAATATAACATTTGTATAGTATCAGCAGTTGTATAGTAGTGGTAGTAGTATAGTAATAGTATATTAGTAGTCATAGTATTATTTTGTAGAAGTGCTAGTATAGTAGTAGTAGAAATAATAGTAATATGGTAGCTATAGTTGTAATAATAGTTGTTATAGTAATAGTATAGTAGTAAAAGTAGTAGTTGTTGTATTATAGTTGTATTAAGTAGTAATAGTAGTAATAGTAGTAGTAGCAGCAGCAGCAGCAGTAATAGTTGTTGTTGTAATGTAATAATCATAATTGTAGCAGTAGTAGTAGTATAGTAGTTAAAGTATATGAGTAGTAGTAATAGTAATATAATAATAATAGCATACTAGTAGTAATATAGTAGCAGTACTAATAGTACAAGTAATATAATAGTATTGTAATATAATTGAAATAATAGAAATATAATAGTAGTAATAATAGTCATTTTATAGTAGTATTTGTAGTAATATAGCAGTTGGTGCAAAAGTTATAATGTAATAGAAGTAGAATATTGTTAGAAGTTTAAAAGTAGTAGCAGTAATAGTGGTATGGTAGTAATGGTAATATAACAGTATCATTATAATAACAGTAGTAGTATAGTAGTAACAATATAGTACTAACGATAGTATAATAATAGTAGTACAGATGTTGCATTAATGTATAGTAGTAATAGAAGTGCAATAGTAGTATTTACAATAGTATATTAGTTAAAGTATAGTAGCTTTAGTAGGTATATCATAGCAGCAACAGTAATATTAGTAGTATATAACATTAATAGTAGTAGTAGTAACAGTCATGTAATAGTATTTTTAGTAGTATCATAGTTATAATAGTGCAATGGCAGTAGTAGTCATAATATTATAACAGTAGTAGTATATTAATAATAGTAGTAGTATAACGGTAATAGAAGTAAAGTATTAGTATCGTAGTAGTAATATAGTAGTATTATTGTGGCATAGTAATAGTATATTGATAGAATAGTATTAGTAATATAGTTAGAATAGTAGAAGTAGTGGTATAGTAATAGCAGTCATATAAAGGAAGTAGTGACATAATAGTAGTAGTACTACTAGTAATAGTCATAATTATTATTGTTTTCTAATAGCTAGATAGTAGTAATCATGCTAATAGTTATTGTTATATAGTAGAAGTATTAGTTTAGCAGTAGCGTTGTAGTAGTAATTATAGCAGTATAGTAGTAATATTAGTAAAATATTAGCATTGATAGTTGGATAGTAGTTATAATAGTTATATAGTAGTAGTAGTGGTATAGTAATAGCGTTAGTATAGTAGTAATAACACATGATAGTAATAGTATTATAGTGGTGGTAGTAATAATACAATAATAGTAATAGTATAATACTAACAATGAGAATAATGCAACATAGTAGTTAAGTTCATAGTTAAAATAGCAGTTGTAGTAGTAATATAGTAGTATAATAATATAATAATAGTAGTAGGATTGTAGTATAGTAACATATTAGTATTATAATAGTAGCAAAATAGTAGTACAAGTAACAATAACAATATAATGATAACATTGCCGTATAATAATGGTAATATTATAATATTAGTTATAATCGTAGAAGTATAATTGTAATTATAGTAGTATAAAATTAATTATAGTTGTACGGTAGTATAATAGTTGTAGTAGAGTAATGAAGTACAATATTAGTAGCAGTAGTATAATGGTGACAATAATAGAGTTGTAATATTAAAATTGTAGTTTTACTGTAGTAGTGATAGTATAATACTAATGGTGGTATAGTAGTAGTTATAGTAGTATAATAGTATTACAGCCTAATAGTCATAAAAGTATAATGTGTATTAAAATAGTATAACATTAGTAGTATAGCAGCACTAATAGTAGTATAACACTAAAAGTATAATAGTAGCAGTATAATATTAGTAGTACTACTATTATAGTAGTACTAGTATAGTATACTAGTGGCAGTAGTATAATATAGTAATAATAATAGTATAGAAGTTCTAGCCACAATATTGTAGTAGTAAAAATAGTAATATTATACTATTGGTAGTAGTTATAATAGTACAACAATAGCAGTATAATATAGTAGTGATAGTAATATACTATAATAGTAGTTGTACTATAGTAGTTTTATAAACAGTATTATAACAAAAGTAGCAGTAGTAGTATATTAGTAGTAGTAATATATTATTAGTAATAGTTATAGCAATATAATAATAGTAATAATACTATAGTAGCGTAGCAGTATATTATAATTGTACAAATAGGATAATAGTTGTTGTAGTAGTATAGTGACAATAGTTGTAATAGTAATAATATTATATTATAGTAATATTAGTTGTATAGAAATATTGATAGTATTGTAATAGTAATAGTAAAATAGTAGTAGTCATGTATGGTAATAGTAGAAGTTTAGTTATAGTAGTAATACTAGTGTAGTAGTAATTATACTATAACTTTACTATTATGTCTTTACTATAACTTTACTATTACTATTACGGTTAATACTTTGTTACAACTATACTAGTATGGTATGATTATATAATAACAACTACTACTAATATTATACACCTACAACTATTATAACAATTATGCTCTTACTGTATGACTTCTACTTCCACCAATACTACTACAGTATTAAAATAATGCTTCTGCACTATTACTATCCTATTACTATATGACTACAATAACAGCTACTACTATATAACTACTATAATACTACTACTATAATATTAATATACTACTACTACACAACTACGATACTACTAATACTACAATATTGATATACCACTACTATATTATTATACTATAATGATAATACTATTATATTATAATAACAACTATTATTACTATGCTTCTATTATTACTATAATACTACTATTTCTGTTATCCTACTACTACTAGTATACTTCTATTACTACTACTATTATGCCACTATACTATTTTTACTATTATTGCTACTGCTTCTACTACTACAATATTTTAACTATACTAATACTATAATACAACTAATACATACTACTACTAGTATACTTCTATTACTACTACTATTATGCCACTATACTATTTTTACTACTATTGCTACTGCTTCTACTACTACAATATTATAACTATACTAATACTATAATACAACTAATACACTATAATTATTGCTACTATATGACTACTATGCTACTACTATATGACTAATAGTACTACTATACTACCATCAGGCAACTACTATACTACTATCACTATAATACTAGTACTACTATTATATTACTACTATATCGCTACTATTATGCTACTAGTATTAAATAATATACAAGTATTTCTACTACACTACTATGCTACGACTTTTATGCTATTACTAACATTATTATTGTCATACTACTACCACTACAATGTTGCGACTATTATGTTACTACTATACTATTATTGATATTATAATATTATTATACTACTATTATATTACTATTATTACTACTACTATTAAATTATTATTATTATACTACTGTTTTACTTTTATGGTACTACAAGTATGATATTACTATACAACTACAGCTACTATTTTTACACTTCTACAACTATTATATTACTATTACTATTATTATTACAGCAACTATGCTACTACTATAATACTACTGTACTAAACTATACTACTACTATTATTTTTCTACCATTTTGGAGAAGATAATGAGGACTGAGAAGAAAAGTGAGAAAGAGAAAAAGATGAAAAAAATAATTAAAAAATCTGATTCTTGTCTTAGCTATAGGAGGAGGAAAATTAACAGAAGTAAAACAAAGAGAGACCCCACATAGGAGAGGGAAGGAAAATGAAAAAAATTAAAAAGTTATTATTTTTAGCTATAAAGGACAAGAACAGAGAAGCGTAAAAGAACAAAAAAATAAAGAGTGCCAACATGGGGCGGGGAAGTAGAAAAAGAGAAATAAAGATAAAAAAAAGAAAAAAAAAGAAAGGGTTGTTGGAAAAAGAGAAAAAAATTCCCAGAAAATAGAAAAAAACAAAAAACAAAAAAAATTACTACAAAAAAAATATAAATATATTTTTGACCTTGATTTGTGTTCCTACAGCAATGGTCTATAGATAGCCCCCAAGCTCATCCAAAAATTATTTTTAGACTAAAACCAACTTGTAAGCTAGCTGAACATTTTTTTAAACTAAGGCCAACTTGTGAGCTCGCCAAACATTTATTTGAACTAAGGCTAGCTTACAATCTCATTGAGTGTCTACTAGTACAAAAACAAGCTTATAAGCTTGCCGAATGTTCATTTAGACTAAGGCTAGTCTATGGACTCATCAAATGTCCATTGAGCTAAGGCCAACTTGCGAGCTCACCGAACATCTACTTTGACTAAGATTAGTTTGCAAGCTCACCAAATGTCTATCAGACTAAGGCTTGCTTGTGAGCTCACTAATCATCTTAGGCTAGCCATTGACTCACTAAATATCTATCGAACTAAGGCTAGCTTGCATGTTCATTGAACATCTAAGTCAAGGCCAGCTTGCAAGCTTGCTAAAAATTCAAATTGACTTAAGGTCAACCCGCGAGTTCACCCAAATTCATCATGATAGCTCGAGGGCTCCTAAACTAAATCAATTAAATTAAAATGATTCAATGACATTGAATAAATGAATCCATATTAACTCGAATGAATCACTAAATGGACTTAAGTCAATTAAGTTAATGGACTAAAGCTCAAATCATGCTAGACCCAAATCCAAATTGAATTAATCTAGATGAAATTAGTTTCGATCCACCTCAATTAGGTTCAAATTAGGTTAATCTGAAGTCAAATTAAATTTTAAATAAACCATAATTGTCAAATTAAGTTCAAATCAAACCCTAATTGGGTCAAAACAAATTTGAATCAAACTCTTGTTAGGTCTAACCAGCTTGAATCAAATCTTGAGTGGGTTAAATCAAGTTCAAACTAAACTCCAATTCAATTAAATCAAACTTGAGTCTAGACCAAGTTTTGAACATCAAATTAAATTAAATCAGACTTGAATCGAAACCAAATTCTAAACACTAAACTAAATCAAATTAGATTCAAATTAAGATCAAGGTTTGAATATTGAATTGAATCAAATAAAACAGCAATCTAAATCATGTTTTGAATATTGAACTAAATCAAATCAAACTCGAATCAAAATCAAGTCCAAACGTCAAAACTGAACTAAATTTGACTCAATCAGAATCAAGTCAGTGTTAGTCAATAACATGCTCGAAGCTATCAATGACATCTCATGTTTATTTGACAGCAAGCTAAGAAAGGTAGTTGATTATCAAGTCAAAGATAATTAGCAAAAGCCAAGGCCACTAGTCATTTCCCCAAATGAAATCAAACTAAAGGTAGGCTTGAACTCGCTTAGATAGTAAACTAAGTACCTTATTCAAAGAAAGTTATTGCCAATGTCTTATTGGCTATGAAAACACTTCAAAATCAAAGAAGTTATCGCCTATGCCTTATTGGCTATGGAAATGCTTCAAACCATGAAGTTATCGCTAATGCCTTATTTGCTAATGGAGACACTCTAAACCCAAATGAAATCAAACTAAAGGCAGGCTTGAACTCACTTAGTTAGACAGCCAATATTCTTATTTATATGAGGTTATCGCTAATGTCTTATTGGCTAACTGAAACTTTGCCTCATGGAAACACTCCAAACCCAAAAGTTATCACCAATACCTCATTGGCTAATGGAAATACTTCAACCAATGGGAGTTATCACCAAAACCACCAAGTTAATGGAAATACTTCAAACTAAGATGGAGTTATCACCAATGTCTCGAGCAAATGAAAACACTTCAAACATTCTCTCATTCTCCTTTCATGTCTCCTTGGATGACATCATCAATCAAATTATCAATACCCAACAAGGATCAAGTTAAGATCCATCCAAGTCAGACTCCACATCAAAGCTTCTTCCTCATTTCCTTTATCTCATTTTATATTCTTTCATGAATATAAATTTAAATTTATTTAATTGTAAAGTAAGGGTATATGCCCTTATCTAAGCCATGTATCCTTTTTTTCAAATTAATCAAATAATACTTTAGGAGGTTTTTCAAAATTTTAGGGGTAATTAACAATAGGAGCTTATGCTAATTGGAAGTTATGTTCCCACAATACCTAATTGCACATTCAAACCTCCATATTTTTAGTTTATTATTTTTAGATTACTCATTGAGATCTTCGGTATCCCAAATGGTCAATTTTTATCCCACAAATTCTGGTATGCACAATGGGATATAACTCCACCTCCAAGTGTAGAAACCTAGCTAATATGATAGAGACATTACTGAGATAGTATTACAATTAAAAACTAACCAATTGTGTTCCTTCTTGTGGAAGAAAGATGCCAGATCAGCTGATTCACTGCAACAAGCACCGTTTAGACTGATTTAGTGAAGTAGGTCATCAATGGAATGGCAAAAGAAAAGGAGGAAGCGTAGGAGAGCTTCTAAGGTAGTAATCCAATGGCATCAATGAAGAACTTTTCCACCTCAAAATACACAATCATCCTTGGGGCAAGAATGGTTGTGTGTCGATGGTTGTTCTAGAAGAAACGAAAGTTCAAACTGAGTTTAGTACCATTTTTGATATTGTTCAGTTCAAGAGAGCACTTGCCAGTATCACACCCACTTCTTGACTTCTATCAAGGGGAAAGAGGCTCAATGTCATTATTCCAAATGAAAATGGTCAATCTGATGAAGAGTCAGAAGCTAAGCTAAACCAACAAAAGCGTCAGTCTTCCAGAGACTAGGTGCAAAGCAAAGCTTAGTATTTGATCACATTCATCCAACTCCTAATAGGGGGAAACCAAAATCAAGCCCAAACATGTGCACAGACAAAGAAGAACTCATCCTCACTATTACATACAAAGGAAAGCCTATTGAAATTTTTAGCCTACTTTGGAAGCGTACCCCTTGAATGAAGACAGTTATTACCATTCCCACCTCTAACTCTTTTACCCCATTAAGTGGCTTAGAGAAGGGTATAAGTAAGTCCAAGGGGCATAGTCCTACCTCACGACTATAGCCAAGGGGCAAGTAACCAAGCCAAATAACAAGAGTCACTATAAGCCTACAACATAGCATAAGACTCCAAAAAAAGAGACCATTAATATTGTCAAAATTATTTCTCATCATGATTTTATGAGGGATCATGAGCCCATGACTCAATAGGCAAAATAGCAAAAGCTGGTTATATGAACAAGAGTTACAAAGAAAGATGTTCAGGAAAAAAGAGCCCTTATGAGTCAATTCTTGATACCACATGAGAGAGAAGGTGTAACTACTCATTCCATGAGCAAACTCTTGAATGAGGTAACCCAACTGCTGAGAGAAGTTAACCTCAATCTAGAAGGCACCAAACCAAGACTTGATCCTCGAGATATGGATTGTCATGTCTTGATAGAAGCCTTGGTCATAATTAAAAGCTCTAATGGGGAAATGACGATAGAAGCATTGCGAGAGCAGCTAGGATAACAAGAGAAAGATAAATATGAAGTTTAGAAGAGCATAATAGAATTAATAGAGATGGTGATACAAATGAGACAAAATCTCAACATGTTGGAGCAATCTCAATAGTCATCTTATGAAACTGTGGAGGTGGTAGAAGACACACCCCTTGTAGGTCAAATCCCTAAAATTCTAGGTCCTTCACAAGCACCTCTTCCACTAGTAGGGGATACCCAATCCTCAAACTATGGAATTTCTACCAATATGGAGTTGCTAGCATACATCCTATAGCAAGTACAACAAATGGTGTCAACATAACTAAGATAAGGAAGTGACACTAAAATGATAAATGATGCAGATAAACTATACCCTAATCATCAAAATCTAGTATCATATTCTAAAGGCTATATAGTGCCTAAGCTTAAACAATTTATCGCATTGGTAACCCTACTCAATACATACCTCATTTCATGACTCTACATGGGGACTCAAGTAATAACCCCTCGTTGTTATTTTGTAACTCTATGTGGGTACTCAAGTAATAACCATTGTGGACCTTGTTTCAACACTAAAGTGTGCCAATGAATCAGTCTTGGATTACATCACATGGTGGAGAAACTTTAGTATCAGGTGTGAATAATCCATAAGCCAATTTGAAGTTGTAAATCTAGTTATTACTAACATAAGAAAGAATTGGATGGCACCATACCTTAGTGCTTCTTCTATCCACACTTTCTATGACCTTATTGTAGAAGTCAAAAAGTTGGAGAGGATTGGCCCACCAGCCTTAGCTAGTTTATAAAATTTTAAACTAGAAAAAGCCTTTAACCACACTTCAAAGCTAAGCCAACTCATAACCCATTGGTGATGCTTGGCTAAGCCAACCCCAAAAGTCATTGGCAACACCTTAAACATAATCAACAACATGCTGATGAGGCAGCAAATTATCAAATCAAAAATCAAAACAAAGCCAACTGACAACACATTCAAACTCGTCGACCACACTTTAAAGCTATGCCAACTAAAAAGTTGTTGATAATGCTTAACTAAGCCAACCCCAAAAGTTGTTAGCAATGCCTCAAATTTAACCAACAACATGCTAATGAGGCCATCAATTTTCAAATAAAATAAAATTATGGTAATCAAATTGAATTAGATGCCTTGTTCAAACAAAGTCAATAGACAACACATTTCAAGCCATCGGCCACACTTCAAAGCTAATCCAACTCAAAAGCCATTGGAATTTGTGGCTAAGATAACCACAAAAGTTATTGGTGATACATCAAACTTAATTGATAGCACACCAATGAGGAAGTCAATTATCAAATTAAAAATTAAAATTAAACCAACAACATGCT
The DNA here is from genome assembly GCA_005019695.1 of Trichopus zeylanicus subsp. travancoricus. Taxonomy (NCBI): domain Eukaryota; kingdom Viridiplantae; phylum Streptophyta; class Magnoliopsida; order Dioscoreales; family Dioscoreaceae; genus Trichopus; species Trichopus zeylanicus. Next base: position 1,031,947 of record RXID01014431.1, read on the forward strand.
CAAAGCCATCGGGCATACTTCAAACCTCAACCAACTTAAAATCTATTGGTAACTCTTAGCTAAGCAAACCCCAAAAGATGTGGGTGATATGTCAAACTTAATTTACAGCATGCCAATGAGGCCATTCATCATCAAATTAAAAATCAAAGGAAGCCAACTGATGACATGCTTGAAGCTATTAGCCACATTTTGGAGCAAAACTAATTCAAAAGCTATTGGTTCTGCTTACCTAAACCAACCCTAAAGTCCATTAGTAATGCTTCAAATGAAATCAATAACATACTAAGAGGCCATCAATTATCAAAATTAGAAATTATTAGCACAAGCTAGTGCCACTAATCATTTCTTTTCTCAAATCAAGAATCAAAAGAAGTTAACTAACAATAAAAAAAAAGCTATAAGTAAAACTTCAGATCTCAAATTGGTCAACTAACACAAGCCAAGTTATTAGCATCTGCTAGGGATCCAATCAAGCATTCCCCCTAAGTCAAGTCCCACCCGACCAAGGGCACAGGGGTAGGTTTGCGACACATGTCAAGCCAATTCCCACGTTCTTTCTCATTCCACTCTCTTTTATGATTACAAATTTAAATTCTTTTAAATGTAAAGTGAGGATATGCCCTTTCTTAAGCCATGTATCCCTTTCCTCAAATTAATCAAATTATGCTTTCTTTCCTTTGTGTCTCTATTTTTATTAGCTAGGTTTCTTACTTTAGGAGGTTTCTTACAATTGTTGGGGAATTAAAAGAATGAGCTTATACCTATTAGAAGTCATGTTCCTACAACACTTGATAAGACTCAAACCACCTTAGATTTTCATTTATCATTTCAAAATTTTTCCTTGGGGTCTTCGCTATCCTAAGTTATTGGTTTGGATCTCACAATAGTATAATAGTAGTAGTCCAAATTGTATACTATAGTAGTAGTAGTATTAGTAGTAATTGTATAGTAGTAGTAGTATATTAATATAGTAGTTATAGTAGCATAGTAGTAAAAGTAGCAGTAATAATACTAGAAATATAGTAGTATAAGTATTATAGCAATTGTACTATAGTATAGAAGAAGTAATAATAATAGTGGTAGTAGTAGTAGCAAAAGTAGTAGTAATCATAGTATAGTAATAGTATAGTAGTAGAAGTTATAGCAGTACTACTAGTAGTAATATTGTAGTGGTATAGTAGTAATAGTAGGAGTAGCAGTAGTAGTATAGTAATAATAGTAGAAGTAGCACTACAATAGTAAATAGTAGTAGTACTCTTAGTAGTAGTAATAGTAATATAATTATAATGTAGTAATAGTATAGTACTATTAGTATAGTAGCAGTAACATAATAATAGTAATACTATTCTACCACTATTGCAATAATAATTATTACTACTACATTAGTAAAACTTTGATACTACTAATGCTACTATACTACAGCTACTAATACTATACTACCATAATATTATTGTTAGTACTATATGCTACTGCTATACTACTATTATACTGCTACTAATACTACTATTATTATATTATTACTATTATGTTATACTACTATTGCATTACTATTATTAGTGCTACTACAACTGTTATACTACTAGTACACTATTACTATACTACTAGTGTTGCTACTACTATGCTACTAGTGCTATACTACTAATACTATAACGATACTACTATATGATTGTTATAACTATACTTGTAATAGAACTAATGTTATCCTATACTACTACTATATTATTGCTATAAACATAACTATTATACTAGTAATATTTTCCCTATACTATTACTGCTACTATTATTATGCTATATAGTACTACTACACTACTACTATACTACTATTATACTACTACTATTACTACAACTATAATACCAGATTACTACTCCAATATTACTAATATACTACTATTATATTACTACTATTATACTACTATTAGTACTACTATTAACATACTACACAATGAGTACCACTACTAGTGTACTACTACTATACTACTGCTATATTATTACTGCTATTATACTATTACTATACCATTACTATACTACTATAGTGCTATTATGCCATTATAATTACTTTTACAACTATACTACTTATATATTAGTACAACTTCTACACTACTACTACTAATACACTACTACAAATATGCTACTACCACTAGTACTACTATACAAGAACTAATACTAAACTACTATACTAATAGTAGTATAATAATAATAATACTACTACTATTATTATTACTATTACTACCACTAGTATTTATACTATTACTAAAACTACTGCTACTATGCTACTACTAGAACTTCTATTACTAGTACTACTATTATACTACCACAATTGCTATAGCACTGCTCTTATAGTAGTAGCATAGCAATAGTAGTACTAATATATTAGTTGTAGTATAACAGTAGTGGTAGTATAATAGTAGTATTATAGTAGCAGTAGTATAGTAGTTTATATAGTAGTATAGTAAAATAGTATGATATTGTTGACAAATCTCAATTCAACACTACTTCTGGTCTAGAAGGCTTCTCGAGATTAAATCTGCTTAGCCACCCTATCTCTAATACACAAGAGGAAGAAGAACCATGAGGAGGACCACCAAGAGATTCTCCGATAATGGCCATTCTGATATTCAAGTCAGAAAGGCTCTCATTGATTTTTGTTCACATAGAGAGAGAAATAGAGAATTAAAGAGAGTGTCCTCCAACCTTCATGGCTACTCCATGTTTTATAAGTTAGGAAGGTCTTCAATAGGATTTGGGATTTCATGATCTTAGTCTTAATTATGTCAGACTCTCCTTATTTAACTACCATCACTCCCAAATTTTCTACTAATGGTTTCCCTAGGGTTTGTGTCTCTTGGATTTTCATGAATTCCCGATCATATCCATATATGGTTCAAGCTTGTCAAATATTATAGTTAGCCTTGAGATGTATATTTGCTAGATGGATTACAATGATACTACAAAGGTGACTTGACCTCGGCAACTTCACCATGGATAATGGCCTCAAGGCTGATATCTTGGTCACCTCAGTTAGCAATTCATGCTGCAGGTTAGGTCCCTATTTGCTTTTAGTTTAGATATTTTTTAGCTCAGTGTATCATCAATGCCCCCCAACACTAGTCATGGAGTTTGGTGGCTTGTGGGTGGAGTTAGTTCCTCTTTCACTAGCTTAGATGTGTTTTTCTATTGTAATATTTTGAATTCTTAATGTTCAAGTCCACCGCTTTCACTACGTAATGAGGGGTGATGGCCATTGTGACTCCATGTGAGGTGAGTTTCCAATTTATAGCATTGTGACTAGTGGGTGTTGCCAATGACCATGACTTCTTAGGAGCCAAGACACTATCCTATTGAATTATGCAAAATTATTAGTGTTTATCTTATTCCAACTTGATGGTCAAGAGGCATCCCTTTATATATCAAGACAGCCCTTGATGTGGACACATGTCTCTCATGATTAGTGTAGCAATCTCTAGCTCCTACCTTTTAGGCTTCTTCGTTCCATGTAGTAATGTTCCAATGATTTGGGGAAGGCTATTTAAGGAATTCTTCATCCCTTTTCACCCATTTTTTGAAATCTTCATCTTGTATCTCTTTCAACCCTTGTTTTCTCACCTTCTTCATTTGCTAAGTTCTCTTTTAAATGACATCTTCTTTTTCTCCTTCCTCCCCTAGAAGGGGGTCATCTTTTGGTAAGGGGCCTACCACTCCATCAATCCCAGTAGTCATAGCTTCATCCTCCAAGGCAACATCCATCCTGATTCCCAATGTTGGTGGGTTGAGCTCCACACACTCCATTGCTACTACAGCCTCCAAGAGGCTTGCTCCTCTAGCTATCCTATCCTCTTCCATAGGGGTTGGTTTCAAGCTATATGCTATTCCCACACCAGGGCTCCAAGTCCACTTGAGGAATTACCTTAGAGTAAGCATCATTTTTTATCCTTTTCGACCATTGTGGCTTTTATTTTGGATTAGGGGACCTTACTTGGCTTTGTAAAGTGATACTTGTAGTTTATTAGGTGTCCTTGAAGTGAGAGTTTGGAATTCTAAATCCACTTTATAGGAGAAAAACCTTGAGGACATAGTCATCATGTTCGACTTTCTAGATGGCACTGAGTTGGACCAGTTGGGTTTGAGGAGGAAAGCAAGAAATTTAGAGAGGAGTTTGGGTTTGAGTTTAGTACCTATTGGATGATGTTCAAAAGTTTCTTTAGGTACCCTATAGATAGCTTAACCCGGGATATCCTAGGAGACTTGGTCCTCTCCCTTGATCAAATTGTGCTTAACACCATAAAAGCTTTCATTATTCTCTAAACTCTTGCTGATCCAAAGATTTCATCTTGATTGTTGAAATATTAAGGGAAGCCATCAAGGGCTATTGGGGTTCAAAAATTGGGGGTAGATGGTATTTTAATCCCAAGAAATGGTGTATATTATTTTCCTCAAAACACAAACTCCATCTATTCTTTGAAAGACCATTCCGTTAGGATTTTTACCAAGGTAGAAAAAGTTCTTTCTTATGGTGGGGCAACCCTTTCACTCACTGAGCCAGCCTAGAGAGCTACCCAAAGGTTCACCAGCTTTTAATCTCTTGGGTAGATGAGGTTGAGGGTGTTAGATCTACTCCCACGTGTCTCGATAATGCTCGCCTGCTAGAGCATGGCTTATCCATGGCTTGGGAAGTCAGTATGTACCTTAGACTCTATGTTCTTGATTCTTCAATTGCTTTCCCCTTGATTTACTTATTGGTTAGATTTTGTATAGGGTTGACTGAGATCTCCATTATGAATGGGTTTCTAATGCAAGAAATAGGCACTCTTTAGGTGTCCCCTATCCTGTCATCTCGAAAGAGGTCTTCCAAAGTAAAAGGCAATGCTTCCTCTCAAGAGTATGTCTGAGGCCAAGGGAAGAAGAGGTGAGAGGAGGAATCTAGTTTGTGAGCGATGAGAAGGTAAGGAAGAGGTAGGTGATAGCTCATCCTTTTGAGTGCCTCTCTTGAGTTAAATCCATAAGAGGGGCCACCTAGGCACTAAACTCTTCTATAACGAAATCCAATAACTACAAGAAGAAGGCAATTATTACTTTTGAACCTGCACCTCCTCCTCCCCATATCAAAGTGTGGACAAGGTCCACCTCTAATTATCTAAGCTCATTAGGCAAGGAGAAGGACTCCGAGGAGTATTTCCTCATAGGTTTTGGGGATAGTGGAAACCCCCATATTGAGCAGTTCCCTATAGAATGGGTCTTCTCTAATGGGGCTCGACATGTGCCAACGTCCTCTTCTATCAATGCTGCTCCTTTTCTATTTTTGCTAATTTTTAGCTCGATTGTAGATACTGTAATTTTTTTCATTATATAGGTTGATAATTTTTGAAACTTAGAAGTAAATGGCTTCTATGAAGAATAAGACCACTAAAGATAAGGAGGATGTGAACTTTCACTATTTTCAACTCAAGTCACACTAGCTTGAGGTTAGGAAGATGAAGAAGGAGGTAGAGGAGAAGAGAAATATCCTTTTGGTTGAGCAAGATTCAGCCTTAACAAGGCTGATGGAACAAGAGGCTGATGGAAAAAGGCTGAGCTAGACCAAGCAAAGGATAAGGCGGTGGCCATGTTCTGCCCAAGCTCAGAGTACTTGAAGGCTGAGCTATGCAGGATGTAGACTATTCTCAAGTTCAAGGCCTGTGATGAATATCTCCCTGAGTGGGGCTTTCTCTCTACCAACTCCTTCTCTGAGGGCTACCTCTACTGTAGGGACATATAAAGAAGACTCACTATGATTTTGACTTTAAGCTTGATGACCTCCAAGTGAAACTCTGCAATAACTTGTGGAGTCACCACCTCATGTGGTAGTATGAGGAGATCCTCTAGAGGAAGAAAGAAGCTAAGGCATCTACTATGCCTGAGCACCTATTACCCCAATAGAGTCCACTAAGCCCCTAGCATCCTCCAAATAGTCCCACATTATTCTCCTTCATCTTCTTTTGTAAAATGCCTTTGTAATCAAATTTCCCCTCAAATATGATATTCTTGTGATGAATGAAAGAGATTTTATTTTACTTGCACCTTTTCCCTTTGCATCTTTTGCTCGCATCCCTCCAGCACACATCTTGGGCCAAGCTCACTTAAATGTTAGTTGTTCTCCATTACACATGCAAATCAACATATACTTTTGCCCTTTATCCATGGTGAAGATTGCTATAAAGTGACAAGTCATAGTTCCCCTTTTCAATTGTTGGCTTTGGAGCTCTTTAAGTAGTGGTACTTGAATCTGATATAGCCAGTACTCAGGCTTCCACCAAGAGGACAAAGGCTTAGGGAGGAGAAAGGACTGTTAAGAGAGAAATTTTAAGGACCATAGTGTGACCTAAGGTGAAAGCTTAACATAAGAATCTTAAGTCTTGGCAAAGTTTTGAGGTTCTCATGGTTGGCTTATTACTAAAGTCTTATGCCTTGTATAAAACCAAGGTGTTATGCCTAACATATTGTTGAGGTCCAATGCCTAGCTTGTTGCCAAGGTCTTATGCTCTGGATAGGACCTAGGTCTTATGCCTTGCTTATCACCGAGGTCTTATACCTTGAGTACAACCAAGGTCTTATGCTGATTTTATCAGGAGGTCTTATACTTCAAGTGAATCTGAGGTCTCACACTGGGCTTATTATTGAGGTCCTATGTATCAAGTAGAATCGAGGTCATATTCTTGGCTTATTCACGAGGTCTTATGCCCTGAGTAGAATGAGGTCTTATGCCTAAATTATTGCCGATATCTTATACTCCAAGTGAATTGGAGGTCTTGTATCTCTCATGAATTTAAGGTCTCGTGTAAGCTTATTGCCAAGGTCTTATGTTTGGTTTACTGCCATGGTCTTATGCCTCAGATTAATCAAAGATCTTATTCTTGGCTTATGTTTGTGGTATTATATCCTGGATCGAATCAAGGTCTTATGCCCTAGGTAGTACTGAGGTCTTATGCTTGGTTTATCACCAAGATCTGATATTGGCTTATTGTCAAGGTTCTATATCTCAGATGAATTGGAGGTCTTACACTTAGTGGATAGTGATATTTAAGATTGAGCACCTAGATGATAAGGAACATTCTAGGGCATGGCATATAGACAACCTAAGAAGGTTTTATCTTTAGACTAAATTATGCCTCTATTATCTCTTTAGATATTAACAAGTCTTGTCCCAATAGGCCACCAAAGACCTTAATTAGTTTGTTTAGCCTGTCAAAGTATCCAATCACTTGATCGTAATCATCAATTGCGTTCCCATATATTCTAGTATTAGGCCACCCACTATTGGTACTCAGCAACACTAATGCAAACCTTTCCCAAACTTTTAGGATGAGATACTTCTTAGGTCTAACATTTGCCTCATTCATTTTAGGGTTATAAGCCCAACTCGAGGTGAAGTAAGACCAATTTTCACTAGCATGATAGCTTCAACCCCATAAGTGAGCATGAAAGGTGACTCCTTAGTTGTTGTCCATGGTGTGATCAGCAAGACCACAAAACATGTGGTACATTATTGACCTAGACACTTTTGGCTCTTTTAAGAAGCTTCTTTCTGCTTAAAAGTAGGTTTGATTACTTACCTCAGCCAGACTGATAGATTAGGGGTGGTCATCAAGGTGAACCTTGGTCCTATGTGAATACTACTATAGTATTATTTGAATCTTGAGCTATCAAGTTGCTTCCTATTAGCTAGAACTAGCACTCATGGCAATATGAACCTACAGATCATGCTCTGCCATAGGAACTCCTAAATATTTCTCTCAGTGATTGTGGCTAAGGATTCAGCTTTCACCCATTTAGTAAAGTAGTTAATAGTGACCACAAGAACTTTCTTTGACCTGATCCTCATGGGTATAGACATAAGATGTTCATCCCACATTAGTCAAAAGGCCATATATGTTGGGTTTGCTGGAGTTGAACTACCAGACTATGGTATGAGGAGGTGTTCCTCTTGCATTATTTACATTTGGAGATGAATTTGGACATCTCAGAAGTCATGTTAAGCTAATAATACCTTTCTCTAAAGAGCATAGCTGCCACAACCTATCCTCCACCATGGCTTCCACATATACCAACATGAACCTCTCTGTCAGCATAGTCAATTTTCTCAGGTCTTACACAATGGAGAAGGGGCTACATGAGATATTTTTATGTAAGACTCCTTCTAATAAGGTGATGTTTAGGGCTAGCTTCATGGTCTTCTAGGCATCTTTTGGCCCTTAGGAAGTTGCCCATCTTTAAGGTAAAAGAAAATGGAATCTATCCAATAGGGCTCTACATTCACCGCATTCACCTCAATGGTCGTTGATTAGCTAGGTTGATGAAGATTCTCCATAATGATTTGCCTTGGTGCCAAATTTGAAGAAGCCAAAGCTAGCTGAGTGAAAGCATCTACCTCTGTGTTGCTATCTTGGTGTACATAGCAAATTTCCACTTGGTCTATTTTTACCATAAGCTTCTATGCCTCAACTAGGTACTAGACCATGGTTGTGTGTTTTGCCTTGTACCCTCTAGTGGCCTATAAACACAAAAGCTGTGAGTTGCTAAATATCTTTAATTTTTTAGCACCTACTCCTAACTCCATGTGCAATCTAAGGAGGAATGCTTAGTACTCTATAGCATTGTTTGAAACCTTGAATTTAAGCTACATTGAATACTCAGCCACTCTCACATCTGAACTTTGAGGGATAGCATCAATCATGAAATCTGACTTGCAAGATGAGCCATCTACCTGAACCTCCCATGAATCATACTCTAATTCTAATAGATATGAGTTCAAGAAGTCTGCTGAAGCCTGGCCTTTGATAGCCTTCCATGCTTTAAAGATGATATCAAATTGACTTAACGCAATGGACCACTTGAGAAACCTTCCTAGGGCTTTTGGCTTTTCAATATCTACCAAAGTGGGAGATTGGTGAACATCATAACTAGGTGTGCTTGAAAGTAAGGGTGGATCTTTCGGGTTGGCAACACCATGGTGTATGCTAACTTTTCCAATGAAGGGTACTAAACCTCTACACCTATTAGTACATGACTCATGTAACATATAGGGTGTTATTTTCCATACTGGTCACTTATTAAAATTAAACTAATCACATGGTCTAATGTAGCTATATAAAGGAAGAATATCACATTTATTTCGAGTCTCACCAATCAAGGTGGTTTGCCTATGTTCTTTTCGAGGTCTTCGAAGGCTTGGTCACATTCTTCCATCCATTTGAATTTGTGGCTTTGCTTGAGTGCCTTAGAAAAGGGCGAGCACTTCTCCCCAGATCTGGATAGGAAGTGATTAAGCACCACTAGATGACCCATGATCCTCTACATCTCTTTGATGGAGCTCAGAGACTTTATTCTCATAACTACTTCAATCTTTTTAGGGTCAGCTTCTATTCCACATTTTGAGACTAGGTAGCCAAGGAACTTTCTCGAGCCTATCCCAAAGGCATGCTTCTTTGGGTTTAGCTTCAACCTAAACATCTGAAGTGTGCCAAAATCTCTTCTAGATCCTATCAATGTGGAGGATTTCCACCATCATATCATCGAAATATGTTTTCACATTCCGGTCAAGCTAAGGCTCAAAAACTTTGTTCACCATTCTTTGGTATGTTATGCTTTTGTTCTTTAGTCCAAAAGCATTGGAACATAATAGAGCATACCTTGACTGTGATGATGGTAGCTTTCTCCTTGTCTTTGAGATGCATCCCAATATGATGGTAGCCTGAGAACACAACCAAGAAGCTCAGGAGATGGTGGCCTAAGGTAGAGTACCTGAGTTGCTCAACTTAGGTAGAGGATAACTATTCTTAAGGTTGACTTTATTCACATCAGTGAAGTTGATGTACATTCTCCATTTGCCATTAGATTTCTTTACTATTACCATGTTTGCCAACCACTCAGGATAGTGGACTTCCCACATAAATCCTACATTTAGAATTTTACCCTCCTCTACAGTGCTAGCCTTTTGGCATTTAGGGGCAAACTATCTTTTATTTTGCTTGACTGGCCTGTTATTTTCTATGACTGTGAGTATGTGTTGTGCCACCAAAGGGTCAATACGTGGGAGATCCTCGAGGACCCATGCAATGACATTTTGGCTCCATCTTAGGAGTTCTAGTAATTTGATATGTAAGGGCTCTATGAGGTTCACCCATGTTTGAGTATCCTCCTTGATATTTCATTGATGACTAGGCTAATGAGCATTCCATAGGCTCAACATGTCCCTTCTTTGGCTCAGTGATGGATTCATTGATCCCTACTATAGTTGGTTCCTTACTTTTGTAGCTAAAACTATTTTGCCATTAGGGAGAATCATATTTCTTAACGAGACATTGGTCTCCTCATGCTTCGCCTATGCCATGTTTAGAAGAAAACCTCATGACTAAATAAAAAGTTAAAATTATCGCTTGGGGCTGATTGAGTGCTTATCATCCCAATATTATTTTATAGGCAGAACATCTCTAAGATACTACAAACTTTGATTCAACTATGGTATTCCTTGGATCTTCTCCAAAAATGAGGAGTAAGTTGACTATGCCAAGTGGGGTGACTAAGTCCCTCATGAATTCAATAATTGTTTTGATGTATGGCTCTAGCTTCTACTAGGTCTACATTAGATCATAGGCTCGAGTGAATAGAATATTTGCCAAATATCATGTATCTATCATGATATGGTGAGTAGTGTAGCCATCTATGATCACTGAGATCACTAATGCATCAATGTGGAGAGTGAAAATTCCTTCTTAGTCCTTGGTAGAGAAGGCTATATTTTTGTAGTTAGACTCACAATGGTATCTCTTATTCTCCACCTCTTTCAAGCCCTCTTGCCCCCCACTGTAGGTTTGGCATTTTCTAGTTGATGCTAGAGCATCAGTTTTAGTTAGTGGGCTAGTTAAGATCATATTGAGGTTGCCATTGTATAGAGGGTTTTGCAACTCAAGAGTAGGGTCCTTTTGGGGTGAAGTTCATCAATGATTCTCCCATTCATTATTTTCTTCTACACATTCACCTTGCGGGTGAACTACCTAAAGTGTCATTTTTTTTATAACCCTCTTGATTTAATCCTTGAGGTGCTTGTATTCTTGCATGACCATAATTGGGGTGAAAATGATAGTGCCTTGATTTTTCAAGGATTTGCTAGTCAATGTGGCTAGATTGGGGCCATCTCAAGATGTCTAGGTGCTTAATCTATGATATGACTTTGGTTCCTAAGTTATTCAATAGAGTATAAGCTTGTATTTAAATCCTCTGCTACCTCTGCATAATTTTCTGCCTTTTAGCTTGGGTGGCTTGTTTTCTAGAGATTCTCTCTTCGTGATGTTGCCTTTAGATTCTTTTTCTACCTGGATCACTTCTTAGGCTCCTATGTGTTCATGGGCTAGTTGGATGAATTTTGCCACACTACATGGTGGCTAGAGAGCCATCTTATGGGCCACTTGAGCTTGCCAAATTTCATTAGTGACAATGGCAATGATAATAGAATTGTCCAGCTTAGTAACTTTCAGTCAAGCTTTGTTGAATTGGGCTAGATATTCCCTTAAGCTCTCTCCCTCTTTTTGCTTTAACGTGAGGAGTGTAAATGGGATCTTTCACCAAGAAAACAATGAGATAAATTATTATATGCACTTATTTGCCAAGTCATCAAAATAAGTTATTGTGTACCTCAAAAGCCCATAGTTCCATGCTCTGGCCCAAACTTCCAACATCATTAACAAAGCTTTGCAAATAATGGAGTCTCACACTCCTTATAGAATCATGGAATTCCTGAAGGTAATAATGTTATTATCTCCGTCCTTTGAGCCATCAAGCAATTTGTAGGGTGGCTGGTGGAACTTCAACTACACTCAAGAGCAAGCAAGTTTAGGGATTAGGGAGTATTGGTCTAAATATGGGGTTGATTGCCACATACAATATACTTTACTTGACATGCATAAATAGACTTGAATTGTTGCGTAAATATAGACTTATTATACTATGTGGAAGTGGACATTGTTAACCATGTTGAAGTGGAGTCAATTTGCCATTTAAGTATGGGCTTGGTGCCACATAGAATGGACTTTATTTGCCACATGGAAGTAGACATGATTGGATGTGTGAAAGTTGAATTGAATTATCATGTAAATGTGGACATAATTGACACACAAGGTAGACTTGGTTATTACACAAAATGAACTTTGTTTGCCACATGAAAGTATACATTGCTTGTCATGTAGATGCAGGCTGGATCGTCACACAAGATGGACTTTTTTTGGCATGTGAAAATGAACTTTGTTTATCACAACAATGTATTCTTGCATTTTTAAAGTCAACTTAGGGCATTGGCAAGTTGGGGTGGTCAAGGGATTCTGACTCCACTATATATCATCAATGGCCATCCTTGTCATCTAAAGGGCATTGTAGGTGGTCAACAACTAATTTTTTCCTATTGCAAAGATTCTGGACGATTGATACTCTAGTTTGTGCCAATAGACTCTCTATTTCGTCATTGAGGTTTGACATAATATTTGGCTTTAGTCCTTTGAATTGGTTTGGCCTTTACTCCCTAGGTCGACTTAGTTTTTGCCCCCTGGGTGAGAGGTCTCTACCCCTTGAATGAGAAGTGAGAAGCTAATTCGTGCTTTATGTGGACTCTGATTGCCCTCGCAGTAATCGTTGGTTGAGAGAATATACCATAAATCTTTTACTGAGGATGATAGTATAGGTTGGGGCAGGAGAATCATTTAATAGTGGCATTTTCCTTTTTCTAATGGAAAATAAACCATTATTTTTCCATATTTCTTCTTTCATTATGCATTTAGGCTAGGTAAATTTCTACACTTTGAGGTGAAGTCATATCCCACTAGATGTGTCAGAATTTGTGGAGCCAATATTGACCACCTAGGATAGCGAGAGACCCCAAGAGCAATCCCAAAATAACAAATAATAATTTAAAATTTTTTGAGTGCACAAACAAGTGTAGTAGTATAGCAGTAGTAGTAGTATAATATAACTATAGTAATAGTAGTAGTAATAGTAATTGTATAGCAATATTTGTATAATAGTATAGTAATAGTAGTCGTAGTAGTAATAGTATAATTGTAGCAATAGCAGTATAGTATTATAGGAGCTATATACTAGTATAGTAGCAGTATAATAGTTGCCTAGTAGTTGTCGAGTAGTAGAGTAGTAGTATTAGTAATAGTCCCATAGTAGAAGTAGTGAAGTAGTAGTAGTATAGTACAATAGTAGTGATAGCACAAGTAATAATATTGTTACTAATAATAGGATAGTAGTATAATAGTAGTAGTAGTAGTAGTATAAAAGTAGTTACACACTAACTGCAGTAGCAGTAGTAGTATAACAGTATAGGAGTAATAGTATAGAAGTAGTATAGTAATAATAGTATAATAGCAATATAGTAATAATAATAATAGTATAGTAGTAGTATAATACTAGCGGTAGTAAAAGTATAGTACTAGTACTATAGTTGTATAGTAGTAGTATATTAACAACAGTAGTAGTAGTATAATAGTAGTAATAGTATATTAGCAGCAGCAGTAGTAGTAGTATAGTAGTAGTTTAGTATAGTAGTATGGAAGTAGTATAACATACTAATAGTACTAATAGTAGTAGTATAACAGCAGTAGTAGTTGTATTAGTATAATATAGATATAGTACCAGTATATTATAGTAGTAATATTGTAATAGTAGTATAGTATTAGTATAAGAGTGGTAGTATAGTGGTAGTATATAAAAAGTAGTAACAATAGTATAGTGATAGTATAATAGTAGTGTAGTATTAGTATGGTAGTAGTAGTACAATAGTAGTAATACAATAGTTTCATAGTATAATAGTAGTATTAGCAGTAATATATTCATATTAATAATGTATAGTAGTAGTCATTGTGTAGTTGTATTGTATCGTAATACAGTAGTATAGTTTAGTAGTATAGCAATATTGATAATATAATAGTAATAGCATAGTAGTCGTAGCATTGTAGTAATAGTAGTATAATACTAGTAATCATTGTTGTTATTGTAGCAGTAGTTGTAGTATAATAATAGTAGTATAATATTATAGTAATAGTAAATTGTAGTTGTAGTAATAGTACAGTAGCAGTATAGTAATATAATAGTTGTATAATATTATAGTTGTACAAGTATTAGTAGTAATAGTATAGTAGTAGTATATTATTATGATAGTAAAAATAGTAAAAGTAGTAATAGTATTAGTAATATAATAATAATAATAATAATAATAGTACTATTATGGGAGCAATTGTAGTATAGTCATAGATACTAGAAGTATAGTGGTAGAAGCAGCAGCGGTATTTATACTAATATAGTAGTAATATAGCAAAAGTAATAATAGTAGTAATATAGAAATAGGAGTTTACAGCAATATAGTAACAATAGTATAGTAATAATTTAGTATAATAGTTGTACTAGTAATATAATTGTAGTGATATTAGTACTGCAACAATAATAGCATAATTGGTGTAGTACAGTTATAGTATAGTAATATAGTAACAGTACTAGTAATAGCAGTGATACTATAGTCATGATAATTATATTAGTACTATATTAGTAAAATCCATATCATAGCAATACTTGTATATTGGTATTAGTAGAAGTATACTAGTACTATAATAGTAGTTGTTGTAGTAACAAGTGTGGTAGTATACTAGTACTAGTAGTATAATAGTAATATAGTAGTAAAAGTAGTATAATGATAGTAGTATAGCATATAATTGTGTTTATTGTATACCTTAAGCATTGGCTTGGTAGTTGTACTAATCTCTTCTATATGAAAGGTCGTTGGTCTGCACCTTGCTTCAAGCATGACTTTAGTAATAAATTCTAGTTGCTAAAAAACATTATATCGATAGTATGACTGTAGTATAAGTGTAGTATTAGTAGCATAGTGGTACTGTGGTAGTGGAAGTATACTAGTAATAGTAAAGTAGCAGCGGTAGTACTATAATAGTAGGATAGTAGTAGTGGTAATACAGTAGTATAGTATAATACTATAGCAGTAGTAGTATAACAATAATATAGTTGTATCATACAACATATAGTATTTTAATATAGTAGTAGTATAGTATAATAGTACTAGCAATAGTTGTATTATACCAATCTTAATAGTAGTTATAGTATAGTATGGTAGTAGCATGGTTGTAATCATATTAGTATAGTAGTTATATAGTTGTAGTAGTATTATATTAGTAGTAGTCAAGGTAGTGCTATAGTATACTAGCAATATAGTAGAAGTAGTATTAATATAGTTATTGTATGATAATAATAGTAGTATAAAAATATAGTATACTAGGACAATATAGCAATATTATAGTAATGTGACATGGTATTATGTTTGTAGTATAGCATGGTACTTGTACTAATAGTAGAAGTAATAGTATAATAGTTGTAGTAGTAGCGGTAGTATTGTAGTACTATCATACTCGTATAGTAGCAAAAATTATATTAGTAATATAGTAGCAGTAACATATTCATACCATAGCAAGATTAGTGGCAGTGGTAATAGTATAGTAGTAGTAAATTATATAGCAATCATATATTGAAGGAATAATAGTAGTATAATAGTAGCATAGTATTATTAGTAATA
This sequence comes from Trichopus zeylanicus subsp. travancoricus, assembly GCA_005019695.1. NCBI lineage: Eukaryota > Viridiplantae > Streptophyta > Magnoliopsida > Dioscoreales > Dioscoreaceae > Trichopus > Trichopus zeylanicus. The sequence goes on from RXID01014431.1 coordinate 1,047,551, forward strand.
GTAGTAGTAGTAGTAATGATTGTTATTGTATAATAGTGGCCAATTCAGACAAAAGGGCAGCTCGTGAGCTGGCCTGAAAGTCTATTTAGATGAAGGGCCAACCTACAGGACTCCCCTTAAAGACCAATTGGTTTAGGGTTAGCTTGTATGCTTATCCAAAAATCAAACTCTTATTAAAATCTAGATTAAGAACATGCCTTAAAGTCTAATTGACTAAACGATAGCTTATGAACTTGTCCAAAAGTCTGAATCAACTAATGGCCATGTTGAGGGTAGCTTGAAAGCTAAAGTAACTTAAGGTTAGCCGGCAAGCACACCAAAAGTCATGTTGAGAGTACGAGAGCTTTCAAACCAAAATAAAATTGATAAACATAAATTGTTTAAATGGCTCAACCATATTGAACTCAAGTTAGTTTGTCTAAATCCATAATAAATTCAAATTGAAATCTGATTAAATCAAATAACATTCAAACTAAACCACAACAAGTTTGAATTAAACTCTAATTCGAGTCAAACCATATTCAAACTAAGCCACAACATGTTGGAATTGAACTCTAAATAGAGTCAAATAGCATTCAAATTAAATCATAACAAGTTTGATCAGAACTCTAAATTGAGTAATATCACATTTGAATTAAACCATAATATGTTTAAATAGAACCCTAAATTGAATCGAACCATATTTGAATTAAACCATAATAAGTTTGAATAAAATTCTGAATTAACTCAAACCACAACCACCACAAATTTGAATAGAACACTAAATTGAGTCAAACCACATTCAAACTAAACCACAACAAGTTTGAATAGAACTCTAAATTGAGTCAAATTGCATTCAAATTGAACCAAAATAAGTTTGAATAGAACTCTAAATTAAATCAAACCACAGTGGATTAAACCACAACAAGTTTGAAGAGAACTCTAAACTGAGTCAAACCATAATCGAACTAAACCACAATAAGTTTGAGTAAAACTTGAAAGTTAGTCAAAACATAGTTGAACTCACAGCAAGTTCAAATAGAACTCTAAATTAAGTCAAACCACACTTCAAATCTAAACCAACCCCATTAGCTATTAAAAGATGCTTGGCTAAGACAACTCAAAAAACCATTGGCAATGCCTGAAACTCAATCAATAATACACCAATGAGGCTGTTAATTATCAAACAAAGTTAATAGATAATATGCATAAAGCAGTCAGCCACGCTTTAATGATAAAGAAACCACAAAAGCCATTGATGATGCTTGGCTAAGCCAACCCAAAAAGTCATTAGCGAAGCCTCAGACTTAATTGACAACAAGCCAGTGAGGCTATTGACTATTAAATAAAGTCAACCAATAAACACTTAAAGCTGTTAGCCACACTTCAAAGCTAAACCAACCTATAAATCCGTTGGTGGCACATGGGTAAGCCATGTTCAAAAGCTATTGGTGATGCCTCAAATTTAGTCAACAACATGCCAATATGGGCATTGATTATCAGATGAAGCCAACTGACAATACGCCAAAAGCTATCAGCCATGCTTTAAAGCCAAACTAATCCTGAAAGCCATTGGTGGTGCTAAGCCAACCCCAAAGGCCATTGGTGATACCTTGAACTTAATTGACAATAAGCCAATGAAGCTAGCGATTATCAGACAAAATCAACTCACAACACAATTAAAGTCATTAGACACACTTCAAAACTAAACCAAACCCAAAAGCCATTGCTGATGCATGGCTATGACAACCCTAAAAGTCATTGGCGATGTCTTAAACATAATCAACAACATACCAATGAGGCCATTAGTTATCAAAAGAAGCCAATAGATAATATGCTTAAAGTAATCGGCCACACTTCAAAGCTAAACCAACTTTGAAAGCCATTGGTGATGTTTTAAACTTAATCAACAATACACCAAGAGGCCATTAATTATCAAATTAAAAATGATTAGCATAAGTAAAGGCCATTAATTATTTTTTGAAGTCAAGAATCAATAGAAGTTAAGTGACAACAAATAGAAAGTCATCAGTAAAATTCCATATCTTAATAGGGTCAACTAACAAAAGCCAAGGTAGTCAACCACACATTAAAATCAAGTCAAGTCATTAACATCCACCAAATATCAAATCAAGCATCTATTTGAGTCAAGTTCAACACAGTCCAAAACATAGGAGTGGGGCAATGGCGAGCATCAAGTTTTCTCATTCCCTTATTTATTTCATGTCATTCATGATTGTAAATTTAAATTCCTTAAATTGTAATGTGAGGGTATGCCCTTGATTAAACCATGTACTACTTTCCTTAAATCAATCAATCTTGTTTTCCTCTTTCATTTTTCTATTTTTATTGGCTAGGTTTCTTACTTTAGGAGGTTCTTGACAACTATCAGGGTAATTAATAATAGGGGCTTGTGCCCATTGAAAAGTCATGTTCCCATAACACATGCTTGAAGACTCAAATCAACATACTCTTTTCATTTATTATTTTGAGATTGCTTCGTGAGGTCTTCACCATCCTAGGTTGATAATTTTGGCACCACACTTGGTTACACCTAAACAAGAACTAGATCACACCTAAACTTAAACCAAGTCAAGCGTGAACCAAAATGAGGTCGAACCTAAACTAGAACCAAGTTGAATCATATCATTTTGAACATGAACCCAAGTCCATTAAAGTTCAAACTCGAAACCAGTAAGGGTCCAACATAGGTCAAACCCAAATCCATTAATGTGTTGAACCAAGATCCATCAACAACTTATTCAGGGTTGGATTGAAGATTAATGATGGTTAGTCTACAACATGCTCAAAGCCATCAACAATACCTCAAACTTAATCGACAATATGCTAATGAGTCTGTTAATTCTCTTATTGAAGATTATTAGCACAAGCCTAGGCTAACAATTATTTTTTCAAATCAAATCAAACCTAGGGCAGGCTTGAACTAGCTTACTCAATCAGTCTTAAGCCATGTTCGAATATGGTCAACTGATAACATGCTTAAAATTATTTATGACACTTTGAAGCTAAGCCAACACATGCTCAAAAGCTATTGGAAATCTTTCAAACTTAATTGACAAAAGGCCAAAGAGGTCATCGATTATCAAATTAAAAATAGTTAGCATAAGCCAAAGTTGCTCATCATTTCAAATCAAACTAAAGGTAGGCTTAATCACGCTTAGTTTGACAACCTGATGCCTTGTCCAAATGAGGTCAATAAGCATCATCCATAAAGTCATTAGACACACTTCAAGCTCATCCAATGTAAGATCAAACCCATTGGTCATGCTTCAAATATAATCAAAGCTGTTGATTATTAAATAGAAATGGTCAACATCAGCTAATGCCATGTCCATTTTGAACCAAACTGAACTAAAGGCAAGCATGGACCTGCTTAGTCAATCACCCAGATGTCATGTGTTTGAAAGAAGTTAATTGACAATACGCTTAAAGTCCTTAACCACACTTTGAAGTTAAGCCAACACATGATCAAAAGCCATTGATAATGCTTCAAACTTAATTGACAATATGCCAAAAAGGTTATTAATTATCAAATAAAAGATCAAAAGGAGACAACTAACAACAAGTATAATGTAGTTAATGAACTTTAGATTTTAGAAGGGTCAACTGACACAAACCAAGACAATCAATCACACCTTGAAATCAAGGCAAATTATCAACATCTACCAAGGATTAAACTGCAATTCATCTAGTCATATTTCAAGTACACAGGAGCGGGGCAGCAATGGGTACCAAGCAGTTCCCTCTTCCTCTCTTATTTTCATAATCATTATGATTTTGATTTTAAATTTCTCAAATTGTAAATTGAGGGCATGCTCTTTGTGTAAGCAATGAAATTTTTTCTCAAATTAATAAATCATGCTTTTTTCTTCTTTGTATCATTATTTTCATTAGCTAGGTTGCTTGTTTTAGGAGATTTCTAATAATTGTTAGAATAATTAACAATAGAGGCTTCCTCCTGTTGAAAGTGATGTTCCCAAAATGCCTAATTATGCTATAAGCTATCTCAAATTCTATTTATTATTTTGATATTACAGCTCAGAGTCTCTTCCTAACCTAAGTGGTCAATTTTTCCTCTACAATAGTATAGAAGTAGTACAGTAGTAGCAATAGTATTATAGTAGTACTAGTAGTAGCATACTAGTAGTAGTAGTATAATAGTGTAGTAGTAGTAGTAGTAGTAGTAGTAGTAGTAGTAGTAGCAACAGTAGAAGTAGTACTAGTAGTAGTAGTAGTAGAAGTATAGTAATAGTATAGTAGTAGTAGTAGTATAGCAGTAATAATAGTAGTATAGTATTATGGTACTAGTATACTAGCATAGTAGTAGTATAATAGCAACATAGTGGTACAAAAGTATTGATATAGTAGTAGTCGTAGTAGTTATAGAAGTAGGAGGAGGAGGAGTAGTAGCAACATAGTAATTAATACAATATGATTACTAGTGAAAGTAGTGATAGTATAGTAGTAGTTATAGTAGTGCTAGTCATAAAAGTAGTTTAGTAGTATAATAGTAGTGGTGCTAGTAGTAATCATAGTAGTAGTTGTGTAGTAGCAGCAGCAGTATAGTAGTAGTAGTAGCACTAGTATTACTTTAGTAGTAGAATAGTAGTAGTATAGTAATATTAGTAGTATAGTAGCAGTAGTAGTTTTGTTATAGTATAGTTATTGTAGTAGTAGCACTAGCTACAATAATGTAGTTGTAGTATAATTGTAGTGTTGTCATAGTATAATATTAGTATCATAGTAGTAGTAGTATTAGTATAATAGTGGTATTGTATTATAGTAGTATTAAAAGTATATTAGTAGTATCGTAGCAGTAATTGTAAAAGCATAGTAGTAGCAATGATATAATAGTATTAGTGTAAATAGTATAGTAGCACTAGTGCTAATATAATAGCAATAGTAGTATACTAGTAGCAGTAGTATAATAGTAGTATTAGTTGTGTATAATAGTAATCGTAGTTTAGTGGAAGTAGTGGTAGTATAGTTATAGTACTAGCACAATTGTAGCAGTAAGAGTATTATAACATATTAGTAGTAGTCGTCGAAATAGTAATAATAGCAGAAGTTGTAATACTAGTAGTAGTTGTTGTATAATAGCAACAACAATAAAGTGGTAATAGTAATGATAGCAGTTTAGTAGTAATGTAGTAGTCGTAATAGTAGTAATATAATAATACTAATAGTATAATAGTAGAATAATTATAGTAGTAGTAGTGGTTGTACTAGTGTGCAATGATAATAGTAATATAATAGTAATAGTGGTAGTATAGTAATAATAATTGTATAATAGTAATGGATTATAATAGTAGTAGTAGTTGTTGTTGTTCTTGTATTATAATGGCAGAACTAGTTATTTTGTAGTAGTAGTAGTAGTAGTAGTATAGTTGTAGTGGTAGAGATTGTTATATAGTAGTAGTTGTAGTAGTAGTATATTTGTAGTATAATAGTAGTTGTAGTAGCAGTATTAGTCATAGTATATTAGTAGTAGTAATAGTCATAGTATAGTAGTAATAGTGATATATTTGTAGTATAGTAGTAGTAATTATTAACAGATAGTAGTTGCAATAGGATGATAATAGTTATAGTATAATATTTGTATAGCAGCAGAACTAGTAGTAGTACAATAGTAGTAGTCATAGTATTGTTGTAGAAGTAGTAGTATATTAGTAGGAATAGTAGTATTAGTCAAAATACATTTGTAGTAGTAGTGGTCTGTTAGTTGTAGTAGTAACAGTATTGTAGTACAAATATAGTAGCATTAATATTAGTAATTTAGTAGTAGTTATTATAATAGTAGTAGTTGTGGTAGTTATATAGTAGTAGTACAAATAGTAATAGTTAAATTGTAGTCATAGTATAGTAGTAGCAGTAGTAGTAGGGGCAGTAGCAATAGTAGTAATGGTTGTATAGTAGTTGTACTAATGTAATAATAGTAGTTGTAAAAATAATATAGTGGTAGTAGTATAATAGTTGAAATATAGGAGTAGTAGTAAAATTGCTAGTATAGGAGCAGTAGTAGTAATAGTCGTAGTATAGTAATATAATAATAGTATACTAGCAGTAATATAGTAGTAGTACTAATAGTACAAATGTGGTAGTAGTATTATAGTATAATAGCAATAGTAGTAGCATAATAGTAATGGTAATAGTCACTATATAGTAGTAGTTGTAGTAGTATAGTAGTAGTTGTAAAAGTTGTAGTATAGTAAAAGTAGAATAGCAATAAAAGTATAGAAGAAGTAGCAGTAGCAGTAGTACAATAGTAATAATAGTATAGTTGTATTGATATAACAATAGTAGCATAATATTAATAGTACAGTACTAGCAATAGTGTGATAGTAGCAGTATACTAGTAGTATTACAATATAATAGCTGTAGAAGTGTAATGGTAGTGTTTACAGTAGTATAGTAGTTGTACTATAGTAGCTCTAGTAGAAGTATCATAGCAATAATAGTAGTATTAGTAATAGTATAATAGTATTTTTAGTGGTAGTAAGATAGTATATTAGTGGATGTGTAATCATAATAAAGCAGTAGTAGTATACTAGTAATAATAGTAGTGTAGCAGTAACAAAAGTATTAGTAGTATTATAGTTGCAATACAGTAGTAGTGTAATTGTAGTATAATATTAGTATCATTGTAGTAATAATACTAGTAGTAGTAGTATAGTAATTGTAGTAGTATACTAATACAGTAGTATTAGTAGTATATTTGGAATAGTAGAACTAGTAGTATAGTAAGATTAGTAGTATAATAAATGTAGTGGTATAATTGAGGTAGTAATACTAATATATTAGTATAGTTGTAGTTGTCATTATTTGGTAGTAGTAAGATAATAGCAATCATACTAGTAGTTATTGTATAGTAGTAATAGTAGTACTTTAGTAGTAGTATCGTAACAGTAATTATAGCGGTATAGTAATAGTATGGTGTAGTAATAACATTAGTATGATAGTAGTAGTATATAATAATTATAGTATTAAAGTGGCAGTAATAATAATATAATAATAATAATAGTATAATAGTAGCAGTAAAAGTAATGTTGTATAGTAGTTGTCATTGAAGTTGGACAAGTAGTAGTTGTAATAATATAGTAGTATAATAATAGAATAATAATAATAGTGGTGTTGTAGTTTAGTAATATAGTAGTAGTATAATATTGGTAGTAGTATAATATTAATTATAATCGTAGTATTTGTATATAGTACTATAAGTAACAGTAACAACATAGTGGTACCATTATGGTTTAATAATTGTAGTGGTACAATACTATTTATAATCGTAGATGTATAGTAGTAATTGTAGTAGTATAGAATTAATTGTAGTAATAGTAGTGTAATAGTTGTAATATAGTAGTAAAAGTATAATAGTAATATAGTTGCAATATTATAGTTGTAGTAGTAGAAGTGTAGTGATAATAGTATAGTACTGGTGGCAGTATAGTAGTAATTATAATAGTATAGTAATATTTAGTTTAATAATAAGAAAAAGTACAATAGGAGTATTACTGTAGTATAGTATTAGTAGTATAGTACTAAAACTATAGTAGTAGTAATATAATATTAATAGGATTACTATTATAGTAGTAGTAGTATAGTATAGTAATAGTAGTACTATAATAGTTCTAGCAATAATATTCTACTAAGAGTAATAGTATTATATCATTGTTAGTTGTTGTAGTTGTATAATAGTAATAGTAATATAATATAGTAGTAGTAGTAGTATACTATAGAGGTAGTAATACTACAATAGTTCTAGTAGTAGTATCGTAGGTGGAGTAGGAGTAGTAGTAGTATTGTAGTATATTAGTAATAGTAGTAGGATATTAGCAATAATAGTATATTATTAGTAGTAGTTATAGTAGTATAGTAGTAGTAACAGTATAGTAGTCGTAGTAGTATAGTATAGTAGTACTAGTAGGATAATAGTTGTTATAGTAGTCATAATATTGTAATATTCTAGTATTAGTTATGTAGAAATATAGATAGTCTTGCAGCAATAGTTGTAATATTATAGTAGTTATATATGCTAGTAGTAGAAGTATAGTTGTAATTACAAAAGTATAGTCGTAGCTATGGTAGTAAAACTATGAACATAGTAGCACTAGTAGTATTTTAGTTATATAGTTGTAACAGTATTATAATAGTAGTATAATATTAGTGGTAGTATAATAGTAGTATTATAATAATGATAATACTTGTAGTATACTAACAGCTGTAGTAGTAGAGTAGTAGTTGTAGTAGTAATCTAGAAGTTGTCGAAGTAGCAATAGTGTTGCAAGATAACATCAATACTGGCAATATAATAACAATAGTAGTATAGTACTATTAGTAGAATAGTAGTAGTATAGTAGAAATAGTAGTGGTATGATAGTAGTAATAGTTGAAGTATAATAGTAGTAATCATATAATAGTACTAGTATAATAGTAACAATGGTAACGTAGTAGTAGTATAGTAATTGTAGTAATGGTATAGTAGTAGCAATAGAAGTAGTATTATACTAATTGTAGTTGTGATATAGTAGTAGTAGTAGTATTGCAATATAAAAGTAGTAGTTGTATATCTATAGTATTAGTATAGTAATACTAGCGGTATGGTAGTTATAGTATTTTTGTATTTTTGTATTAATATTGGTTCAAAATATGGGGTAGATGGTATTTTGATCTGAAGAAATGGTGTAAGATTATTTTCCTCAAAATCTTAACTCCATCTACTCATGGAAATACCATCCTCTTTGGATTTTTATTAGGGTAGACTAAGTTCTTTCTTTCAGGTGGGATAACCATTCCACTGACTAGGCAAACCTACAAATCCACCTTGAGGTTTGCCACCTTTTAATCTCTTGGGTAAATGAGGTTGAGGATGTTAGATCTGCTCTTACATGGTTCGATAGGCCTTGTCTACTAGAACATGGCTTATTCATGGCTTGGAAAGTCATTACGTGCCTTGGACTTTGTGTTCTTGATTCTTCAATTAGTTTCTCTTTGATTTAATCATTAGTTAGATTTTGTATGGGGTTGACCTAGATCTCATTTATGAATGAGTTTCTAAGGCACCAAGCAGGCACTCCTTAGGTGTCTCCTATCCTTTCATCTCGAAATAGGTCTTTTGAAGTAGAAGGAATTGCTCCCCCTTAGGAGTATGTCCAAGTCCTAGGGAAGAAGAGGTGAGAGGAGGAATCCAATCTGTGGGAGAAGAATAGATAAGGAATGGGTTGGCGATACCTTACCCTTTTGAGAAGCTCTCTTGAATTGAATCCACAAGAGAGGCCACCCAAGCACGGAACTCTTCTATTATAAAGTCTATTGATTGTAGGAAGAAGGCAATTATGATGTTTGAACCTACACCTCCTCCTCCCCATATCAAAGTGTGGGCGATGTCCACCTCCAATCATCTAAGCTCCTTAAGAAAAGAGATAGACACCAAGGAGTATTTCCTCAGAGATTTTGGGGATAGTGGAAACCCCCATATTGAGTGGCTCCCTATAGATCGTGTCTTCATTAAGGTGACCCTAACTAGTGCGAATATCCTCTTCCATCACTACTTCTCCTTTTTTGCTTTTCATTGACTTTTAGCTCAATTTTAGATACTATAATTTTTTAATTATAGAGGTCAACACTTTTTGAAGCTTAGAAGTAAATTGCTTCTGAGAAGAATAAGAACACTAAAGCTAGGGCGGATGTGAACTTCCTCTATTCTCAACTCGAGTCACTTGAGCTTGAGGTTGGGAAGATGAAAGGGAGGCAAAGGAGGAGAAAAATATCCTATAGGTGCAGCAAGATTTAGCTTTTACAAGGCTGAAGGAATTGGATGGCAAAAGGCTAAGATAGACTAGGAAAAGGATGAGGCGGTGTCCATGTTCCACCAAAGTGCAGAGTGCTTGAAGTCCTTTAAGCTATGCAAGGTGCAAGTTGTTCTCAAGTTCAAGGCAAGTGATGAGCATCTTCAAGAGTAGGGCCTTCTCTCTGCCAACTCCTTCTTTGAGGGCTACCTCCATTGTAGGGACATAGTATAGAAGACTCACCATAATCCTGACTTCAAACTTGATGACCTCTGAGTCGAACTTTGCAATGACTTGAGGATTCACCACCTCAAGTGGTAGTATAACGAGAACCTTTGGAGGGAGAAAGAAGCTAAGGAATCCACTAAGCCTTGAGCACCTGTTGCCCCAAGGGAGTTCGCAGAACCCCAAACATCCTACAAATAGTCTGACATTATTCTCCCTCATCTTTTTTTGTAAAATGATTTTATAACCAAGTTTCCTCTCAAATATGATACTCTTTTGATGAATGAAAGAGATTTTTTTTTACTCGCATCCCTCCTACACACATCATGGCCCAAGCACACTCAGAGGTCAGTTGTTGTTGTTGTTCATTATGGATGCAAACTAGCATATAGTTTCACCCATTAGCCATGGTGAAGATTGCTATAAAGTGACAAATCATAGCTCACCTTTGCAATGGTTGGCTTTGGAGCTCTTTAAGTAGTGGCATTTAAACTTGATACGGCTGGTACGCGTCCTTCAACCAGGAAGATATTAATTGGGGAAGAAAAGGGACTATTAAGAGAGAAACTTCAAGGACCATAATGTGACTTAAGGTGAAAGCTTTACATACAAATCCAAAGTCTTGACAAAGTTTTGCGCTTCTCATGGTTGGCTTATTACCAAAGTCTTATGCCTGATATGGAACCAAGGTCTTATGCTTAACTTATTGCCAAGGTCTGATGCCTAGTTGGTTGCTGAGGTCATATCCCTTGGGTCAATTCGAGGTTTTATGTCAGGCTTATTACTGAGGACTTTTGCCATGGATAAATCCAAGGTTCTATGCCTAGCTTATTGCTAAAGTCTTATTCCCTAGATAGAATCAAGGTTTCATGCCTTTCTTATCGTTGGGTCAGAAACCCCAAGTAGAATAGAGGTCTTAAGCCTAGCTTATCACTCAGGTCTTATACCCAGGGTGAATCATAGGTCTTTTGTCGGGCTTATTACTGAGGTCTTATGTCTCGGGTAGAATCAAGGTCTTATGCCTAGCTTATTTTGGAGATCTTATACCCCAACTAGAATGAGGTCATATGTCTAGCTTATTGCTAAGGTCTTATGCCCCAAGTGAATATGAGATCTTATGCTTGGCTTACCACCAATGTCTAATACCCCAGTTGAGTCCAAGCTATTGTGCCGCGGGTAAATTCATGGTCTTATACCGGCTTATTGCCCAGGTTTTACGTCTGGCTTATTATCGAGGTCTTATGCCCTGAGTGAATCTCTGGTCTTGTGCCCTAAGTTAATCCAAGATTTTATACCTAGTTTATTTTTGAGTTATTATATCCTAGATAGAACCAAGGTCTTAAGCCCCAAGTCAAATCGAGGGCTTATGCTTGGCTTATCACCGAGATCTTATGCCCTTGGTGAATCCGTGATCTTATGCCTAGTTATCACCAAGGTCCTATGCTTCAGATGAATCTAAAGCCTTATGCTTGGCTTGTTGCCTAAGTCTTATGCCTCAAGTCGATCTGATATCTTTGGTGGTCTATTGGGGCAAGACTTGTGAATATCTAAAGAAATATCAAAGGAGATATTGGAGGCATAATTTAGTTTATAGATAAAACCTTCTTAGGTTGCGTGCAAGCCAACTCCTAGAAAGTTCCTTATCATTTGGGTGGTCAATCATAAATTTCCCTAGTCTAATGACCCTAGAAATTCTAAATGGGCCTATCTAGTTTAGAGATAATTTACCTGAAACATGATTAATGAGTTTAGCCTATTGAAGTATCCGATTGCCCAATTGTAATCTTCGGTTTCATTCCCATGCATTATAGGATCAGGCCACTTACTATTGGTGCTTAGCAACTCTAGTGTAAACCCTTGCCCAAACATTTAGGATGAGATATTTCTTGGCTTAGATGTTTGCCTCATTCATTTTAGGACATAAGCCTAACTCGAGGTGAAATAAAACCAATTTCCACTCAAATGATAGCTTCGACAACATAAGCAAGCATGGAAGGTGACTCTTTATTTGTTTTTTGTTGTGTGATTGGCAAGACCATAGAATAGATGCTAGCTCATCGACCTAGACACCTTTGGCTCTTTCGAGATGCTTCTATATGCTTGAAAGTAGGTTTGATTAGTAACCTCAGCCAGGTTGTTAGATTTGGAATGGTCATTGACGTTAACCTTAGTCCTATGTGAATACTACTATAGTCTTCATTGACTCATGAGCTATCAAGTTGCTTCCTATTGGCTACAACCGACATTCATGGCAATACGAACCTATAGATCATGCACTGCCATATGAACTCCTAAATATTTCTCTTAATGATTGTGGCTTGTGATTCAGCTTTCACCCATTTGGTAAAGTAGTCAATAGCAACCACTAAGAACTTCCTTTGACTTGATGCTAATGGCAACAGACCTAAGATGTTCATCCCTCATTGGTCAAAAGGCCATATAAATTGGGTTTGCTGGAGCTAAGCCAATGGATTGTGTCGTAAGGAGGCATGCCTCTTGCGTTATTCACATTTGGAGGTGAATTCAGATACCTTGGAAGCTATATTGAGCCAACAATACCCTTGTCTAGAAAGCTTAGGTGCCCGGGCCTACCCTCCACCATAGCTCCCATATATCTCACCATGAACCTCTTAGAGGGCATAGTCAGCTTCCTCAAGTGTTAGAATTTGGAGAAGGGCTATGGGAGGGATCTTTTATGCCAGAATCCTTCTAATAGGGTGATGTTCAAGGTTAGCTTCTTGGTCTTTAAGGCCTCTTTCAGGTCCTCTGGTAGTTGCCCGTCTTTGAGGTTAGAGATAATGGGATCCATCTAGCAGGGTTCTTTATCCACCGCATTCACCCCAATGATCACTGATTAGCTGAGTTGCTGAAGATTCTCTACAAAGATTTGCCTTAGTACTGAATTTGAAGAAGCCAAAGTTAGCTAAGTGAGAGCATCTACCTCCATGTTGCTATTTTGAGTTACCTAGCAAATTTCCACCTGGTTTATTTTTGCCACAAGCTTTGTGCCTCAGCTAGGTACTAGGCCATGGTTGTGTCTTTCATCTCATACTCTCCTGTGACCTACAAACACATAAGTTATGAGTTGCAAAATACCTTTAATTTTTTAGCTCCTACTGCTAACACCATGTGTAATCTGAGGAGGAGTGCTTAGTATTCAAAGGCATTATTTGAGGCCTTGAATTCAAGTTGGGCTGAATATTCAGCCACTTTAAGTAGTGGCATTTAAACTTGATACGGCTGGTACGCGTCCTTCAACCAAGAAGATATTAATTGGGGAAGAAAAGGGACTATTAAGAGAGAAACTTCAAGGACCATAATGTGACTTAAGGTGAAAGCTTTACATACGAATCCAAAGTCCTGACAAAGTTTTGCGCTTCTCATGGTTGGCTTATTACCAAAGTCTTATGCCTGATATGAAACCAAGGTCTTATGCTTAACTTATTGCCAAGGTCTGATGCCTAGTTGGTTGCTGAGGTCATATGCCTTCGGTCAATTTGAGGTTTTATGTCAGGCTTATTACTGAGGATTTTTGCCATGGATAAATCCAAGGTTCTATGCCTAGCTTATTGTTAAAGTCTTATTCCCTAGATAGAATCAAGGTTTCATGCCTTTCTTATCGTCGGGTCAGAAACCCCAAGTAGAATCGAGGTCTTAAGCCTGGCTTATCACTCAGGTCTTATACCCAGGATGAATCAGAGGTCTTTAGTCGGGCTTATTACTGAGGTCTTATGTCTCGGGTAGAATCAAGGTCTTATGCCTAGCTTATTTTCGAGATCTTATACCCCAACTAGAATGAGGTCATATGTCTAGCTTATTGCTAAGGTCTTATGCCCCAAGTGAATCTCAGATCTTATGCTTGGCTTACCACCAATGTCTAATACCCCAGCTGAGTCCAAGCTCTTGTGCCGCGGGTAAATTCATGGTCTTATACCGGCTTATTGCCCAGGTTTTACGTCTGGCTTATTATCGAGGTCTTATGCCCTGAGTGAATCTTTGGTCTTGTGCCCTAAGTTAATCCAAGATTTTATACCTAGTTTATTTCTGAGTTATTATATCCTAGATAGAACCAAGGTCTTAAGCCCCAAGTCAAACCGAGGGCTTATGCTTGGCTTATCACCGAGATCTTATGCCCTTGGTGAATCCGTGATCTTATGCCTAGTTATCACCAAGGTCCTATGCCTCAGATGAATCTAAAGCCTTATGCTTGGCTTGTTGCCTAAGTCTTATGCCTCAAGTGGATCTGATATCTTTCGTGGTCTATTGGGACAAGACTTGTGAATATCTAAAGAAATATCAAAGGAGATATTGGAGGCATAATTTAGTTTATAGATAAAACCTTCTTAGGTTTCCTGCATGCCAACTCCTAGAAAGTTCCTTATCATTTGGGTGGTCAATCATAAATTTCCCTGGTCTAATGACCCTAGAAATTCTAAATGGGCCTATCTAGTTTAGAGATAATTTACCTGAAACATGATTAATGAGTTTAGCCTATTGAAGTATCCGATTGCCAATTGTAATCTTCCGTTTCATTCCCATGCATTATAGGATCAGGCCACTTACTATTGGTGCTGAGCAACTCTAGTGTAAACCCTTGCCCAAACATTTAGGATGAGATATTTCTTGGCTTAGATGTTTGCCTCATTCATTTCAGGACATAAGCCTAACTCGAGGTGAAATAAAACCAATTTCCACTCAAATGATAGATTCGACAACATAAGCAAGCATGGAAGGTGACTCTTTATTTGTTTTTTGTTGTGTGATTGGCAAGACCATAGAATGGATGCTAGCTCATCGACCTAGACACCTTTGGCTCTTTCGAGATGCTTCTATATGCTTGAAAGTAGGTTTGATTAGTTACCTCAGCCAGGTTGTTAGATTTGGAATGGTCATTGACGTTAACCTTAGTCCTATGTGAATACTACTATAGTCTTCATTGAATCATGAGCTATCAAGTTGCTTCCTATTGGCTACAACCGACATTCATGGCAATACGAACCTATAGATCATGCACTGCCATATGAACTCCTAAATATTTCTCTTGATGATTGTGGCTTGTGATTCAGCTTTCACCCATTTGGTAAAGTAGTCAATAGCAACCACTAAGAACTTCCTTTGACTTGATGCTAATGGCAATAGACCTAAGATGTTCATCCCTCATTGGTCAAAGGCCATATAAATTGGGTTTGTTGGAGCTAAGCCAATGGATTGTGTCGTAAGGAGGCATGCCTCTTGCGTTATTCACATTTGGAGGTGAATTCAGATACCTTGGAAGCTATATTGAGCCAACAATACCCTTGTCTATAGAGCTTAGGTGCCAGGGCCTACCCTCCACCATAGCTCCCATATATCTCACCATCAACCTCTTAGAGGGCATAGTCAGCTTCCTCAAGTCTTAGAATTTGGAGAAGGGCTATGGGAGGGATCTTTTATGCCAGAATCCTTCTAATAGGGTGATGTTCAAGGTTAGCTTCTTGGTCTTTAAGGCCTCTTTCAGGTCCTCTGGTAGTTGCCCGTCTTTGAGGTTAGAGATAATGGGATCCATCTAGCAGGGTTCTTTATCCACCGCATTCACCCCAATGGTCACTGATTAGCTGAGTTGCTGAAGATTCTCTACAAAGATTTGCCTTAGTACTGAATTTGAAGAAGCCAAAGTTAGCTAAGTGAGAGCATCTACCTCCATGTTGCTATTTTGAGTTACCTAGCAAATTTCCACCTGGTTTATTTTTGCCACAAGCTTTGTGCCTCAGCTAGGTACTAGGCCATGGTTGTGTCTTTTATCTCATACTCTCTAGTGACCTACAAACACATAAGTTATGAGTTGCAAAATACCTTTAATTTTTTAGCTCCTACTGCTAACACCATGTGTAATCTGAGGAGGAGTGCTTAGTATTCAAAGGCATTATTTGAGGCCTTGAATTCATGTTGGGCTGAATATTCAGCCACTTTAAGTAGTGGCATTTAAACTTGATACGGCTGGTACGCGTCCTTCAACCAAGAAGATATTAATTGGGGAAGAAAAGGGACTATTAAGAGAGAAACTTCAAGGACCATAATGTGACTTAAGGTGAAAGCTTTACATACGAATCCAAAGTCCTGACAAAGTTTTGCGCTTCTCATGGTTGGCTTATTACCAAAGTCTTATGCCTGATATGAAACCAAGGTCTTATGCTTAACTTATTGCCAAGGTCTGATGCCTAGTTGGTTGCTGAGGTCATATGCCTTCGGTCAATTTGAGGTTTTATGTCAGGCTTATTACTGAGGATTTTTGCCATGGATAAATCCAAGGTTCTATGCCTAGCTTATTGTTAAAGTCTTATTCCCTAGATAGAATCAAGGTTTCATGCCTTTCTTATCGTCGGGTCAGAAACCCCAAGTAGAATCGAGGTCTTAAGCCTGGCTTATCACTCAGGTCTTATACCCAGGATGAATCAGAGGTCTTTAGTCGGGCTTATTACTGAGGTCTTATGTCTCGGGTAGAATCAAGGTCTTATGCCTAGCTTATTTTCGAGATCTTATACCCCAACTAGAATGAGGTCATATGTCTAGCTTATTGCTAAGGTCTTATGCCCCAAGTGAATCTCAGATCTTATGCTTGGCTTACCACCAATGTCTAATACCCCAGCTGAGTCCAAGCTCTTGTGCCGCGGGTAAATTCATGGTCTTATACCGGCTTATTGCCCAGGTTTTACGTCTGGCTTATTATCGAGGTCTTATGCCCTGAGTGAATCTTTGGTCTTGTGCCCTAAGTTAATCCAAGATTTTATACCTAGTTTATTTCTGAGTTATTATATCCTAGATAGAACCAAGGTCTTAAGCCCCAAGTCAAACCGAGGGCTTATGCTTGGCTTATCACCGAGATCTTATGCCCTTGGTGAATCCGTGATCTTATGCCTAGTTATCACCAAGGTCCTATGCCTCAGATGAATCTAAAGCCTTATGCTTGGCTTGTTGCCTAAGTCTTATGCCTCAAGTGGATCTGATATCTTTCGTGGTCTATTGGGACAAGACTTGTGAATATCTAAAGAAATATCAAAGGAGATATTGGAGGCATAATTTAGTTTATAGATAAAACCTTCTTAGGTTTCCTGCATGCCAACTCCTAGAAAGTTCCTTATCATTTGGGTGGTCAATCATAAATTTCCCTGGTCTAATGACCCTAGAAATTCTAAATGGGCCTATCTAGTTTAGAGATAATTTACCTGAAACATGATTAATGAGTTTAGCCTATTGAAGTATCCGATTGCCAATTGTAATCTTCGGTTTCATTCCCATGCATTATAAGATCAGGCCACTTACTATTGGTGCTTAGCAACTCTAGTGTAAACCCTTGCCCAAACATTTAGGATGAGATATTTCTTGGCTTAGATGTTTGCCTCATTCATTTTAGGACATAAGCCTAACTCGAGGTGAAATAAAACCAATTTCCACTCAAATGATAGCTTCGACAACATAAGCAAGCATGGAAGGTGACTCTTTATTTGTTTTTTGTTGTGTGATTGTCAAGACCATAGAATAGATGCTAGCTCATCGACCTAGACACCTTTGGCTCTTTCGAGATGCTTCTATATGCTTGAAAGTAGGTTTGATTAGTTACCTCAGCCAGGTTGTTAGATTTGGAATGGTCATTGACGTTAACCTTAGTCCTATGTGAATACTACTATAGTCTTCATTGAATCATGAGCTATCAAGTTGCTTCCTATTGGCTACAACCGACATTCATGGCAATACGAACCTATAGATCATGCACTGCCATATGAACTCCTAAATATTTCTCTTGATGATTGTGGCTTGTGATTCAGCTTTCACCCATTTGGTAAAGTAGTCAATAGCAACCACTAAGAACTTCCTTTGACTTGATGCTAATGGCAACAGACCTAAGATGTTCATCCCTCATTGGTCAAAAGGCCATATAAATTGGGTTTGCTGGAGCTAAGCCAATGGATTGTGTCGTAAGGAGGCATGCCTCTTGCGTTATTCACATTTGGAGGTGAATTCAGATACCTTGGAAGCTATATTGAGCCAACAATACCCTTGTCTACAAAGCTTAGGTGCCAGGGCCTACCCTCCACCATAGCTCCCATATATCTCACCATGAACCTCTTAGAGGGCATAGTCAGCTTCCTCAAGTGTTAGAATTTGGAGAAGGGCTATGGGAGGGATCTTTTATGCCAGAATCCTTCTAATAGGGTGATGTTCAAGGTTATCTTCTTTGTCTTTAAGTTAATCCAAGATTTTATACCTAGTTTATTTTTGAGTTATTATATCCTAGATAGAACCAAGGTCTTAAGCCCCAAGTCAAACCGAGGGCTTATGCTTGGCTTTTCACCGAGATCTTATGCCCTTGGTGAATCTGTGATCTTATGCCTAGTTATCACCAAGGTCCTATGCCTCAGATGAATCTAAAGCCTTATGCTTGGCTTGTTGCCTAAGTCTTCTGCCTGAAGTGGATCTGATATCTTTGGTGGTCTATTGGGACAAGACTTGTGAATATCTAAAGAAATATCAAAGGATATATTGGAGGCATAATTTAGTTTATAGATAAAACCTTCT
This sequence comes from Trichopus zeylanicus subsp. travancoricus, assembly GCA_005019695.1. Classification (NCBI taxonomy): domain Eukaryota; kingdom Viridiplantae; phylum Streptophyta; class Magnoliopsida; order Dioscoreales; family Dioscoreaceae; genus Trichopus; species Trichopus zeylanicus. The sequence continues at coordinate 1,066,114 of RXID01014431.1, forward strand.
TAGGTTTCCTGCATGCCAACTCCTAGAAAGTTCCTTATCATTTGGGTGGTCAATCATAAATTTCCCTGGTCTAATGACCCTAGAAATTCTAAATGGGCCTATCTAGTTTAGAGATAATTTACCTGAAACATGATTAATGAGTTTAGCCTATTGAAGTATCCGATTGCCCAATTGTAATCTTCCGTTTCATTCCCATGCATTATAGGATCAGGCCACTTACTATTGGTGCTTAGCAACTCTAGTGTAAACCCTTGCCCAAACATTTAGGATGAGATATTTCTTGGCTTAGATGTTTGCCTCATTCATTTCAGGACATAAGCCAAACTCGAGGTGAAATAAAACCAATTTCCACTCAAATGATAACTTCAACAACATAAGCAAGCATGGAAGGTGACTCTTTATTTGTTTTTTGTTGTGTGATTGGCAAGACCATAGAATACATGCTAGCTCATCGACCTAGACACCTTTGGCTCTTTCGAGATGCTTCTATATGCTTGAAAGTAGGTTTGATTAGTTACCTCAGCCAGGTTGTTAGATTTGGAATGGTCATTGACGTTAACCTTAGTCCTATGTGAATACTACTATAGTCTTCATTGAATCATGAGCTATCAAGTTGCTTCCTATTGGCTACAACCGACATTCATGGCAATACGAACCTATAGATCATGCACTGCCATATGAACTCCTAAATATTTCTCTTGATGATTGAGCCTTGTGATTCAGCTTTCACCCATTTGGTAAAGTAGTCAATAGCAACCACTAAGAACTTCCTTTGACTTGATGCTAATGGCAACAGACCTAAGATGTTCATCCCTCATTGGTCAAAAGGCCATATAAATTGGGTTTGCTGGAGCTAAGCCAATGGATTGTGTCGTAAGGAGGCATGCCTCTTGCGTTATTCACATTTGGAGGTGAATTCAGATACCTTGGAAGCTATATTGAGCCAACAATACCCTTGTCTATAGAGCTTAGGTGCCAGGGCCTACCCTCCACCATAGCTCCCATATATCTCACCATGAACCTCTTAGAGGGCATAGTCAGCTTCCTCAAGTCTTAGAATTTGGAGAAGGGCTATGGGAGGGATCTTTTATGCCAGAATCCTTCTAATAGGGTGATGTTCAATGTTAGCTTCTTGGTCTTTTAAGGCCTCTTTCAGGTCCTCTGGTAGTTGCCCGTCTTTGAGGTTAGAGATAATGGGATCCATCTAGCAGGGTTCCTTATCCACCGCATTCACCCCAATGGTCACTAATTAGCTGAGTTGCTGAAGATTCTCTACAAAGATTTGCCTTAGTACTGAATTTGAGAGCATCTACCTCCATGTTGCTATTTTGAGTTACCTAGCAAATTTCCACCTGGTTTATTTTTGCCACAAGCTTTGTGCCTCAGCTAGGTACTAGGCCTTGGTTGTGTCTTTTATCTCATACTCTCTAGTGACCTACAAACACATAAGTTATGAGTTGCAAAATACCTTTAATTTTTTAGCTCCTACTGCTAACACCATGTGTAATCTGAGGAGGAGTGCTTAGTATTCAAAGGCATTATTTGAGGCCTTGAATTCAAGTTGGGCTGAATATTCAGCAACTCTTACGTCTGAAATCAAAAGGATAGCATCAATCCTATGGCCTAACTTGCAAGATGATCCATCTACCTGAACCTCCCATGACTCAAATTCTAATCCTACTGGGTATAAGGACAAGAAGTCCGCTAAAGCCTAGGCTTTGATAGCTTTCCAAGCTTCAAAGATGACATCAAATTGACTTAACTCAATGGAACACTTAGGCAACCCTCCCAAGGTTTTTGGCTTGCAATATCCATCAAAGTGGGAGATTGGTAAGCACTCTGGCTAGGTGTAGTTGAATGTAAGGGCAGGAATTTCTGGTTTCTAGCACCACGGTGCATGCTAACTTCTCCAACGGAGGGTACCAAACATCTACACCTATAAGTATAGGACTCACATAGTATATAGGGTATTATTTTCTATATTGGTCACTTATTAAAATTGAACTGATCACCTAGTTTAATGTAGCTATATAAAGGAAGAATACAACATTTAGTTTAGGTCTCACCAGTAAGAGTGGTTCAGGTAAGTCCTTTTTGAGATCTTCGAAGGCTTAGTTACATTCTTCCATCTATTTGAATTTGTAGCTTTGCATGAACTCCATAAAAAAGAGAAAGCACTTCTCTCCAGATTTGGATAATAAGTGATTGAGAACCACCAATTAACTTGTGATCCTCTTTGATCATCTTTAGGGTTGGCTTATATTCTGAGTTCTAAGACTAAGTAGCTAAGGAACTTTCTTGAGCCTATTTGGAAAGCATACTTATTCGGGGTCAACTTCATCCTTCACTTCCAAAGTATGTCAAAAGTCTCTTCTAGATCCTTTGAATGACTATCAATGTGGAGGATTTTCACTAGCATATCACCGATATATGTTTCCACATTCCTACCTAGTTGAGGCTAAAAATGTTTATTCTCCATTCTTCGGTATGTTGCCCTCGTGTCCTTTAATCCAAAAGGCATTGGAATGTAATTGAATGTACCATGATTTGTGATGAAGGTAGTCTTCTCCTCATCTTTGAGATGCATCTAAATATGATGGTAGCTAAAGAATACACCCAAGAAGCTCACGAGATGGTGGCCCAAGGTAGAGTAAATGAGCTGGTCAACATAGATAGATGATAACTATCCTTTGGCAATGCTTTATTCAAGTTGGTGAAGTCGATGCACATTCTCAATTTACCATTGGATTTCCTTACCATTACATTGTTTGCCAAACACTCTTGATAGTGGACTTCCCATATAAATCCTACATTGGGAAGTTTACTCACCTCAATGGTGATAGCTTTTTGGTCTTCAGGGGCAAAGTGCCTTTTCTTTTGCCTAACTGACATATGATTTTATGCGACCATGAGTTTGTTTTGAGCCACTGAAGGGTCAATGCCTACAAGATCCTTGGGAGCCCATGCAAAAATGTCTGGGCCCCTTCTTAGGTGTTCTTGTAATTTGGTACGTAAGGGCTCTATGAGGTTCACCCAAGCTTGAGTGTCCGCCATGATGCTTCATTGATGACCAAGCTAATGGGCCATTTCATAAGCCCGACATATCCCATCATTTGCTTAATGACAGATTCATTAATCTCCAATACTGTCGATTCCTTTCTTTTCTATTTGAAATATCTTTGCCAGTAGGGTGCTTCACACTTCTTAAAGAGACTTTGGTCTCCTCATACTTCACCTATGTCAAATTTAGTAGGAAACCCCATGACTAAATAAAAAGTTAAAATTACTGATTGGAGCTGATTGAGTGTCAATCATCCCAATATTACATTATAGGCAGAGCATCCCCAAACTACCATAAACCTTGATTTGATTATGGTATTCCTTGGAACTTCTCCAATGGTGAGGAGTAAGTTGATCATACCTAGTAGGGTGACCAAGTCCCTTATGAGTTCAGTGAGCATCCTGATGTATGGGTCCAACTTTTGCTCAGTCTACATTTGATTATAGGCTTAGGTGAACAAAATATTTGCCAAACATCCTGTGTCAATCATGATACGATGAGGAGTGAAAATTCCTTCTAAGACCTTGGTAGAGAAAATTATATCTCTATGGTTTGACTCATTATCATATCTCTTCTTCTCCACCTCTTTAGAGCCCTCCTCCCCCCCATGGGAGTTTTGCATTTGCGAGTTGATGATGGAGCATCACTTTGAGTCAGTGGCCTAGTTAGGATCATGTTGAGGTTGCCATTGACTAGAGGGTTTTGCAACTCGGGAGTGGGGTTATTTTATGGGGAAGTTTGTTCACAATTCTCCCATACATGAGTTTCTTCTACACATTCACATTGTAGATAAACTGCATGAGGTGGCCTTCTTTGATAAGCCTCTTGACTTCATCCTTGAGGTGCTTGCATTCTTTAGTATCATAACCATAATTGGGGTGAAAATGATCATAAGTTGATTTATCAAGGATTTGCTGGTTAATGCAGATAGGTTGGTGCTTTCACAAGAAGTCTAGGTGCTCAATCTATAGTAGGACTTTGATTCTTGAGTTATGCAATGGAGTATAAGCTTGAAATTCAAACCTCTGCTCCCTCTACTCAGTTTTCTATCTTTTGGCTTGGGTGGCTAGCGGGCCATCACATAGGCCACTCAAGCTTGCCAGATTCCATTAATGACAATAGCAAGAATAATAGAATTGTCTAGCTAGGTAACTTCCAGTCAGGCTTTACTGATTCGGGCCAGATATTCCCTTAAGCTCTCTCTCTCTTTTTGCTTCAACATGAGGAGTGTAGATGGGTTCTTTCACTGAGGAACCAATGAGATGAATTATTCTATGAGCTTGTCTACCACGCCATCAAAATAAGTTATTGTGTACCTCAGGAGCCCAAAGTCCCATCCTCTAGCTTGGCCATGCAACATTATCAAGAAAGCTTTACACATGGTAGAATCTCACACTCCATGTAGAATTATGGCATTCCTAAAGGTACTAACATGTCCAACTGGGTGTTTTGAGCCATCATACACTTTGTAGGAAGGCTGATGGAACTTCAACTACACTTAGGAGTATGCAATTTCATGGACTAGGGAGTGTTGTACCCTAGTTGTCGAGGGTGACTCAACATCCATGACCTTCCCCAATCTGGATGGAGCATGGCCTCCCTTGGGTACCTTGATTTCACCTTATTTTGTGCTTTACTGGAGTGCATGTGATACCAGGCCTCAATGGTTATATCATAGGTCAAGTCATATCAATAATAATCCCTTGAGACATGGTACTGAAGTGAAATTATGGCCTCAGGGTCATGGTGACCCACTGATGGTGCTTTGCATGGGATCTAAGGTGCAATTGTAATTCAGGGTGTTGGATTATCATATTGCCTTAGGCTAGCACCAAAGCTTGAATTGGAACCTATTGTAGGGTGTTATGAGCCCCGAGGTGCCACATTATTAGGCCTAATTTTGCAATTGTTAGACCTGTAGGTTTTGCACAACTTGCACTTGAGACTCAGGCAACTACATCATCTATTGATTGATTATGGCTAGAGTTTGAAACTCATGCCATTCCACTATTATACTATTATGCTGCTATAATACTATACCACTTTTGCTAGTATTACTAATATATTATGACTATACTACCACAACTATATGAGACTACTACTATATTAATAAAATATACTATTGTACTATAATCTTATACTTACTCTATGCTATACTACTAAACTATACTATTATAATACTATTAGGACTAGTATATTACTACTACTATAAAACTATAATACTATATTAGTTGTACTATTACTACTACTATATTAATAGTGCTGCTATTACTACTACTGCACTATACTAATACTATGCTTATGTTTTATGCTACTATGATATATTATTATACTACTAATAGTACTACTATTATACCATTACAACTACTATATTATTATTAGCACTACTACTACTATAATGCTTCTACTACATATGAGATCAAAATTGACCACCCAAGATAGCGGAGACCCTGGGAGCGATTTCAAATCACAAATCAAAATTTGTTTCGATTTAAAATGCACTATCAGGTATTGTGCGAACATGACTTCCAACAAGCACATCCTCCTATTATTATTTTTCCCAACAATTATCAAGAACCTCCTAAAGTGAGAAACCTAACTAATAAAATAGTGGCAGAAGAAAGAAAAAGAAGAAAACATTATTTGGTTAATTTTAGGAGAGATGGTACATGCCTTAAGCAAGCACATACCCTCACTTTACAATGAATTTGATCATAGAATTATAGAAAACATGAAAAAAATGAAGAAAGAAAAAGAGAAAGACTAGAGAAGGAGCTTTAATGTGACTGTCCCACTCCTCCTACACTGGACTACGTAATGTTTGGCCAAAATTAACTCGGTCTTAAGCAAGTATTGATGGCATCATCTTATGGGATGTGGAATGCAATGGGAGAAATTTGAAGTGTTTCTAATAGCTTTGAGTATATGTTATAACTTCATTAGAAGGCATTGCCAATGTCTTGTTGGGATTGGCCTAAAGTGTTTTCAATAGCTTTGATTTTTGTCAATAACTTCATGATTTAAAGCATTTTTACTAGCCAATAAGGCATCAGCGATAACTTTGTTTAGGTTGGATTGTTTCTATTAGCTAATAAGGCATTTGTGATAGCTCCATTGACCTTGAATTATTTCCATAGCCAATAAGGCATAGATGATAACTTCTTTAGTTTTGATGTTTTCCATGGCTGATAAGGCATAGGCGATAACTTCTTCATTTTTGAAGTGTTTCCATAGCTTATAAGGTGTAAATGATAACTTCTTTGGTTTTTGAAGTGTTTCCAAAGCTGACAAGGCATAGGCAATAACTTCATTATTTGGATAGCATCACCAATGACTTATAGGGTTGGGTATAGCTTTGAGAATCACATGGTTAACTACTTTTGAGGTTGACTAGCTTGAAAGGGCATATTGTCATCTACTTCTGGGGTTGACTAGCTTGATGGGTGCGTTACCAACTACTTTTGGGGTTGGCTAGCCTAGAAGTGCATCGCCAACTACTTCTAAGGTTGGCTAGCTTGAAGAGCGCATCACCAACTACTTCTAAGGTTGGCTAGCTTGAAGAGTGCATCGTCAACTACTTTTTGGATTCATAAGCTTGAAAGTGTGCATCATCAACTATTTTTGAGTTTGACTAGCTTGAAGGGCACATTATCAATTACTTTTGGGGTTGACTAGCTTGAAAGGAGCATCATCAACTACTAGTGGGGTTGACTAGCTTGAAATGTGACAAACAATTTTGAGAGTATTGTTGGATGATTTCATTGATTTGGTAGCATCACCAATGGCATAGGAGGTTGGGTATAGTTTTTAAGTATGGTTGGTGATTAACTTATTCGGTTTAGTAGTGTCACCAACAGCTTAGAGAGTTGGGTATAGCTTTGAATTATGGCTGATAGCTTTTGCATATTGGCGATTAACTTCCTTGATTTGGCTATGTCGTCAATGGCTTAAGGGGTTGGGTATAGCTTTAAAGTGTGGCAAATAGCTTGGAGTCTGTTGGTTATTAGTTTTTTTTTAACAAGGAAATATGGATGACCAACTAATCGATTTTAAGTCTATTTTAGTTCGGTTTGACTTGAAGTGTTGCCAATATTTTTGGGATTGCTTTGCTTGTAAGATGCATCACCAATAGCTTTTGGGGTTAATTAACTTCAAAGTTTGGCCAATAGCTTTGGGTGCATTGACAATTAACCTCTTTGATTTGATAGTGTCACCAATAACTTTTGGAGTTGGGCATAGTGTTGAAGTATGACTAAAGACTTTTGTAGCACACTCAGTGAGATTCAGTTGGACCTTGTTTAGTTCTATTTGATCTAATTTTGATTCAGGTTAGGATGATAATATCACCCTTTGTTTATAGCCTTGGAGTGTTGTTGAAGATTTTGCACACCAAATAGGACTCAGTTTGACCCTATTTAGTTCAGATTGAAGTTTGATTTCATTTAGCTTGAGTAAAGTTTGACCATGTGTTAGACTTTATTGAGTTCTGGTCTACTAAACTTTGGCTCAAGTTCAAGTCAATTTTATTCAACTTGATTTTAGTTCAAGCTTAGCCTAGCTTGGGTTTGATTTGACTTTGAGTTTGCCATTTTAGTTTGTACTTGATTTAACCCAATTAAGGATTTGATTTGAGCTTAGATCAATCCAAATTTTAATTGATTGACCCAACTTAGATCTGATCAAAGTTGGGTTTCATTTTATTTGGTCTAGATTAACTCAATTTGGATCATTAGAGTCTAGCTCAATTCAGGTTCTATTCTATTTGTTTGAACAATTTAAGTCCATTTGAGCTAATTTGGCCTTTATCCATTTTCTATGATTGAGTTCAACCTCAATGTGATTGAGCTACCTTACATTAATCAATTTAATTTAATGATCCTTAAATGTTTATGATGATTTTAGATAGACCCATAGCCCTGCATTAAATGCACAACCCGAAGGTTGACTTATTTTTTGAGCTCAAAAGTTAGGTTAGTGTGAACCTAAAGGCTGGCAGGATGCAAGTCCAAGACTAGCTTAGATATGAACCCAAAAGGCTGGCCAAGGTGCAAGCCCGAAGGCTAGCTGAGTGTAAGCCCAAAATATGGCTAAGTGCGAGCCCAAAGGCGAGTTGAGTGCAAGTCTAAAGGCTGGCTATGTGTGAACTAGAAGGCTGGCTTGAATGTGATCCCAAAGGCTAGTTGAGTGTGAGCATAAAGGTTGGCTTAGTGTGAGCCCAAAGGCTAGCTGAGTGTGAGCTTGAAGAATAGCTAAGTGCAAGCCCGAAGATTGGCTGAATGTGAGCTCGATGGTTGGCTTAGTGTGAGCATGAAGGCTAACAAGCTTGAAGGCTGGCTAAGTACGAGCCCGAAGGCAAGTTGAGTATGAGCCCAAAGGTTGGTCAAGTGTGAGCTTGAATGCTGGCTCAGTGCTAGCTCATGGTCGGCTGAGTGTGAGCTTGAAGGTTGATAAATTGTGATCCCAATGGATAGTTGAGGTGCAAACCCGAAGGCTGGCCTAGATGTGAGCCCAAATGCTTGTGGATGTGAGCCTAAAGGCTAGTTAAAGTGGGAGCATGAAGACTAGCCAAGTGAGAGCCTAAAGGTTGGCTTAGATGTGAGCTCAAAAGCTAATGAAGTGCAAGCCTAAAGGCTAGCTAAATGCGAGCCCCAAGGCTAGCTGAGTGGGATCCCAAAGGCTAGCTGAGTGTGATCCCAAAGGCTAGCTGAGGTGCAAGCTTGAAGGTTGTCCTGGATGTGAGCCTGTAGGCTAGCTAAGGTGCTAGCTCAAAGGCAAGTGGAGGTGCAAGCCTAAAGGCAAGCTAAGTGTGAGCTTGAAGGCTAGCTGGGGTGATAGGGATTCACCGTATTAAAGGGGCTACTACTGACTGTGACTAGTATATATGGTTTACCGTCTTTCAGGGGCTGCATGTGGCCATGGATAGTGTCAAGAGCCAATCATCTTTGAGGGGTTGTGTGTGGCTACGGGCAATGTCAAGAGTTAATCATCTTCGAGGGACCACGTGTGGCTGCAGTAGTGTGATGAGACTGCCCTCTTTGAGGGGCCACAAATGGCGATGGTGTTAATGGAGTTCCATCATTGTGCTAAGGACATTAGCCAGCCATGATATTGATGAAGTTTCACCAAAAATTAAGATGAGAAAAGTCTTTTCTCCTTTTCTTTCTTGATTTTTTTGAACAAACTCTTCTTTTCTTTTTTTTTTTTTTTGGCTGAATTTTTCCTCTTTTTTCTACACAACATCTTTTTTTATTTCTTTTTCTAATTTCTTCTTCTTCTTGAAGATTGAAGCCTTTCTCCCCTATTTTTGAGCAAGATTTTCCTTTTTTTTATACAACCCTTTTTTTGCATCTATTTCTTCTTCTTTCTTAGTTAAATTGAACTAAACCCCTTGCTTTCTTCTTCACAATCGGGCCATGGTAGCCCGATCTGCTTCCTAGTGGATCCAGCCATCTTCAGGTCAATCTGGCCATTCCTCCCTATGACTCAAAGTGGAATCCAAGGAGGTAGAGGCAAAGCTTGGGTGAGCTAAAGGTGGAGGTGGCTCGATGGACTAGAGGCTGAGGTGGCTCGACAGGCTAGAGGTAGAGGTGGCAATGGACAGTGTGGGTGGAGGGTGCATGATAGGTTGTCAATGCTTATTCAGTGAAGAGAAGCCATGTGGTAGGTCTAATAAAGGCAATAATGATAGTGCAGAGCGGGATCATAGTGGGTCTGGTGGTGACATACAACGAGTAAAAGGCTGTAAGTTCTATGAGTGCAATTTGGTGTAGCCTGGACTATAGCCCAACATCATTTAATAGGATGAATATGAAAGACCGGAGCTATGATGATGAAGAAGAACCTATGAGGACAAAGACAAGAGCAAAGCAGGGAGGATAAAGAGAAAAAAAATAAAGGAAATAAGATAAGAGATCACCTTCTTTTACTTCTCATTCCTTGGCTCCCTTATCTCCAGACCATTATGTTACTTATTCTTTTCTTTCAGTTCATGGAACTCTCCTCTTGATCCCCATTTCTTGGATCATATCTCTCCTCTCTTTTTTGGGAGCACTTTTAGGGTTTTTAAAGCCCACGAGTGGATCAGGTAGTCTCCATTTAAAAATTCAAATTATGGACATGCATAAGGATCTTTTGTTAAAATTTTGAATGTAGATAAATAGATATGGATGAGATTTATTTTGATTTTACTTTGAATGAGGATTTATTTGGATAAGAATTTGTTTGGATAGGGATTTATTTAGATGAGAATTTCTATAGATGAGAATTTTTTTGGATAAGGATTTCTTTAGATAATGATTTACTCGAATAGGGATTTATTTACATGAGAATTTATTTAGATGAGAATTTTTTTGGATAGAGATTTGTTTAGCTAATGATTTATTTAGATAAGGATTTGTTTGATAAGGATTTATTTAGATGAGAATTTGTTGAGATGAGGATTTATTTGGATAAAAATTTATTTGAACAAGGATTTATTTAGATAACAATCTCTTTGGATAAGTATTTATTTAGATGAGAATTAGTTTAGAAGATGATATATTTGGATGAGAATTTACTTGGATAAGGATTTATTTAGCTGAGAATTTATTTAGATAAGGATTTATTTAAATGAGAAGTTGTTTGGATTAGGATTTCTTTTTGAATAAGAATTGGCTATGGATAATAATTTGTCACTTGAATTTGTTATGGATGAATATAGATCTGACTAGCTGAGTGTTTATTTACTGCAGATAACAATGATTTTAAAAATCATACTTATCTTAGATATTAAATTTATAAGGGGGCTATTTGCAAATTTTCTTTGAAAAATTAGACTAAATTATAATTTTATACTTTTCAGGAGGTCTTTTTGCAAAAATAACTATTTATAAAATTTAAGAACCTCCTGAGTTCCTTTTGAACAAAATTTAGATTTATTGGCAAATAAAAATTTTGAGGGACTTATGTGTGAAAATTTGAAATTCTAAGGGTTTTTTACAAATATAAAATTTTAAAGGGTTTATTCATAAATTCCAAATTTTAGGGGAATAAATTTATAATTTTAAGGATTTATTAAATATTTTCACAATATTTTTATTTTAGGGACCAATTTGTGAGAAAAGTCCGACTAAGGACCCATTTATGAAGATTTATTTAGTTCAAGGACTTAGTTACAAAATTCTTGTATATGTCATTTTGACTCATATTTTTAATGAATTTTAGGTCTGATTTTGATTAGTTTACTTGCGCCAAAACTTTTCAATAATTTAGACTCAAATTGAGCTCAATTTTTTGTCAAAGTCAAACGCGATTTATGTTTAACTGAGTCCCACATTTGAGATATAATTTAGTACCATACAAGTATCAATTTTAATCATATTCCAATCTAATTGTGCCAAAAATTACCTCAAACACTATTGTATTATGCTACCATGACTACTATACTGTTGTACTACTACATATACGACCACAATACAACAACATTACAAGTATTATATTACCACTATTCTACTGTATCACCATGCTACTATTATTACTATACTACTATTATACTAGCATTACTCTACTATGAAAATACTACAACTATTATAATAATATATTACTATTACTATTATAATAACATTACTCGATAACAACTACAATTGTATTACGGCAACCATAGTATTACTACTATTATTATACTACTACTATACCACTATGATTATTATTACTTTTATTGTCATACTACTACTATACTACAAATATACTACTATGTATTACTACTATAATACTGTACTACGACTGCACTAGTACTACTACCATGTTACTCTACTTGTACTACTACTACACAACTATTATTATTGTACCACTACTATACTAGTATAGTACGACGATATTATTACTACTATACTTATATAATACTTCTATCATACTAATATACTACAACTGCACAAATAGTGCTACTATATAACTATTATACTAATACTACTACTATTACTATAATATAATAGTACTAGTACTATTATACTACTACTATTATTATGCTACTACTATAGTACTACTATACTCCTATTTTATAACTACTATACTACTACAACTATTACTACTATGCTACTATTATAGTACTTTTATATTATTATTATATTATTATACTACTACTAATACTACTACAACTATACTACTGTTATATGAGTAGCTCTATACTACTATTACTACAACATTATTGTTATTATACTATAACTACAACTACTATAGTACAAAATCTACTAATAGCAGTATTATTATAACTATACTAATTCTACTACTTCTACTACTATATCCATACTATAATACTATTATACTCCAATGTTATAACTACTATTACTATTTTATACTATTATATTACTAGTATACGATTATACCCTTAGCACTACTTTGTTATTATTAGTACTACTATAATTATACTACTGCTGCTATATTGGTAGTTCTATATTATTATTATTGGTAGTGTACTACTATTAGTTATAGTATACTATTATTATCGCTATATTGCTAATATTATACCATAAGTGCTATTACTATACTACAATGACTACTAATATTGGTACTATTATAATTGTACTAATTCTACTATTACTACTACTATATTATTGCAATACTCCAACTTTATGACAACTATACTTCGACAAATAGTACTACTACTATACTACTATTATAGCACTGTTACATTACTATTATACTACCATGTACCGTTTAGTTGGGGATCAGGATCAAGATCAAGACTAGTAATCACTTTTGTAAACTAAAATCTTTTTATCAAAATTAACGCTGTAATAATTTAAAGTTCAAAAACTATTTAATTTTTTATAATAATTTGATTTAATTACTATGTAAAATAAGTAATATTAATTTTGCAAGAAAAAAATAAATTTGAAAATTATTGATACTGATCTTGATCCCAAACCAAATAGTGCCCTATACCATTAGTACAACTATAATACTACCAATACTGCTATAATTATGCTAATAGTTGTATACTACTATTGGTAGTATACAACTATACTACTGCTATTGCTACTATTACTATTATATGATAGTGATGCTATACTACTATTTTTTACTACTCTATTATACTATTATATTATTGATACTATTATGCTACTACTATACTACTGCTACTACTATTCTGCTACTTTCACTGCTAATACTATACTATAATCATACTATTACTAATATGATACTATTTTTATACTATCAATATACTATTATTACTACTACTATGTACTACTATTGTATTACAGCACTGCTGCTATGATGTTGCTACTACTAGAGGTGTTAAATGAGTCATGTCTAGCAAACACGGTCATTGTATCAGGCTGTCAAAATTATTTCAGACCGTATTCAACATGATCCTAAATAATAACGAGTCATGTCCTGCACGATTCTTGAAGAAAAGAAAAGGTGTTAGGCACAGCCTGTGACCTATAGGACTATGGGCTATACTGTGCCTATCCCATTTTTTAAAATATTTCAATATATATATATATATATATAGATATATATATATATATTGTAATAATATAACTAGTAGTGATGGCTACAGAAAGAGAATTTAATAATGAGCTATGATGGCTCATTGGCATGTGGTGCCCAGTCCAATTGTGCCACTGATCATGCCTGGCCCATGGGATGCTTGGGGACTACTAGGTCTGGCCTGCATATGGGTCGTGCTAGACATGACTTAAAAATGCTACATTACTATACTACTATATTACTACATTATACTATGGCTACTACAACTACTATACTAATATATTATTATACTATACTACTATAACTACTATTACTATACTATTATATTAATATACTTCTATAGTATTACTACTACAATAGTCCTACTACTATTATTACTATTATACTACTATGCTAGTATACCACTATTAGCACAATATGACTAGTATTATTGTACTATTATATAACTGCTAGTACTATTCTACCTTACTAATATATTACTATACTACTGCTATTACTATTATTATACTAGTATACTACTATTACTCCACCTTCTTCTCTACCATGGATAGCTTGATCACCATCATAGAAGCTAGCAAATTTGAAGAAGAAGAAGGAAAAGAAGAAGATGAAGAAGCAGAGGCAAGGGAAGAGCCTGAGGGCCAAGACCAAGCTTGGAAGCTTCATCAAGTCGGACGACAAACTCGGTTGTCTTGTTTTAAGCTTCTTCACAAATCCTAAAAATCAAAATCTAAGTATTGGCCTATATGATTTGACTGAAATTGAAAAAATTTAGCCAATTTTTAAAACATTGATCTAAATTTAGGCTTGATTGCTACATAAAATAGACTTCGCTTGCCATATGGAATTGAACTTGAATTATTCGATAAATATAGACTTAATTTGTTATGTGAAAGTCGACTTTTGTTAATCATATGAAAGTGAGGTTAAATTGCCACTTAAGTGTGGGCTCAGATGCCATATAGAATGGACTTTACCTGCCACATGGAAGTAGACTTGATTGGCCATATGAAAGCAAATTTGAATTGTTAGGTAAATATGGACTTGATCACCACATAAGATGGATTTTAATTTGCCCTATAGAAATGACCTTAAATTGCCATATAAATACAAGCTTGGTCATTACACAAAATTGATTTTGTTTGTCACATAAGTGAACTTCATTTCCTATGTAGATGTGGGCTTCATCGCCATACAAGATGGACTTTGTTTACTATATGGAAATAGACTTTATTTGTCATAACAATGTATGCTTCCATTCCTAAATTCAACTTAGGGCAATGGCAGGCAAGGGTGGTCGAGGGAATTTGACTCCACCATCTGTCATCAATGACAATCCTTGTATTCTAAAGAGCATTGTACGTGGTCAAAAACTTGCTTTTGCCTATTGTCAATCTTTGGTGGACTCATACCCTAGTTTGTGCCAATAGACTCTCAACTTTATTATCGAGGTTTGACATAATAACATTGAGCCTTACTTCCTTGAATGGGTTTGGTCCTTACTCCTTAGGGGACTTAGTCTTTGCCCCTAGGTGAGAGGTCTCTACCCCCTGAATGGGAGGTAAGGAGTTAATCTATGCATATATAGACCTTGATTACCCTTACTGTTATCGTTGGTTGAGGAAAGTGTGCCACAAATCCTTCACTAAGGATGACAGTGTAAGTTGGCGTAGGGGAATTGGTTAATGATAGTTTTCCCTTTTTCAAATGCAAAATCAACCACTAGTTTTTCTCATTTCTTCTTTTATTATGTACCTAAGCTAATTAGGTTTCTACATTTGGAGGTGCAGTCATGTCCCACTGGACATGCTAGAATTTGTGCAGTAAAAAATGACCACCTAGGATAGCGAGAAATCTTAGAGAGCAATCCCAAAATAACAAATAAAAATTTCAGATGATTTAAGCACACAATTAGGTGTAGTAATGTAGCAGTAGTTGTAATAGCATAGTATAAATATAATAGTAGTAGAATAGTAGTAGCAGTAATAATTATAGTATATTTATATTAGTATAATAGTATAGTTATAGTAGTTGTAGTAATAGTAATACTAGTAGTATAGTTGTAACAATAAGAAGATAGTATTATAGTAGTTGTATACTAGTATAGTAGTAGTATAATAGTAGTATCGTAGTTGTCTTGTAGTTGTCTATAGGTACAATAGTATTAGTAGTTGCCCCTAGTAGTAGTAAAATAGTAGTACTTATATAGTACAATAGTATTAGTACTAATAGTAGTATAGTAGTATTATAGTGGTAGTAGTTTAGTGATAGTATAAGTAGTAGAAGTGGTACTAATAGTAAGACAGTAGTATAATAGTAGTAGTATTCTAGTAATATAAAAGTAGTATAGTAGCAATAGTAATAGTATAGTAATATGGTAGTAGTAATATAGAAGTGGTGTATTATTAGTAGTATAATAGCAATATAGTAGTAGTAATAATATAATATAATAACAATACAATAGTAGCAACAATAGTGGTATAGTAGTAGTACTATTATAGTATACTAGCAATAAGTAGTCATAATAATAGTAGTATAGTAGCAGTATAGTTGTAGTGATAGTATATTAGTAGCAATATTAGTAGTATGGTAATAGTAGTAATAATATAGTAGCAATCATAGTAGTAGTATAATATTAATATGCTATAGTAGTATAGTAGTAGTATAACATTCTATTAGTACTAATAGTGGTAGTAGTATAGCAATAGTAGTTGTTGTAATTGCATAGTATAGTAGTAATATAGTAATAATAGCAATGCAGTATTAATATTGTAGTGGTATTATAGTAGTATGGTGGTAGTAGTAGTAGTAGATGAGAATAGTAAGTAATATAGTCGCAGTATGATAGTAGTCGTAGTATAGTAGTAGTATTTGTATAGTATTATTATAGTAGCAGTAGAAGTATACTAGCATAGTATAGTAGAATGGGATACTAGTATAATAGTAGCAGTAGTAAAATAGTGTTATAGTAACATATTTTAGTAGTATGGTATAGTGGTATAGTGGTAGTATAATAGTAGAAGCATATTACTATATTAGTAATTATAGTTGCAATAGTAGTAATATGCTACTATTATGATAGTACTATAGTAAAAGTATACTAGTAGTATAGTTGTATTAGTAGTAACATTAATATAATAATAGTAGTGGTAATAGTAATCTAGTAAAAGAAGTAGTTGTATGAAAGTAGTGGTATATTATTATAGTGACAGTATAGTAATATAGTATTAGTATAGTAGTAGTAACACTACTAGTATTAGTACTAGTATTGTAGTAGCGTAATACTAGAAGCATAATTATAGTAATATTATAGTATATTAGTACTCGTAGTAGTACTAGTAGAGCAATAGCAATATTCTAGTAGTACAATAGTAATATGTTGTTAAAGGCAGTAATAGTATTAGTATTAGTATAGTAGTACTAGTATATTAGAAGTATAGTTGTAGTATAATAATAGCGTGATTATTATAGTATAATAGATGTAGTAATGGTAGTATTAGTATAGTACTCGAAGTATAGTGGTAGTATAATAATACTGTAGCAGTAGTACAATATTATACTAATAGTAGTACAGTAGTATTATATTATAATAATAATATTAGCAATAGTAAGATAGTAGTAATAGTAGCAGTACAATAGTAGTAGTAGTATAGTAGTAGTAGCACAATAGTTCTATAGCATAATAGTAGCACTAGTAGTAATATGTATGTATTAGTAGTAGTATAATAGTAGTAGTTGTGTAGTAGTTTCGTAGTATAGTATAGTAATATAGTGTAGTATTATAGTAGTAGTGATAGTATAGTAAAAATAGTATTAGTAGTGCTAATAGTAGTAGTAATATAGTAGTAATAATATAGTGTTAGTAGTTATTATTTTTATTGTTGTAGCAGTAGTTGTACTATAGTAATAGTAGTATAGTACTATAGTAGTAGTAAGTTGCGGCTATAGTAATAGTACAGTAATAATATAGTAATATACTAGTAGTATATTATTATAGTTGTACAAGTATTAGTAGTAGTATAATATTAGTAGTAATAGTAATATAGTAGTAGCAGTATATTGTTATGGTAGTAATAATAGTAAAAGAAGTAGTAATATAATTGTAGTAACATCACTAATATAGTACTCGTAATAATAATACTATTATAGCAATAATTGTAGTATAGTAGTATTATAGTATTATAGTCATAGTATGGTAGAAGTTTGGTAGTAGAAGTAGCAGTAGTTTTGAAACTAGTATTGTTTTAGCATATTAGTTATGCTATAAAAGTAGTATAGTAAAAGTAGTAGTAGCAATATAAAAATAGGAGTCGCATGACAATATAGTAATAGTATAACAGTAGTAATTTAGTATAATAGTACTACTAGTAGTAGTAATATAATTATCGTAGTATTAGTGAAGTAGCAATAATAGTATAATTATTGTAGTATAGTTGTAATATTGTAATATAGTAGTAGTATCAGTAGTGGCTATAGTACTATAGTTGTAATAGTGATATTAATACTATATTAGTAGAATTCATATGATAGCAATACTTATATATCAGTAGTAGTAGTTGTATGGATAATAGCATAGTGGTAGTTGTTGTAATAGTAATTATGATAATATACTACTATTGGTAATACAATAGTAATATAACAATAGAGATGGTATAACAACAATAATATAGTAATATAATTATACTAGTAGTATACCTTAAGCATCGGATTGGTAGTTGTACTGACCTCTCCTATTTGAGAGGTCATTGAAGTAGTATACCTCAAGCATTGGATTGGTGGTTTACTAACCTCTTCTATTTGAGAGGTCACTGGTTTGAACTTGGCTTAAAGCACAACTTTAGTGGCAAACTCCAGTTGCTTAAAAAAAAAATTATATCAGTAGTATAGTTATGGTATAAGAGTAGTATTCAAAGTATAGTGGTACTATAGTAGTTGAAATATATTACTAATACTAGTATAGTAGTATATTATAATAGTATTAAAGTAGTAGCAGTAGTACTATGGTCATAGTATAGTTGAGGTGGTAGCATAGTAGTATAGTATAATACTATAGTAGTAGTAATAGTATAATAGTAATATACTTATGTAGGACAATCACATAGTATTTTACTATAGTAGTAGTATAGTATATTAGTGCTATTAACAGTTCTATTATACCAGCACTAGTAGTTGTTGAAGTATAGTATAGTTGTAATATAGTAGTAGTAGTCTTAGCATAGTAGTTATATATTAGTAGTAGTATTGTGTCAACAGTAATCGAGGTAGTGGTATAGTATACAAGCAATATAGTAGAAGTAGCATTAGTATAGTTATTATATAATAAAAATAGTACTATAAAAATATAATGTAGTAGTACAATATAGTAATATTGTAGTAGTATATTATGATATTATACTAGTAGTATAGCGTAGTATTTGTACTAGTTGTAGAAGTAATAGTATAATAGTTGTAGTAGTAGCAATAGCATTGTAACAGTAGCGTACTCGTATAGTAGCAAAAGTTGTAGTAGTAATATAGTAGCATTAGCATATTCTTATTATAGTAAGAGTAGTAGTAGTAGCAGTAGTATAGTAGTAGTAAATTGTATAGTAGTTGTATAGTAGTAGTGGTCAGAGTAGTAGTAGTCATATAATAGTAGTATAGGGCTACTAGTAATAGTAGTAGTTGTTGTAAAAATTGTTATGGGATAATAGTGGTCAATTTGGACTAAAGGTCAGTCTGCAAGCTCATGTAAAAGTCTATTCAGATGAAAGACCAGCATGTGGGACTCCCTTGAAAGTCCAATTGGTTTAGTGTTCACCCGTGGGCTCATCCGAAAATCAAACTCATACTAAAGGCTAGCCTGTGGGCATGTTTAAATGTAAATCGACTAAAGGATAGCTTGAGGGCTTGCCTAAAAGTTTAATTCAATTATTGGCTAGGCAATGGGTAGCCTAAAAGCCAAAGCAACTGAAAATCAGCTTGTAGGCTTATCCAAAGTCATTATGATTGTCTTAGAGCTCTCAAACCAAAATAAAATTGACAGACATAAATTGTTTAAATGGTTCAACCACATTAGACTCAATAGTTTGGCTGAAACAAACAAACCAAAACAAAGTGACTTGAGCAAAGCACCAAATGGAGTTGAATGGATTAAAACGAATGGACTAAAACTAGCCCAAATGAGTAGAAAAGCTCTCTGCCAGCTGATCAACTGGTCATACTCAACCATGATTAATTAATTTGAGAAAAAACACATGGTTTACGCAAAGAGAATACCCTCACTTTGTAATTTAAGAAATTTAAATTCAGAATCATGAAAATTATGAAAATAAGAGAGAAAGAGGGAAGGGCTTGATACCTGCCGTTGCCCCACTCTTGTGCACTTGAAATATGACTAGATGGACCTTAATTTGATCCTTGTTGGATGTTTATAATTTAACTTGATTTTAGGGTGTGGCTGACTGTCTTGGTTTGCATTAGTAGACCCTTTTAAGATCTGAAGTTCACTGACTATATTATGCTTTTTGTCAGTTGGCTTCTTTTGATTTTTGATTTGATAATTGATGGCCTCTTTGGCATGTTGTCAATTAAGTTTGAAGCATTGTTAATGGCTTTTGAGCACATGTTGGCTTAGCTTTAAAGTGTGGCAAACGACTTCAAATGTGTTATCTATTGACTTCTTTCAAACATGGCACCTAGCTAGCGAGTTCAAGGTTGCCTTCAATTCAATTTGGTTTGAAATGGACTATGGTATTGGTTGATGCTGACCATTTCTATTTGATGATAAATAGCTTTCATTATATCTGAAGTGTCACCAATGGGTTTGACCTTATATTGGATGAGCTTGAAGTATGTCTGATGAATTAATGCATAATGCTAGTTGACTTCTTTTGAACAAGTTTTTTGGTTGACTAATTAAGTGATTTTAAGCCTACCTTTAGTTCGATTTGAAATGGTTAGCAATTTTGGACTATGTCGACCATTTCTGATTTAGTTATCGATTATGTTTGAAGCATTGCCAATGACTTTTGAGTGTGTGTTAGCTTAGCTTCGAAGTGTGGTTAATAATTTTAAGCGTGTTATCAGTTGACCACCTTCAAATATGGCATAAGACTGATTGACTAAGTGAGTTCAAGTTTGCCTTGGGTTTTATTCAATTTGAGAAAATTATTGGTATCCTTGGCTTGCGCTAATCATCTTCAATTAGAAAATCAGTAGCCCAATTAGCATGTTGTCGATAAACTTTGAGGTGTTGCCGACAACTTTGAGCATGTTGTAGATTTAATCTATGATCCAACCCTGATTAGGTTCTTGTTGGATCTTGGTTCGATACGATAATAGATTTGGGTTCCACCTAAGTTGTACCCTTACTAGGTTCAGGTTTGAGCCTTAATAGATAGGTTCAAGTTCAAGATGATTTCATTCAATGTTGTTTTGGTTTAAGTTCAACCTAATTTTGGTTTGGGTTTGACTTGGTTTAAGTTAGGGGTGACCTGGTTCTATTTCAGGTGTAACCTAGTGTAGAGCAAAAATCATCAACCTGGGACGGTCATGACCCTATGAAGAAATCTTGAAATAACAAATAAAAAATATATGTTGGTTTAAGTGTGCAATCAAGTGTTGTGAGAACATGACTTATCAATAGGTGCAAGCTCCTACTGTTAATTACTTTGATAGTTGTTAGGAACCTTCTAAAGTGAGGAACCTAGTTAATAAAATAGAGACATGAAAGGGAGAAATATGAGTGATTGATTTGAGAAAAGGTGTGCGTGGTATAAGCTAGGGCATACTATCACATTACACTCTAAGGACTTTAAATATACAATAATGAATGACATGAAATAAGTATGGGGATGAGAAAAGCTTGATGCTCACCGCTACCCCGCTTCCATGTTCTAGACCGAATTGAACATGACTCAGATAGATGCTTGATTTGATAATTGGTAGATGTCAATGACTTGGCTTGGTTTCAATGTGTGACTGACTATCTTGGCTTATGTTAGTTGACCCCATTAAGAGTTTGAGTTTTACTGATGACTTTCTATTTGTTGTCAGTTAACTTCTATTGATTCTTGACTTGCAAAAATAATTAATGGTCTTAGCTTATGCTAATTATTTTTAATTTAATAATAAATAGTCTCTTGGTGTGTTGTTAATTAGGTTTGAAGCATCACCATTGCTTTTCGAGTTGGTTTAGCTTCGAAGCATCGCTGATGACTTTAAGCATATTATCAGTTGACTTCGTTTGATAATTGATGGCCTCCTTGGCATGTTGTCGATTAGGTTTGAGATGTCACCAATGGCTTTTAGGATTTGTTTAGCATGAAAGCATAGCTAATGACTTTAAGCATGTTATTGGTTGACTTTGTTCGATAGTTGACAACCTAATTAGCATGTTGGCAATTGAGTTTGAGGCATCACCAATGGCTTTTTGAGTTAGCTTAGCCAAGAACATTCAATAGCTTTTGGGATTGGATTAGCTCTGATGTGTGGCTTGACTTAGTTTTGAGTTCTATTCGAACTTGTTGTGGTTTAGATCAAATGAGAGTTCTATTCAAACTTATTGTGAGTTCAAATATGGTTTGACTCAATTTTAGGTTCCATTTGAACTTATTTTGGTTTGACTCAATTTAGAGTTCTCTTTGAACTTGTTGTGGCTTGGCTCAATTTAGAGTTCTATTTGAACATGTTGTGGTTTAGTTCAAATGCCATTTGACTCAATTTTGAGTTCTATTCAAACTTGTTTTGGTGTACTTGAAATGTAGTTTGACTCAATTTCAAGTTCTATTCAAACTACGGGTGGTTGTGGTTTGACTCAATTCAAAATTCTATTTGAACTTATTATCATTTAACTCAAATGTGGTTTGACTTAATTTAGTGTTCGATTTAAACATATTGTAGTTTTGTTAGAATGTGATATAACTCAATTTAATGTTCCAATCAAACTTGTTATGATTTAGTTTGAATGTTATTTGGCTCTATTTAGTGTTCTATTTGAACTTGTTGTGGTTTAGTTTGAATATGGTTTGACTAAATTTAGAGTTTTATTCAAATTTTTTGTGGTTTAGTTTGAAAGTTATATGATTTAGTTTGATTTTAGTTTGAATTTATTGTGATTTGACTTAATTAGTGTTCAGTTTGGATTTGTTTTGATTTATTTAGAATATTGTTTGACTCAATTGGAGTTCAATTCAAACATGTTTTGATTCAAGATTAACTCAATTCCAATTGGAATTAACCAAGGCTTGGACCAATCACTTGACCCAATTATGGTTGAATTTGAACCTAGGTCATCAGTTTTTCCACTAACAGGGATGAGCAGTTGGCGTACAAGTCGACCGACCAAAATGGGTGTCATTTTAGGTTCAATAGAAATAGACGACTGGCTCAGAAACTGGTTATCTGATAGATAGCATTCTTTTCCTATTTAATTAGAATCGGATGATTTGTTGGGGTACTGGTCATCTAATAGAGAACTTGTAATTTCTTGGTTCACCAAAATCGGTCAACCGGTTGAGGGTATCATCCAACTAGGAGAACTTTGCTAGTTATGGTTGTGTATGATCGGTCGATCAGCCAGTAGAGAGCTATCTACACATTTAGACTAGATTCAGTCTACTTATTTTTATCCATTCATATTCATTTGTTGCTTTATTCGAGTCACTTTGGTTTGGTTTATTTGTTTTAGCCAAACTAACTTGAGTTCAATATGGTTAAGCCATTAAAGCAATTTATGTTTATCAATTTTATTTTGGTTTGAGAGCCCTCAGACTATTATAATGATTTTGATGAGCTTGCAGGCTGAGATTAAGTTACTTTAGCTTTTAGGCTACTTGCAGCCTATCCATTAGTTGATTTAGACTTTCAGCCAAGCTCACATACTGTCCTTTAGCTTATTAAACTTTTAGGTATGCTCGTAGCCTTTAATAAGAATTTGATTTTCGAATGAGTCTCCAGGCCCTTAGCTTATCGGACATTCAAGGGAGCTGCACAAGCTGGCCTTTCATCTAAATAGACTTTTAAGTGAGCTCGCAAGCTGACCTTTAGTCCGAATTGGCCACTATTATACAATAATAATTATCACTATTACTGATACTATGCGACTATCATATACTACTACTACTATATCACTACTATATGATAGCTATATAATTTACTATAATTATACTACTACTACAACCACTACTCCTATTACAATATAAATATGCTACTGCTAGTATACTACTACAACTTTTAGTATTATATGAGTATGCTACTACTACAATACTACCACTACTACAACTATTATACTATTACTTCTACTACAAATACAAGTATTATGCTATACTATTACAATATTACTATATTGTACTACTATAGTATATTTTTGTACTACTATTATTATTATACAATAACTATATTAATATTAATTTTAATATATTGATAGCATTTGATACCACTACCTCGACTACTACTAATACAATACAACTACTATTATATAACTACTATATTAATGTTATTACTACTATATTATTACTATAGTATATTACAACTACTACTAGTATAATACAACTCATATTAGTAATACTATACTATACTACTGCTATAGAAAAATACTATGTTGTTGTACTATATAACTATATTGCTATTATACTATTATACTATATTACTATACCACCACTACTACTATACTACTATCATACTACTACTGCTAGTACTTTACTACCACTATAGTGTATTACTATACTAGTATTAGTAGTATACATCTACAATTATACTACTACTATATTACTAATACTACTACAACTATACTACAGATATAAATTTTTTTAGCAACTGGGATTTACCACTAAAGTTGTACATTAAGCAAATATAGAAGAGATTAGTACAACCACTAAGTCAATACTTCAAGTATACTACTAGAACAATTATACTACCATACTACTACTGTTATATTATTTCAACTTCTGCATTGCTATTATACTACTAATAGTAGTATACTAGCATAATTACTATTACAATAACTACTACTATACTACTAACATACTTCTACTACTATTCATATGCAAGTACTACTAGTATATGACTTCTACTAATATAGTACCAATATTACAATTACAACTATAGTACCACTACCACTACTAATACTACTGCTATATTACTATATTATAACTATATTTCAATAACTATACTATTATTGTTACTTCACTAATACTACTATAATTATATTAATACTAGTAGTAGTACTATTATACTAAACTACTACTATACTATTACTACTATATTGTAATATAATTCCTATTTCTATATTACTACTATTACTACTACTTTTACTATACCACTACTATAACACGACTAATATTCTATTATTGTACTAGTATAAATACTACTACTACTTCTACTACCATATTCCACTATAAAAAGAGTATACTGTTATTATACCACAATTATTGTTATAATAGTATTATTATTATTATTACTATATTAGTACTGCTGCTACAACTATATTACTGCTACTTTACTATTATTACTACCATAAAAATATGCAACTACTAATATTATATAACTAATAATACTTATACTGCTACAATATTATACTACTACTATATTTGTATACTACCACTGTACTATTACTATAACTATAACTTACTACTACTATAGTAATATACTATTGTTATTGTATTACAACTACTGCTACAATAACAAAAATAACAACAACTACTATATTAATACTACTACAAATATACCCTTATTGATACTATACTACCATACTATACTACTGTACTATATTACGATATTATGATACAACTAATACAACTATACTAATACTAATATAAATAAATTACCTCTAGTGTTACTATTATACTATAGAACTATTATTCTACTGTTGGTATACTGCTACTAACACTGTACTACTACTATTACTATTGTATTACTACTGCTAACACTATTATTATACTATATTACAACCGTATTACTACTACACAACTGCTACTATATTATCACTATATTACTAGTATTATACTAATTCTACAGCTAATATGGTACTATTATACTAATATTATAACTACCATTGCTTTTAGTCATATATTGCTACTATACTACTATAATATTGCTATTAATATATTAGTACTACAATGAGTACTACCATATTATAATTTACTACTATAGTTTTGCTATCATACTAGTACGACTATACTACTAATATCACTATTAGTAATTCTACTATACTACGATTATGCGACTGGTGTTATACTACTACAATACTATTACTAATACTACTAGTGTTACTACTATTATAATACTACTATACTAACACCGTATTACTATACTACCATTATAATAATATACTACTACTACTATATTACTATTATTATTACTAAATTGCTATTATAATTATTATTACTATATTAATGATATTGCTAGTACTAATATATTACTATTATACTATTACAATAGTACTACTATTGCTACCGCTATTACTACTATAATAATGTACTTCTACTATTATATTATATTACTATAAAATTATTTTACTACTATTACTATTATATTACTATACCATTCTACTATACTATACTAGTATATTTCTACTACTACTATAATAATACTATACTAATAGTGTTATTGTATTATGACTACTATTATATTATTACTGTACTACTACTACTATTCTATGACTATTACTATTAGTACCACCACCATACTACTATACTGCCAGTACAATCAATATAGTACTACCTCTATTACTAGTACTACTATTATAGTAGACTACTGCTATACTACTATATTATATTACTAGTACTACTATACTACTATATTATACTTCTTTAATACTACTATACTATCACTACAATACTAATATTATACTATGACTACTATATTACTAGTATAATACATACTTCTTTAATACTACTATACTATCACTACAATACTAATATTATACTATGACTACTATATTACTAGTATAATATACTACTACTATATTACTACTATACTATACTGTTGGAACTACTGCTATTGTTATACTACTATTACTATTAACACTACTAGTTTGCTATACTACTACTACAACTGCTAATATATTATTACTATAACTACTATACTACTAATACTATTGCTATATACTATTGCCAAGGTTTTCGGTTTCGATTTCGGTTTCGGTTTCGGGACCGGCCGAAACCGATACGTTTCGGCCATTTCGGTTTCGGCCGAAAGAATTTTTTAAATTATTAATTGGGCGTTGACCAGAGTTTGACTATAATTTGACTGTACTTTGACTTCAAATTAAAAATACGATAAAATATTAGAAAAAATTTGAAAAAATTTGGAAAATTATGAATGAATTTATATTTAATTTTACAATAATTTCAAATAATATTTAAGCTAATTAAAATTAATTTTGATAGTTAGTCACTGATATTGTCTAGTTTTAATATATATTAGTGTATTAAAAAAACATACAAGAAATAATATGAATATAATTAAAATTTAAAAATTAACATAAGCAAATTTAACTTTTCATTAAAATGTATTTCACACATACATAATTTATAAAGTCTAAGATAATACAACTAATCATCATAGTCATCATCGGTTGAGTTTGGAACATCTGGGTGTGGAATTACAAATTCAGTACCTGGATGATCCGGACGAGCATTTGTAGGCATACGAGCCAGAACAACTAGCTTAGTGCAATCTCGTGGCAGTGGTTCTGGAGTATAACCATACATCGAAGGTCCAAAATGAAAATGATAACCATATTGATTGACAACACATAGTAAAAGTGGTCCAATAACCCATGAAAAATAAATATCACACTGTGCGAAGTGCTCAGGGAAAATTGCGGCAAGACGCTGATTGATAGCATGAAGTGAACCTTGTTGAGAGGGCAGATAAATTTGATCATTGACTCTTCCACGGTCTTGTAATGTCTGCTCAATTAAGGCTTGTCCAAGTAGATCATATGCCGAA
Organism: Trichopus zeylanicus subsp. travancoricus; assembly: GCA_005019695.1. NCBI lineage: Eukaryota > Viridiplantae > Streptophyta > Magnoliopsida > Dioscoreales > Dioscoreaceae > Trichopus > Trichopus zeylanicus. The sequence goes on from RXID01014431.1 coordinate 1,093,580, forward strand.
TATGGAATAATTCTACGCTAAAATATAAGTTTTTGACGAAGAATTGACATAATTATTCTTCCTGCTTGCAGTGTCACTTGGTCTGGAACTGTAATATAATCATCCGGATTTGCCATTATCTGTTTCAAAAATAATTATCTTATAATTGTTAGTATTTATGAACATAAAATAGATTACAATAAATATGTCAGAAGGAAAAGATTACAATAAATTGTCGTAACGAAATAGATAAATTATCATGCGATAAAATAAACTATATAGACATTAAATTTAAATGTCATAAAATTACAATAAGATATTAATTTAAGACAATGATGAAAACATCATTTCATACATGATATAAATCCAAGTCTCATAACCACATGCTATTCCGAGGTGGATCTTGGAGAGATTGATCTTCTTGATCACCATACTCATCAATACGATGGCGTTGTGATCGATAGTATTGTTCAGCATGCGGATAGTAGGAAGTGGTCTGGTCTTGCATTGACTGATGATATCCTGGATTGTATGAAGACATCTCGCTCTGATAACTGTCATAGTAGGTATAGCTCGCATTATCTGTTGGACCTTGATTAACATCTTGCCCACCATGCGAATTATATGGATATTGTGGCATATAACCACCATATAAATTAGAGTCAAAAAAATCATTTACTCCATTCTGTGGAATAGATGAAGATGAGCCGTCATCTTGTGATTGTTGAAAATGGGCGTCACCAGCTGTACCACCATTGCTACTATCACTTGTATCAAAAGTATTCTGCGTATTGTCAGCTTCCTCTTCCACTTCTTCATCTAAGAGATGACGAATAGCTTCTTGTGTATCAGGATGATTTAAGACAGGTTCTTCTCTTTCTCGAATCCACTCTATCAAAGGATCATCATCTTCGAATATGGCAGACAAGTCGATTACCTCATCCTCTGGTGATCTTCTCCTCTGTAAGTTTCGCGCTCTTAAACGCATGTTATAATGGCAGAAAACAAGTTTCTCCAATTTTTCCATTTTAAGTCTGTTTCTAGTCTTCGTATGGATCAATCCAAAAGTTGTCAAATTCCTCTCACATTGTGAACTTGAAACAGTTTGACTTAAAATTCTGATGGCTATCTTTGCAAGATTAGGTGCTGCATGCCGCCCGTAGATACTCTACCATCTAGCTGTAATTTATGAGACAAAATTATTAATAACTTGATATAAATTGAATTAGCAAATATGTATAATTATTGAATATCAACTATACCAGGAGTATCACCCCTAATAGCTACAATTGCTTGTTGTGTGCCGAAGTCCTTGACTTTATTTTTGAAATCGTCAGTCTGTGTAATGAGCGTACTCAAGTTAAGAACTTTCTTAATTATGTAAAAAATATTTAATACATAATTTACCTCGCGCAATGCCAATATTCTTGTTCTCATATCTGGCTCTATCCGCTCGATTACATTTCATAGCTTTTCGAGAATGGTATTACTATTGTTGACCTCATCGCCATATTGAAATATTGGATTCAGAAAGTACCCTACAAGATGATTAAATATGAATCAACAATAATATCATTATAACTCAGTAAAGTGCTATAAAATGACTCTTTACTCAATTACCTGCAGCATGAATATCTTTCGATAATGTTTTGTCCCAACGATGATCAATAATCTTCTCCCATTTGCGAGATTCAATTGTTCCTATATGTCGTCTTATTTGCAATTTTGCTCGTTCTATTGCTTCATATAAGAACCCCATCTGCGAATGATCATCTGAGTCAACAATTCGAAGCACTTTAACTAATGGACTGAAGATTCCTATTACTTTTTCAACTGATTCCCAAAAACTTTCGTCTATGACTTGATTGTAGAATTTTTCAGAAAGTATTTTCTCGGACCGTTTCAACCTCAAATAATGTGCATCATATTCTTCACTGGTAAATAATCTCTTCAGTGCCTGCCGGTGAGTATACAGGGAATCCAATGAGATAAATTGTGTAGCAAACCGAGTAATGCCTGGCCTGATAATCTCTCGTCCTCGTGTTTCCTTTCTCATCAGTTCAAGACACCAAGCATGGTTATAAATAAATGATGTCAACTTCTGGCCCTGCTCAACCACTTTTCTAATATCAGGTTCTTTACCCATATCCTTCAGCATTAAGTCAATAGAGTGAGCTGCACAAGGTGTCCAGAAAAGATGTTTTCTTTTTTGCATTAACTTTTTCCCAGCATATACCAGCGGAGCTGCATTATCAGTCACGACTTGTACCACTCTTGATTCCCCAATCTCCTCAATGACACTATCAATCAGATGATATAAGAAATTACCAGTCTTCGACTCCCCTGTTGTGTCAACTGACTTGAGGAAAACGGTCCCTTCAGGACAATATACTAAAAAATTTATCAAATCTTTACTATTTTGTGTCTTCCATCCATCACACATCAAGGTACACCCAAATTCATCCCAATATTTATAGAAGGTCTGGATAAATGCATTCATCTCTTCAATTTCAAGATTCAGATACTTTTCAGAAATTTCACGAGAACTTGGTGGAGGAACTCCTGGGCCAACCTCTTGAGCGGCACGTATCATTCCATGATAGTAACTTCCATCTGCTAAATGAAATGGAACATGGTTGTAGAAAAAAAATTTTGATACTGCCCTACCCAACCACTGTTTTGCCTTCCGAAAACCAGTTGATGCTGTTCTCAAATTTATTTGAGTATCATCTCTTGGTTTCAGTAGAAATGGGTTAATTGGAGAAATATTTATAGATCCGATGTTAGGAAGTTGAAAATCTCCTCTTACTCCTGAAGGGGCAGGTGTGCGTCGCGATGTACGTGGCTCTCTGAAACTAGTAGTTCGATGATCCCGAATTGTGCCGGAAGTGCCAGTACCACCTCGAGTTTCCTCGTACAATCTTCGACTTTCGCGAAGAACTTCCTGAACCTCAGAATCATCATCTTCTTCATCAGAAATTTGTCGGGGATATGGATTAGGGAGGTTGAGAAGTTCATGCTCAAAACGTGATTTTTTGGCCTTCTACTTTCTTCTATTTTCTCTGTCGGTTTGGACTATTGCCCGAAATGTTTGTCTCACTTCATTCGGGACTTTGTCGCATGGCCGAACTGAGCCGGTGACTCCTCCTAAATGCTCTTTCAATCTTGTAATTCCAGAACTAAGCACACGACCACACCATTTGCAATGAACTGTACGATTTTCTGTACTTATTGATTCACAGTGTTGCCATGCAATATCGTCATCGCGAGGCGTGTTTTGCCTTGGAGCCATATGCAATACAGTAGTAGCAGTGACAGAAGAAAATTTACCTATGATTAATGAAAAAACTCTATTTTCACAATACGTAATTTAAGAAATTATTCAAAAATAACTAATGTACACAACAATAAATTACTTTATATTTAGGATTTAAGTTTTAGGGTTTACGATTTACTAACCTATTTCTTGATTTATTATCTAATTTTCACGTTAATTTAATCCATAATACGTAATACATAATTTAATACGTAAATTAATACATAGTACGTAATTTAATACATAATTTAATATTTAATATATAATGTACGACGTAATAGATAATTTAATACATATTAGATAATGTAATACAAAATTGAATACAAATTACAAAATTTACTATTTAATACATAATTTAATATGCAATATATAATTTAATACATAATACATAATTTTATATGTAATAAATACGACATAATTTAATACATAATTTTATAGCAAAATTAATACATAAACATATTTTAGTACATAAATTAATACGTAATACATAATATATAATTTAATACGTAATACATACTACAAAATTTAATACATATTTTAGTATATAATTTAATACGAAATAAATATTTTAATACAAAATACGTAATTTAATACACAATATATTATTTATTTCATAAATTCAATATACAACTTAATACATACTACATAATTGAATATATATTCTAATACAAAATATGTAATTGAATACATAATTTAATCCATACATTAATATTTTTTTAATATATTTTAATACGAAAATACATGTAATTTAATACATAATTAAAATAATTTACTAATTTAATAATTTAATAATTTAATAATTTAATACGTAATTTACATAATTTAATAATTTACTATTTTGTCATATACTTAATTTAATATTTTACTATGTAACTTTAATAATTTAATAATTTAATAATTTAATACGTATTTTAAGCAGCAAATCTAACTTAATTTTGGATAATTGATCATATCACTGTTTCAATTAAGTAGATACATAATGCGCATAATGCAAATTGAGCAAATCCATAGAAACAAATAATTTAATCTTCCTGTTTCAGTTCAATTCTCAAGTCTCAACATACAGTTCAATTCTCAAGTCTCAACATATATACTATATCTGATACATCAAGTAGAACAAACAAAAAGAAAAAATTATGATACATCAATTTATGATAACAGAAAATTTCATACCTCTGCAACTGAAATTGGCGATTTACAGCAGAACACAAATGAAATCGTCTGCTCTTACAGACTTACATTAAGTATATATAAGCCCCATGACCCAGCCGAAACCCGTGATTCACGGGCATTAATCAAAGCTAATTAACGTGATTCACGGCCAAATCACAGTTAATCAGCCCATACCAACCGACCAACCGACCAACCGACCAACACCTCCCCGTGATTCCCGGGAAAAAAAAGCAAAAGCAGCACAGTAAACTGTGATTAACTTAATTAAACGTGATTAATTAAATAAAACTAACCAGTTAAACCCTAAACCGAACTGCGCTCGCGGGGGCAACGATCATCGCCGGCCGACCTGCGCTCGAGGGGGGAGCTGCGCTCAGCGGCCGAGCTGCCCTCGCCGGCGGAGCTGCCGGAGATGTCGGGCTGTTGAGCTCGCCGGAGATGCCGGAGATGCCGCGCGGGGATGCCGGAGATGCGGGAGATGCCGGTTTCGAGCCCTGACCTCGCCGTGGGCGCCGTGGGTGAGCTGCGGTCGGCCCAAGTGCGCTGAGGATGCCGCCGGCGTGCTGAGCTCGCCCCACGCGCGCTGCGCTCGCCATGCACGCGCCGAGCTCGCCATGCACGCGCCCTGCGCTCGCCACCGACGGCCTGCGCTCCCTGCGTCCGGCCCGCGAGGCCTGCGGCTGCCCTGACCGCCCTGTGCTCGCCCCGCGCGTGCTGAGCTCGCCGCCGGCGCACTCAGCTCGCCCTGCGCGCGCTGCGGTCGCCCCGCACACGCTGAGCTCGCCCCGCGCACGCTGCGGTCTGCGGCGAGCTCGCGCCGCGAGCTCGCCCACGCGCGCTGCGGTCGCCCCGCACACGCGAGCTCGCCCCGCGCACGCTGCGGTCTCCGCGAGCGCGCTGAGCTCGCCGC
>RXID01014432.1:2500-37500 GCA_005019695.1 Trichopus zeylanicus subsp. travancoricus
TATTAAGCTAGCCATACACTTCACATGTTTCTAGTGATTCACATGGCATCATCAAATGATACAAGTCTTGGATAATAATCTACAACACACTAGAATGCCCTTGTTGATGATCCTTTACTCCGACAACATCTAGGGTTCCCCGAACAATGTGATATCTCACACCCGGTAAATCTTTAACCCTTCCTCCTCTTACTAATACTATAGAATGTTCTTGTAAATTATGGCCAATACCGGGTATATAAGTAGTGATTTCAAATCCAAAGGTTAATCATACTTCGGCAACTTTACGTAAGGCAAAGTTTGATTTTTTGGGGGGTGATAGTGGAAAAGTTGACAGATAAGTCACTCTTACTGTCACTCTACAGAACCGTACATGAGATTTTTGCCTCATATAGCTCCTCATTCAATTCTTTCGAAGTAATTGGATCCTTTTCCTCATTTGTGAGAATCTCCTCCCTTCTCCCATTCTATCTCAAAGAGTAACTAAGACTAATTTAGTCAGGTTTTCATGTTCCAATTGAACACTTTCCATTTATAATCAAAGGAGAAGATTATTCTTTTTACTAAACATAACGTATGCGGATCAAATCACGATCTTATACTTTATAATAAGATAATAAGAATAAGAGATCTTTCTCGATCAATCTCCTTGCCCCTCATTCATCAAGAATCAGAAAGATCCTTTTCGAGTTTGAATTTGTTCATTTGGAATCTAGGATCTTCTATCTTCTACTTAATTTATTTATATTTACTTCTATTTTTTGGTTTATTCCTTATTTCATTTTGATTTTATTTCCCTCTATTTTTATTCCCTTCCATCATTCCTTAAGTTCCATAAATTTGTTAATCCTATAGAATCTGACCCATTTTCTCATCGAGCAAAGGGTACGAAATAAATCAGATTGATTTTTCAATCAAAAGTACTATGTGAAACTTTGGCTTTTTTCCTCTTCCTCTATCCCTATTCCATAGGTACAACATTTGAATCAATAGAGAACCTTTTCTTTTGCATGCATCGATATTATTACATTCCAATTCCTTCCCGATACCTCCCAAGGAAAATCCTGAATTGCATCCAAAATTAACAGGTTGGTGTGAGCTTATCCATGCTGTTATGCACTCTTCAAATAGGAATCCATTTTCTAAAAGATCCTGGCTTTTGTGCTTTGGTGAGTCATCCAAGATCCTTTCAATGACCTATGTTGTGTTGAAGGGATATCTATATGATCCGATCGATTGTGTAAGACCCGCAGTAACAACGGAATTGAGGGAAGTATACAGAAAAGACAATTCTTTTCTATTATATTAGTATTAGTTAGTGATTCTGACTCAGTGAGTCCTTTCTTCTGTGATGAACTATTAGTACTAATCCTACATTTTATTTTGTCTCTGTGAACTGAGGAGAAAGGGGGCTCAGCAGGAAGAGGGTTGTACCTTTAGAGAAGCAAGGGGGTCAACCTTCTTCAAATATACAACATGGATTCTAGCAATAGAGTTGGACCCTCATGTTGATCTGAATGAATCAGTCTTTCGACAAAAGGTTAATCATTGCCAACTAGGCAAGAGAGGATAGCAAGTTACAAATTATGTCGTGGTAGGACATGTATTATTATGAAATTCATAAATGACATAAATTCATAAATGAATAATGGTGAGGTTACCATTATCCTTTTTGTAGTGACAAATCTTGTATGAGTTCCTAAGAAAAGGAATTTGTCCATTTCATTTTTTGAGGTCTCAAAAAAAAAAAAAAAGAAAAAGGGTGTGGAAACGTATAGGAACTCTTGAATGGAAATTGAAAAGAAATGTAGCTCCAATTCCTTTGGAAATTGTAAGATCTTTGGCGCAAGAAGAAGGGGTGATCCGTATCATCTTGACTTGGTTCTGCGTCCCCTCTTTTTTTAACAATACCGAGTCAGGTTCTTTTCCTACTAGTATTGAATAAAACATGCTGAACAAAATCTTCTTCATGTAAAACAAAACCTACTCGATTTAGATCAGGAAAATCGTATGAATTTTATGAAACCATGTGCTATGGTTCGAATCTGTAGTCAATATTATTTCAAATAGGAGCAATTGACAATGTGATGTAGGACAACTGCATCCTTTTTACAGTAAAATTAGAGATCCATTCCAAGTGGAATTCCAACTCCAATTAGGATCCGTCAAGATTCATACAGCTACAGTCTGAAGGCCATATCTCCTAAGATATTGATCCAAATCTAGAAAATAACTATCTGTTGGAAAGTTGAGATTGATTCGTACAAGTATCTTATTTATTATTTTGGATAATTCAGACTTTGTATTATTCAAAATTAGGATTTATTTATCAGTCCGAGTCAACAACAGTCCTAGCCCAATAAGGAATCTGCCTTGTCCATGAATGAGGAAGCTATAAGTAATGCAACTATGAATCTCATGGAGAGTTCGATCCTGGCTCAGGATGAATGCTGGCGGCATGCTTAACACATGCAAGTCAGACGGGAAGTGGTGTTTCCAGTGGCGTACGGGTGAGTAATGCATAAGAACCTACCCTTGGGAGGGGAACAACAACTGGAAATGGTTGCTAATACCCCATAGGCTGAGGAGCAAAAGGAGGAATCCACCCGAGGAGGGGCTTGTGTCTGATTAGCTAGTTGGTGAGGCAATAGCTTACCAAGGCGATGATTAGTAGCTAGTCTGAGAGGATGATCAGCCACATTGGGATTGAGACACGGCCCAAACTCTTATGGGAGGATGCAGCGGGGAATTTTTCACAACGGGTGAAAGCTTGATGGAGCAATGCCGCATGGAGGTAGAAGGCCCACGGGTTGTGAACTTCTTTTCTCAGAGAAGAAGCAATGACGATATCTAAGGAATAAACATCGGCTAACTATATGCCAGCAGCCATGGTAAGATAGAAGATGCAAGCGTTATCTAGAATGATTTGGTGTAAAGCATCTGTAGGTGGCTTTTCTAGTTTGCTATCAAATCCTAGGGCTCAACCTTGGATAGGTGGTGGAAACTACCAAGCTGGAGTACGATAGGGGTAGAGGGAATTTTCGGTGGAGCAGTGAAATGCGTAGAGATTGGAAAGAACACCAATGGTGAAAGCACTCTGCTGGGCCAACACTAACACTCAGAGATGAAAGCTAGGGGAGCAAATGGGATTAGATACCCCAGTAGTCCAAGCCATAAATGATGGATACTAGGCACTGTGCATATCGACTTGTGCAGTGCTGTAGCTAACGCATTATGTATCCCTCCTGGGGAGTAAATTAGCAAGAATGAAACTCAAAGGAATTGATAGGGGCCAGCATAAGCGGTGGAGCATGTGGTTTAATTCGATGCAAAGCGAAGAACCTTACCAGGGCTTGACATGCAGTGAATCCTCTTGAAAGAGAGGGGTGCCCTCGGGAACATGGACACAGGTGGTGCATGGCTGTCATTAGCTTGTGCTTTATGGTGTTGCATTAAGTCCCGCAATGAGCACAACCCTCGTGTTTCGTTGCCACCATTGAGTTTGGAACCCTGAACAAACTGTCAGTGATAAGCCAAAGGAAGGTGAGGATGACGTCAAGTCATCATGCCCCTTATGCCCTGGGTGACACACGTGCTACAATGGGTAGGACAAAGGGTTGCAATCCCACAAGGATGAGCTAACTCCAAAAACCCATCCTCAATTTAGATTGCAGGTTGCAACTTGCCTGCATGAAGCCAGAATCGCTAGTAATCGCCTATCAGCCATACGGTGGTGAATTTATTCCCGAGCCTTGTACACACTGCCCATCACACTATGGGAGCTGGCCATGCCCGAAGTCATTACCTTAACCACAAGGATGGGGATGCCGAAGGTGGGGCTAGTGACTGGAGTGAAGTTGTAACAAGGTAGCCATACTAGAAGGTGCAGCTGGATCACCTCCTTTTAGGGAGAGCTAATGATTGTTGGGTATTTTGGTTTGACACTGCTTCACATCCAAAAAGGAGTGAGCTATGTCTAAGCTAAGCTTGAATATGGAAGTCTTCTTTTGTTTCTCGATGGTGAAGTAAGACCAAGCTCATGAGCTTGTTATCCTAGGTCAAAACAAGTTGATAGGATCCCCCTTTTTACATCCCCATGTCCCTCCCGTGTGGCGACAACACGGGGATGTAAAAAGGAAAGAGAGAAATGGGGTTTCTATCACTTTTGGCATAGCAAGCCTCCCAATGGGAAGCCCACACGATGGGCTATTAGCTCAGTGGTAGAGTGCACCCCTGATAATTGCATTGTTGTGCCTGGGCTGTGAGGGCTCTCAGCCACATGGATAGTTCAATGTGCTCATCAGCGCCTGACACGAAAATGTGGATCATCCAAGATACATAGCATGGTGTACTCATCCCATTTGAATCAGAGTTTGAAACCAAACTTCTCCTTAGGAGGATAGATGGGGTGATTCAGGTGAGATCCAATGTAGATCTAACTTTCTATTCACTCATGGGATCCGGGTGGTCTGGGGGGGGGGACCACCATGGCTCCTCTTTTCTTGAGAATCCATACATCCCTTATCAGTGAATGGACAACTATCTCTCAAGCATAGGTTTAGGTTTGGCCTCGATGGGAAATGGAGCACCTAACAATGCATTTTCACAGACCAAGAACTATGAGATCACTCCTTTCATTCTGGGGTGATGGAGGGATCGTGCCGTTCGAGCCTTTTTCATGCTTTCCCGGAGGTCTGGAGAAAGTAGCAATCAATAGGATTTCTCTAATCTTCCCTTCTTGAAAGGAAGAAAAGAACATGAAATTATTTTTCATTTCTTTTGGGACCAGGAGATTGGATTTTGCCATAAGAAGAATGCTTGGTATAAATAACTCACTTCTTGGTCTTCGACCCCCTCAGTCACTACGAGTGCCCCCCGATCAATGCAATGGGATATGTCTATTTATCTATCTCTTGACTCAAAATGGGAGCATGTTTGAAAAAGGATCTTAGAGTGTCTAGGGTTGGACCAGGAGGGTCTCTTAATGCCTTCTTTTTTCTTCCCATCGGAGTTATTTTATAAAGACTTGCCATGGTAAGGGAGAAGGTAAGCACAATTGAAGAATGCAGTACAATGGAGAGCTGTATGCTGTGTTGTGAAAGGATGAATCACTCCCAAAAAAGAATTATTGATTCTTTCCCAATTGGTTGGATCATAGGTGTGATGATTTACTTCACGGGTGAGGTCTATGGTTCAAGTCCAGGATGGCCCAGTTGCACCAGAGCAAAAGGGTAGAAGAGGCATCTGACTCTTTCATGCATACTCCACTTGGGTCGGGGGGATATAGCTTAGTTGGTAGAGCTTCGCTCTTGCAATTGGGTCATTGCGATTATGAGTTGGATGTCTAATTGTCCAGGCGGTAATGATAGTATCTTGTACTTGAACTGGTGGCTCACTTTTTCTAAGAATGGGGAAGAGGACCGAAACATGCCACTGAAAGACTCTACTGAGACAAAAAGAAGGGCTGTCAAGAATGTAGAGGAGGTAGGATGGGTAGTTGGTCAGATCTAGTACAGATCATACATGGATGAGAGTTGGAGTCAGTGGCTCTCCTAGGGTTCCCTCATCTGGGATCCTTGGGGAAGAGGATCAAGTTGGCCCTTACAAATAGCTTGATGCACTCTCTCCCTTCAACCCTTTGAGCAAAATGTGGCAAAAGGAAGGAAAATCCATGGACCGACCCCATTGTCTCCATCCCGTATGAACTACAAGATCACCCCAAGGACACCTTCGACATCCAGGGGTCATGGACTGACCATAGACCCTATTCAATAAGTGGAATGCATTAGCTATCCACTCTCCAGTTGGGCAGTAAGGGTCAGAGAAGGGCAATCACTCATTCTTAAAACTAGCATTCTTAAGACCAAAGAGTTGGGTGGAAAAGGGGGGAGAGCTCTTCATTCTTGTTCTCCTATAGCTGGATTCTCCAAAACCACAATAATCCTTAAAATGGGATTCCAACTCAGCACCTTTTAAGAAGAGTTGCTCTTTGGGGAGCATAGTATGATGAAAGTTGTAAGCTATGTTTGGGGGGGAGTTATTGTCTATCATTGGCCTCTATGGTAGAATCAGTCAAGGAGGCCTGAGAGGTGGTGGTTTACCCTGTAATAGATGTCAGTGGTTTGAGTCCGCTTATCTCCAGCCTGTGAACTTAGTTGATACTATGATAGCACCCAATTTTTGTTATCTAGTAGTTCGAACTATGATTTCTCATTCATGGATGTCAATAAGATCCTTCCATTTAGCATTAGCAGCACCTTAGGATGGCATAGCCTTAATGTTAATGGCAAGGTTCAAATGAGAAAAGGCTTACAGTGGATAGCTAGGCACCCAGAGATGAGGAAGGGCGTAGCAAACGACGAAATGCTTCAGGAAGTTGAAAATAAGGATAGACCCGGAGATTCTTGAATAGGTCAACCTTTTGAACTACTGCCGAATTCATGGGCAGGCAAGAGACAACCTGGCGAACTGAAACATCTTAGTAGCTAGAGGAAAAGAAAGCAAAAGTGAATCCTATAGTAGCATCGAGTGAAATGGGAGCAGCCTAAACCATGAAAATGGGGTTGTGGGAGAGCACTACAAGCATCATGCTGCTAGGTGAAGAGGTGGAGTACTGCACCCTAGATGGCAAGAGTCCAGTAGCCAAAAGCATCACTAGCTTATGCTTTGACCCGAGTAGCATGGGGCACGTGGAATCCTATGTGAATCAGCAAGGACCACCTTGCAAGGCTAAATACTTCTGGGTGACCGATAGCGAAGTAGTACCATGAGAGAAAGGTGAAAAGAACCCCCATCGGGGAGTGAAATAGAACATGAAACCATGAGCTCCCAAGCAGTGGGAGGAGAATGTCATCTCTGACCACGTGCCTGTTGAAGAATGAGCCAGCGACTCATAAGCAGTGGCTTGGTTAAAGGAACCCACCGGAGCCATAGCAAAAGTGAGTCTTCATAGGGCGATTATCACTGCTTATGGACCCAAACTAGGTGATCTATCCATGACCAAGATGTAGCTTGGGTGAAACTAAGTGGAGGTCTGAACCGACTGATGTTGAAGAATCAGCGGATGAGTTGTGATTAGGGGTGAAATGCCACTCAAACCCAGAGCTAGCTGGTTCTCCCCAAAATGCGTTGAGGCCCAACAGTTGATTGGACATCTAGGGGTAAATCACTATTTTGGTGCAGGCCATGAGAGCAATACCAAATTGAGACAAGCTCTGAATACTAGATATGACCCTAGAATAATAGGGGTCAAGGTCGACCAGTGAGATGATGGGGGATAAGCTTCATCGTCAAGAGGGAAACAGCCCATATCACCAACTAAGGCCCCTAAATGACCGCTCGGTGATAAAGGAGGTAGTGGTGCAGAGACAACCAAGAGGTTTTCCTAGAAGTAGCCACCCTTGAAAGAGTGCATAATAGCTCACTGATTGAGCACTCTTGTGCCAAAGATGAATGGGGCTAAGTGATCTACTGAAGCTGTGGGATGTAAAAATGCATCGATAGGGGAGCATTCTGCCTTAGAGGGAAGCACCCATGCAAGCGGGTGTGGATGAAGTGGAAGCGAGAATGTTGTCTTGAGTAATGCAAACATTGGTGAGAATCTAATGCCCCAAAAACCTAAGGGTTCCTCCACAAGGTTTGTCCATGGAGGTTGAGTCAGGGCCTAAGATCAAGCCGAAAGGAGTAGTCGATGGACAACAAGTGAATATTCCTATACTACCCCTTATTGGTCACGAGGGATGGAGGAGGCTAGGTTAGTCAAAAGATGGTTATTGGTTCAAGGATGCAAGGTAACCTTGCTTTTGCAGGGTAAGAAGGGGTAGAGGAAATGCCTTGAGCCAATGTCCGAGTACCAGGTGCTATGGCACTGAACTAACCAATGCCATACTCCCAGGGAAAGCTCGAACGACCTTCAACATAAGGATACTTGTACCCAAAATTGACACAGTTGGGTAGGTAGAGAATACCTAGGGGCACGAGACAACTCTCTCTAAGGAACTCTGCAAAATAGCCCCATAACTTCGGGAGAAGGGGTGCCTCCTCACAAAGGGGGTCCCAGTGACCAGGCCTAGGTGACTGTTTACCAAAAACATAGGTCTTCACAAAGTCGTAAGACCATGTATGGGGGCTAACGCCTGCCCAGTGCTGGAAGGTCAAGTTGGTGACCTAATGACAAGGTAGCCAGCAACTGAAGCCCTGGTGAACGGTGGTCATAACTATAATGGTCCTAAGGTAGCAAAATTCCTTGTTGGGTAAGTTCTGACCCGCATGAAAGGACTGTTTGTGAAGATGCGGACTACTTGTACCTGGATAGAAAGACCCTTTGAAGCTTTACTATTCCCTGGAATTGGCTTTGGGCCTTTCCTGCATAGCTTAGGTGGAGGGCAAAGAAGGCCTCCTTCTGGAGGGGCCGGAGCCATCAGTAAGATACCGCTTTTGAAGAGCTAGAATTCTAACCTTGTGGCAGGACCTACGGGGTCTCAGTTAGATAGTTTCTATGGGGCGTAGGCCTCCCAAAGGGTAACAAAGGTGTGCAAAGGTTTCCTTGGGCTGGACGGAGATTGGCCCTTGAGTGCAAAGGTAGAAGGGAGCTTGACTGCAAGACCCACCCATTGAGTAGGGATGAAAGTCGGCCTTAGTGATCCGATGGTGCTGAGTGGAAGGGCCATCGCTCAATGGATAAAAGTTACTATAGGGATAACAGGCTGATCTTCCCCAAGAGTTCACATTGATGGGAAGGTTTGGCTCCTTGATGTTGGCTCTTCGCCACCTGGGGCTGTAGTATGTTCCAAGGGTTGGGCTATTCACCCATTAAAACAGTACATGAGATGGGTTTAGAACATCGTGAGATAGTTCAATCCATATCCAGTGTGGGCATTAGAGCATTGAGAGGACCTTTCCCTAGTATGAGAGGACTGGGAAGGATGCACCTCTGGTGTACCAGTTATCGTGCCCACGGTAAATGCTAGGTAGCCAAATGCGGAGTAGATAACTACTGAAAGCATCTAAGTAGTAAGCCCACCCCAAGATGAGTGCTCTCCTATTTTGACTTCCCCAGAGCCTCTGGTAGCACAGCCGAGACAACGACAGGTTCTCAGCCTCTACGGGGATGGAGCGATAGAAGTATTGAGAATCCAAGATAAGGTCACAGTGAGACGAGCCGTTTATCATTATGATAGGTGTCAAGTAGAAGCGCAGTGATGTATGTAGCTGAGGCATCCTAATAGACTGAGAGATTTGAACCTTGCTCCTACACGACCTGATCAATTCAATCAGGCACTCACCATCCATTTTCATTGTTCAACTGTTGGACAACATGAAAAAACAAAAAAAAAAGCTCTGCCCTTCTCTATCTATCCAAGGGATGGAAGGGCAAAGTCCTTTGGTGTCCCTTCTAGTCAAGAAGTCAAGAATTGGGGCCTTGCAATCACTAGCCAATATGCTTTGCTCTCATCCTTTCTTCATTCATGATTTGATATTATGGTGTCCTAGGCATAGAGGAACCACACCAATCCATCCCAAAGTTGGTGGTTAAACTCTACTGCAGTGATGATACTGTGGGGGAGGTCCCGTGGAAAAATAGCTCGATGTCAGAATGATAATGATAAAAAGCTTAACACCTCTTATTTTACTTTTTAAATAGGAAAAAGATCAAAATAAAAAAATGCAAAGGTCATCTTATTCAAAACCCCAATTATGACATCTCTTCTCTCCCACTTCACACCTCAGAATGCACTATTCTTATAGTCTTTTATAGAGAGAAAGGTGCTTTCACATCTTCTTAACTCGAAATAGCTTAGGAGAGGAAAGGTTTCTTTTTGAGGGTACTCCTGGGAACAGATCTAGTGGAGACGGGCAGGGCCTGTAGCTCAGAGGATTAGAGCATGTGGCTACGAACCACGTTGTCGAGGGTTTGAATCCCTCCTAGCCCATAACTGACCAAAAAAGCAAGGACCTTTCTTTAGCTTTGGGGGTAGGAAAATCATGATCGGGAAAGCGAATGCAAAGCTATTGAAATATGGGTCTTTTGTCAAAATTGGTAGAGCAAGTACAAGTATACAAGTATTAGTAGCATAGCTAAAATGCATTCCTTATCATTGTCATTAATATGTTTGCTCACGGTAATTGTGGCCTATCGGGAGAATCGATGACTGCATCTCTGATGCACTGCTAGTACATCATCTGGGAATTCTTAATTGGCTATTTACAAGGGATTATCCTAGATCTACATTGAGGATGGTGATTCTCAAATATCGTAAGAATGGGATACGTGAGATAGAATGCAATAGAAACAAAATAGGGAATGGGTTACCTACTCCTAATGGTCAAAGCGAGCCCTTTATTTATTTATTTCATTCAATTCTTCATTCTTTAATTAGGAATTAATCAAATCTCCACAAGTACGATGTGAACCTATGACCAGTCAGTTAACAGCCAACCGCTCTACCACTGAGCTATTGAGGAACAGCAGGAGATTCAACCTCATAGAGTTTAACTCCCATTCTCAACCCATGAACAATATGAGTCTAAAGCTTCCTTCGTAACTCCTGGAACTTCTTCGTAGCAGCTCCGTTCCATTCCTCATTTCATAGGGAACCTCAAGGTGGCTCTATTTCATTATATTCCATCTATATCCCAATTCCATTCATTTAATATCCCTTTGGTGTCAGTGATATAAGAGATGAGATGTCATTCAATCGAAGAAGATGGTATCATTGACATAAGAGATGTCATTTATAGTCCCTATATATGGAAAGTTAAGACATCATCATATAATAATCAAGAAATTGCAATATAAAAGAAAAAGAGGAGGTTTGTGATGATTTTGAAATCTTTTCCACTAGGTAATCTATTATCCTTATGCATGAAGATAATAAACTCGGTCATTATGGTTGGACTCTATTATGGATTTCTAACCACATTCTCCATAGGGCTCTCTTATCTCTTCCTTCTATGAGCTCGGGTTATGGAAGAAGGAACCAAGAAGGAGGTATCAGCAACAACAGTTTCATTACGGGATAGCTCATGATGTTCATATCGATCTATTATGTGCCTCTACATCTAGCATTGGGTAGACCTCATACAATAACTGTCCAAGTTCTACCATATCTTTTGGTTCATTTCTTTTGGAACAATCAAAAAAACGTTTTTGATTATGGATCTACTACTAGAAATTCAATGCATAATCTCAGCATTCAATGTGTATTCCTCAATAGTCTAAATTTTCAATTATTCAACCATTTCATGTTAACAAGTTCAAGATTAGCCAGATTAGTCAACATTTATATGTTTCGATGCAACAACAAGATGTTATTTGTAACAAGTAGTTTTCTTGGTTGGTTAATTGGTCACATTTTATTCATGAAATGGGTTAGGTTGGTATTATTCTAGATACAGCAAAATCATTCTATTTGACCTAATAAGTACCTTATGTCAGAATTGAGAAATTCTATGACTCAAATCTTTAGGATTCTCTTATTTATCACCTGTGTCTACTATTTAGGTAGAATGCCATCACCTATTGTCACTAAGAAATTAAAAGAAACCTTAGAAATGGAAGAAGGGGGAGAAAGTGAGGAAGAAAGTGATGTAGAAACAACTTTCGAAATGAGGGAGACTAAATAGGAACAAGTGGGATCCACCGAAGAAGACCCTTACTTTTCTTAGGAAGAAAAGAAGGACCCGGACAAAATAGATGAAATGGAAGATATATAAGCAAATGGAAAGGAAAAAGTAAAGGATGAATTCTACTTTCACTTTACAGAGACATGCTATAAAGATAGCTTAGTTTACTAAGATTCTTGTCTTGATACCCATCAAGATAATTGGCACTTGGGAAGACTTAAAGAAGATAAAAAAGAAAAGACTTATTTAATATATAAAAAATCTCTTGTGAATTTTCTTTTTGATTATAAATGATGGAATCGGCCATTGCGATATATAAAAATGATCGATTTGAAAATGCTGTATGAAATGAAATCTCACAATTTTTTTTATACATGTCCAAGTGATGGAAAAAAAAATTTTTTTACATACCCACCTAGTATATCAATTTTTTCGGAAATGTTAGAATGGAAAATTTTTTTGTACACGATAGAGAAACTATCGCATGAAGACCTGTATAATCATCGGGTTTATACCAATGAACAAAAAAAAGTACAACTTGAGTAATGAATTACTAAGTAGAATAAAAGTTCTAGAAAGCTCTTTTCTAGATAGGCTCAAAGAAAGAACCTACAATGATGAAAATGAACAAAAATACTTCCACAAAGCATATGATCCTATTTTGAATGGACCATATCATGGGACAATAAAAAGAAAATACATTCACACGCAATAAAAAATGATTTCCTATTTTCTACAAAAGAAAAATTTTCCATAGAAACTTGGAGCTAAATACAAATACAAAAAATACAAGAAATACAAGATAAGATATATACAAGAATAAATAAGACAATATTCGTCCACCCCCTATATATTTGATTCCTTCCCCTATAAAGAAACTAAAAAGACCAATTTCATTTGTAATTCCCTCAATTATACGTCTATCAAAAAATTGAGTTAATTTTGCCACTCCTCTTATCCCCATTGTAAAGATCTTAGTATAAATAATATCTATGTAACCATGATTATATGCCAATTGTATATCACATTTTTTATTTGATCCAAAAGAATTCTCTTAAGGCCTATTTTTACAGATGAATTGATTAAGTCCAAATTTTGGAAAGATGAATAAATAGACCCATAGAAAATAAATGCTATGAATAGTCCAAAAAGAGTTGTAGTTGTTGAAAAAATTACATTTATGAAAAATTCATACCAATTTTGAAAATGATTTGAATCTGAGTGGAAAGGGTTTGTTGATGTTGATATAGTTAACCATTTCAATAATATATCAAAATATATTACTCCTATATCAAAACGAACTCCTATTAATCCAAAAAACAAAATAAATAGTACCAATACAAATAGAGGAAATAGCATAGTATTGTCCTATTCATGAGGATATGTCTAAGTTTATTTAGTGCACAAATAAGTACAAAAGTATTGCATCTGATTTATTACATTATCATATATTTTATATATACCCATTGAAAAAAAGAATACCTTATTAGTATTAGCTGTAGTTGAGAAAAGTAAATTTGGATTATCTATTTTGGGTACCTCTTTTCCCCATATACATATTGATATTGCATGACTTTTAGTACAACTATAATTTTGAACATGAACATGCAAATATCCATCAAAAGTAAGTAAATACACACAAAACATATAAAATGCAATTAATCTTGCTGTCAAATAGGCTATTATTGTGAAAATTAGTGAATACAACCAACTATCAGAAAGAATTTCATCTTTAGACCAAAAACAAGCAAGAGGTGGAATACCATAAAGAGAAAGTGTACCTAATAGAAACATAGTTCTTGTAATTGGAACATATTTTGTTAAACCACCCATAAGAACCATATTTTGACTTTTATCTAGTGAATATCCAACAACAGATTCCATTGAATGAATAACAGATCTGCATCCCAAAAATAATCAAGTTTTAGAATAAGCATGGTGATCAAATGGAATAAAGCAGCTTGATAAGAACCTATACCTGGAGCTAACATAATATAACCCAATTGAGACATTGTGGAATAGGCTAAACTTCTTTTAATGTCTCCTTGAGCAAGAGCAAAAGTAGCTCCTAATAGTAGTGTTATCATACCTACTAAAGAAATAAGATTCATTATGGAAGGTATAACTATGGCAAGAGGAAAAAGGCGGGCTACAAGGAAAATTCTTGCTGCTACCATAGTAGTAGCATGAATAAGAGCTGAAATGGGAGTAGGTCCCTCCATAGCATCGGGTAACCATACATGAAGAGAAAATTGTGTAGATTTTGCAACTACACCAATCAATAATAAAAAGGCATACAACCTAGTAAATAAAAGATTGACCTCACTATTATAGATAGAGTTACTAACTATTTCGAATAAATCCCAAAATTCTAAACTACCAGTTATCCAATAAAAACCTAAGATTCTTAATAATAAACCAAAATCCCCCACACAATTAATTACAAAAGCTTTTTGACAAACACTTGCAACAATAGGTCGTGTGAACCAAATACCTATTAAGAAATATGAACACATTCCTACAAGTTTCCAAAAAATATGAATTTGTATCAAATTGGAACTAGTAACTAATCCCAACATGGAAGTATTAAAAAAACTTATATAAGAAAAAAATATTAAATATCTCTGATCATGAGACATATAATTGTCACTATACATAAGAACCATAATTCCAATAGTAGTAATTAGTATTGACATAATAGAAGTAAGTGGATCAATCAAGTATCCGAACTCTAACGAAAAATTATTATTGATAATCCAAGAACATAGGTATTGATAGATAAAACTTTAATTTATTTGCTGAATAGTCAGATTGACCAAAAACCCTATAACTATACGATGACTATTCTTTGTTGCTGTCGGAACAAGTAGAAGTCCAAATCCTATTGACAAAGTAACTGAAAGTGGAAGAAAGGGTATTATCCATGCATATTGATATATATGTTCTATAAAAAAATTGTAATTTTTCTCTAATTTAATGAATTTAGTTTAGTTGTTTCTGGTCCACCAATTCTATCTTTTTTAAAAGTAACAATAAACAAAATTTCATTTTTTAATTGAATCGAATATAGATCATATTTCTAATTAATTATTTAATCTAATTAATTAGCAATATGATCTATATTCGAATCAAATATTATTTTGGTGCAACTTAATCAATTAATTGATAATTGATCAACTTCGGGGCAAGGTGGCTATAATTTTAATTTAAATTAGAACTACAAAACCTGACAGGATAATCTTAGTTTTTTTTTTATTTCAGTTCTATACGAAGTATCATAGGATTGGGGATTTTCAATAAATAGAAGTTTTTCTTAGTTGATTGGAATCTAATTAATTAATTTGACAAACTAATTAATCAATTACACAATGAGTTAGATTTCTAATATATTAACTAGAATAATTAGATCTTTGTTTTATTTAGTATTAACCAGCATTAATATGTTAATGCCATATATGTTATGCGATGGGCATGTATTATATATTTTATTTATATATCAATTTCTATATAATTTATATAGGATTTTCTCTTTTGATTTTATTATATATATATTTGTTGTATATTAGAAACAAAAAAAATTTTCTGAGAAAATAAAATGAAAAATAAATGTTAAATAAACAAAAACTCTTATTCGTGTTCGTGCAATGCAATAAATTAGAAAGAAAGAACAATCTTTTTTAAACAATACATGCCTTCCACATAGAACAATAAAAATTAGTAATTTAAATGGCGGTCCACCAAAAATGAACTTCTATATCAAAAAAACATATTGGTAGAATTATTTGGAGGACAACGGCATATTTAGCTGCAAGAAAAGCTTTTTCTTTTAGCTAAATTGGTTTCTACTAGACATTCCAAAAGTTTTTTAAAGAAGAAAAAAAACTTGGACTAATTTGAATCCATATGGCGTGAAATAAAATGTCATTTTTTTAAGATGAATGATTCATATTAATTACTGTATTGAACTCCTCAATATAACTTAGAACTAACTGTTATGGTATGTTGAATACCAATTCTTCTGTCTATTGTCTAGTGGGTTTTATTTTCATTTTCCATTTTTTTCTTTTTCATTGTAATATATAGATTTAACTCATGATGAGATGTTGTTTTTTACTATCAATTGTACTTTTCACACTTTATTTGATTCTTCTATTGTGAAAAGTACAATTGTGATAGAGATTGAAATTCTTTTGTTATATACTTAGCCCCAAAACCATTACGATTAGGTAAATATCTTACCATAAATTGTAAATTATTTACACAGCAGGGAATATCAATACTTAATTAAATTAAGGTATCTAAATTGTTAGAAAAAAATTGGATTTAATGATGAAATTGTGATACATATGAAATACTAAACTAGTTTTATTTGATTTTGCTAGTTACTAAAATCCATTTTTTTGGATTGATGAAAGAAACCAAGAATAAATCATCAAAAAAAGATAGAAAAAGGAGAATTTCATTCTTATTCTTAGTTCTATATCTCATATGAAAAATAAAATTCTTGTTTCCTAAACTAGATTGAATTGTCGAATGTCGATGTTTCGACATGAATTTACTATTATTATTTCAAGTAAGCTGCCATGGTGAAATTGGTAGACACGTTGCTTTTAGGAAGCAGTGTTAGAGCATCTCAGTTCAAGTCCGAGTGGCAGCAACCCAACACACCCCTACCCCCCACCACCCCCCCCAAGCCAAGCCCCGCCACAACCCCCCCCCCCCCCCCCCCCTCCCCCAAACCCCAAAAAAAGAAAAAAGGCAAAATGGATACATTATAGAATGTATTCAATTCCCAATTTACATTTTTCAATAGGAACCCCCCATTTTATGATATTTGTAACTTTAGAACATATATTAACTCATATCTCTTTTTTGATCATTTTGATTGTGATTACAATTCATTTGATGACCTTATTGATCCACAAAATTCTAGGATTACATGATTCCTTGGAAAAGGGGATAATAGCTACTTTTTTTTCTATAACAGGATTATTAATTACTCAGTGGATTTATTCCAGACATTTCCCATTAAGTAATTTATACGAGTCATTAGTCATCCTTTTGTGGAGTTTCTCCATTATTCTTATGATTCCATATCTTAGGAATTGCAAAAATGATTTAAGCACAATAACTACACCAAGTGCCATTTTTATTCAAGGATTCACCACATCGGATCTTTCACCTGAAATGCATTAATATGCAATATTAGTGCCTATTCTAAAATCCCAATGGTTAATGATGCATGTAAGTATGATGTTATTGAGCTATGCAACTCTTTTATGTGGATCGTTATTATTAGTCACTCTTTTAGACATTACATTTCGAAAAAACATCGATATTTTTTGTAAAAGGAAAAATTTCTTAATCTTAATTAAATCATTTTTCTTTAGTAAGACCGAATATTTGAATATAAAAAGAAGTGTTTTTCAATCGAAAAACACTTCTTTTCTTTCATTTCAAAATTATTAAAAATATCAATTGACTCAACGTCTGGATTATTGGGCCTATCGCATCATTAGTTTAGGGTTCATCTTTTTAACCATGGGCATACTTCTGGAGCAGTGTGGGCTAATGAGGTTTGGGGATCTTATTGGAATTGGGACCCCAAAGAAACTTGGTCATTTATTACTTGGACTATATTCACAATTTATTCTCATACTAGAATAAATAAAAATTTGCAAGGTACGAATTCCGCATTTGTGGCTTCTATAGGATTTTGTATAATTTGGATATGCTATTTTGGGATCAATCTATTATGAATAGGTCTACATAGTTATGGTTCATTCACATTAACATGTAATTAAATAAATTACATAAACAATAAATACAAAAGAATACATGAGGATATTGTCTCATATGTAATGAAAGTTTGTGCGAGTTTTGGAGAACCACTTGAGTGGTTCTCCAAAACTCGAGATGTATTCCATTACAATTCTAATTCACTTTATCTTTTTTTTTTCCATTGTACAGGAGATACAAAATTTAAAATTTAAATCAAAGAACTGTCTCATTAATAAAAAAAAGTATCTATGAAAATAATTAGATAAGATAGCTTCTATCTTATCATTTGATAATGAGAAAACACAATCTGGATAAATACCAATCCCTATTATGGGTAGAAAGATACAAATAGAAACAAATAGTTCTCATGGTCCAGAATCCACAAAATTAGGGACATTGAATAACTTGTATCCATAGAACATTTGACGTGACATAGACAATAAATAAATAGGAGTTAATATCATTCCAATTGCCATTACAAAAGTAATTAGGACTTTTGGCATTAAAAGATATTTTTGGCTGGTAATTATTCTCCAAAATACTACTAATTCTGCAACAAAGCCACTCATTCCCAGCAATGCAAGAGAAGCCATCAAAAAACTGCTAAACATAGTAAATATTTTTGGCATTGGAAGAGATATCCCACCCATTTCATCCAGATAAACAAGACGTATTCTATCACAACTCGTTCTTGACAAGAAAAAAAGTGCAGCACCAATAAATTCATGAGAGAGTATTTGTAAAATAGCCCCCATTGAGACCTGTGTCGGTTATAGAACCAATTCCTATAATTAGGAAACCCATGTGAGATATGGAAGAGCAGGCTATTCTCTTTTTTAGAGTGCGTTGACCAAGAGATGTTGAGGCTGCATAGATTATTTGTATCGTTCCAACTATCACCAACCATGGAGAAAATATAGAATGAGCATGGGATAATAATTCCATATTAATTCGAATCAATCCATATGCTCCCATTTTTAATAAGATCCCAGCTAGAAGCATACATGTACTGTAATGTGCTTCTCCATGGGTATCCAGTAACCATGTATGCAAGGGTATAATCGGCAAGTTGACAGCATAAGCAATAAGGAAACCAAAATAGGATATTATTTCCAAAGCCACAGGGTATGAATGATTAGCCAATCTTTCAAAATCTAATGTTGGTTCATTAGAACCATATAAACCCATACCTAGAACTCCTATTAAGAGAAAAATAGAACCCCCTGCCGTGTACAAAATAAACTTTGTGGCCGAATACAAACGTTTTTTTCCCCCCCACATAGATAAAAGTAAGTAAACAGGAATTAATTCTAATTCCCATATGATGAAAAAAAGTAAAAGGTCTCGAGAAGAAAATAGTCCTATTTGACCGCTGTACATCACTAACATCAGTAAATAGAATAATCGCGAATTTCGAGTAACTGGCCAAGCCGCTAAAGTAGCCAATGTAGTGATAAATCCCGTTAGTAAAATAGGTCCTATGGAAAGTTCATCGATCCCCAGTCTCCAGTGAAAATCCAAAATATTTATACATTTATAATCCTCCCTCAATTGGATTATGGATCGTCCAATTGGAAATGATAACAGAATACATAGGTTGTTAGGAGGAGTTCCAGTAAGCTAATACATATGGTATACTAGCAAAACACCTTATTCCCTTTTAGGGGAGAAAAAAAATTGAAGAACCTGCTCATATCGACAAAACAACAATTATTGTTAACCAAGGAAAAGAACTCATGATAAAGACAAGATACACTTTGACCAGAAAAACCCGTGCTCAGAATAATATATTTTATCAAGTATGGGTTTTTATTAGGAAAAATGAATCAAATGATTCAAGTGGAGTTTTTTGTAGCATATCAATACGATAGACCCATGCTGCACATTGTTTCATGTCGTAAATAAATGCAGACACTCAAAAAATGGGTTTGGCAAGCGGATTCATATCTCTTACAACCCACACAGTCCTTGGTTCTTGGCGTGGAAGCAATTTTCTTAGCTTTACATCCATCCCATAGGCTCATACACATTGAGTACACCCTATACATGTATCATAAATTTTTACTGAATGCGACATTGGATCTATAAATTCAAGTTTTGAACATAAGAATTTTCGATCTGGTTCATAGTAACTGAATCATATATTTATATTATAAATTATAGATACCAGATGAAACGGTGGTTTATCAAAATTTTGAATCCATATCTAAACTAAAGATAGATTAATATTTCCAACTTTGTTCATAAGAAAGGGCCAATAAACTTTGACTTCTGTTTCTACAAACGCGGTCATAGTGCATGCGAATTTCAATTCAAATTGGTCAAAAATAATAGAAAAATGAATTCTAATGGATTTAGATTAGAAATTAATAGAATTTATTATAGTATAATTAATTCTAATTAATTATCCTATAATTATACTATATAAATTTTGCTATAATTATACTATTTATGTCTTTATTTATATGTATATGATTATTTTATATTTATTTTTATTACAATTAATTATTCAACAGATTCGATTGATTAATATGAGTTGATTTTCTGTTACAATGGATTGCCAAAAGAATACCTAGCCCAATAGCTACTTCAGTGGCTGCAATAGCTATAACAAAGATTGAGAAAATGTCTCCTTTTAATTGGCGATTATCAAATAATTCAAAAATGTTACAAGATTAATATTAATTGAATTTAGTATAAGTTCAAGACACATAAGTGCTCTAACCATGTTTTGACTTGTGATCAATCCATAAATAGCAATAAAAAATAAATATACACTCACAAAAAATACGTGTTCGAACATCATTGAATAATTTCTCATCAAATTTTGATATGAAAAAAACTTCAACTGGATTTCCTTGCCTAGAATAGAATAATTACGAAACAAAAGAAGGTATTGGCAATAGATTTAACCAAAAATCTTTCTATTTTTTATTTGATTTAGAACTTTTTTTACTTTTAATTCTAAGTATTTTTATTGACGAGCCATAGTAATTGCACCAATTAAAGAAATTATAAGAATTATTGAAATAAGTTAAAATGGAAGATAAAAATTGGTTGATAAATGAATTCCAATTTGTTGAACATTACTTATTAAGTCTTGTTCTATAATATGGTTTGATCTTGTAGTCCAAATAATTTCGCACCACGATGTGTCTGGGATAGTAGTAATTAGTGAAAAAAATACTTATAGAAATCACTGAAGTAACTCCATCTCAATGGTCCAAAGATGGGAATCATTGGAATATTCTGAACTCTTCATGAACATTATAGCAAATATGATTAAGACATTTATGTCTCCCACATAAATAAGGAGCTGCACAGTAGCTACAAAATAGGAGTTTGATGGAATATAAAATATGGATATACAAAAATGAATGCATCCCAATGAAAAAGCAGAAAAAATGGGATTGGTAAGTAATACCACTCCCAAACCCCCTAATATAAGAACTGATCCCAGAAATTTTACAAGAATACCATGTATTGGTCCAAGTAAATCCATTATGTATAATGTATAAAATAAGATATAAAGATATTTCATGACCTTACTGAATGGTCCAAGAAAAAGGTTACTCTATTTTTTTCTTGTATCTTGTATATGAAACATTCCTAATTTAAATTTTATCTTCATGTATTATGGATTAATGTAGATAAACTTATTGGACCAATCCTACCCTATTTTTTTTAGGAGAAAAGAAAAAAGTAGTTCAAATATTCAAAATCATCACAAAAATCTATTTTGAGTTTAAATTAAAGAATAATTCTAAACACCAAGTGGTTATAATTAGTGTTTGTAAAACAAAACAAAAGAAGCTTGGATTTTTTATATTAAAACAAAATTTTAGTAATTAGTAATCATTCTCAAATCAAGTGGTTTATCCTTGTCTATTTGGATTTGAGTCGAATTCAGAACTATTTGAACTGTGTAATCTCCAATTATTAACATCGGTAACCATCCCAAGGCAATTTGATTATAATTCAACTTGTGATGATCATAAGTAGAAAGTTCATATTCTTTAGTCATTGATAAATAGTTTGTTGGACAATACTCAACACAGTTACCACAAAATATAAAGAACCCGAAATCAATAATGTAATTAAGCAATTTTTTTTACTATTTTTTCTAATCTCCAATCAACAACAGGTAGATCTATGGGACATACATGAATACATACTTCACAAGCAATACATTTATCAAATTCAAAGTGAATTCAACTGTGGAAACACTGATGTGATCGATTTTCCATAAGGATATTGAATAGTTATAAGTAAATGATTTGTGTGGGATAAGGTAATTATAAAACTTTGACCAATGTACCTTGTAGTTCGTACTATTTGTTGACTGTAATATATGAACCCAATCACCATAGGGAACATATTGTATATCCATGAATAAATTGATATTTCTTTTTCTTATTTGAGAGAGGTTAGTAGAATATCGTTATTTTTTTACTTATAGTGAAACAAGTTGTAAAAAGGTTGTCAATAAGAGATTACCAAGAGAGATAGGTAAAAGAAATTTCCATCCAAGATTTAATAGTTGGTTCATTCTCATCCTAGTTAAAGTCCATCTTGTTGTGATAGAAATGAATAGAAACAAATAAGCTTTAACTAATGTAATAAAGATAGCAATTGGAATTCCAAAGATTGCAACCATTTTCTTTTTTATGAAAAGTTCGAGACGGAATATATACGGAATAAATAAACTCCACCCTCCTAAGTAAAGGACTATTACAAATAATGAAGAAACTAATTGATTTAGGTAAGGAGCAATGTAAAATAAACCATATTTGATACCTGAATATTCAGTTTGATAACCTGCTACTAATTCTTCTTCTGCTTCTGGTAAATCAAAAGGTAATCTCTCACATTTTTCTAGAGAAGAAATTGGGAAAACTATAAACCCTATGGGTTGACGCCACAGATTCCACCCCCCAAAACCATATTTTGACTGTGCCTCAACTATATCAACTGTACTTAAATCGTTAGATAATCATAGTCAATAATAACATCACTATTCATAGGGAAATAGAAGAATAAAGATACATAACATAGTCCTAAATTAGATCAAAAATGTTTGCTAGGATAACAAAAAAGCACTTTCGAATTGATCTCATCCCTTAGAATTCCAATTTTTTCTTGTTCAGTAATAACTTAATCTTTTAAATAAATACTCATTATATCAATTAAGGAATTAGATACTAGTTCATAAATCATGATAAGAATTCCATATGTATATGTACGGATGGAGGAAAAAAAGAAATAAGCATCTTTTTCTTATTATTCATGTTTTTCTGATTTTATCTATTATATTTTTTTATTGTATTATTATATGTGTTCTATTTCTTTTGTTCCTGTCTTCTTTTTGAGAACACAAAATAAAAAGAAGCTACCCTGAAAAAAAAAGGATTAATTCTTTCTTGCTAGTTATTTTTTAATTAGTGAGTAAGAGCATTCTCTAGATCAGAATCGTGCGGGAGTATTGCTTGATCATTTCTACCAACTTAATGCCTTGTTATGATTCATTTTATGTGGAAATACCTCTTTTTTGATACTTGAGATTATCTCTATTACTAATCTTTTATGTACTTTAGTGTTCCTAATCATCCACTAATTTTTGATTGATCCTCGTTATGGTAATACATACAAGACAATAGTAGAAATTTCATATGATTGATCTTTTGCACCTGCTTCAAGATATGATAACACAAATCTATTCAAAGAATCTCAATCTTGGGGTAAACAGTGTAAACCATTTATGTTTACTTTCGCTTTATTCTTGTACATAGGGAATGAGATTTTGTCTTCTTACTGTGAATTTTTAGGCTATTTTGTTTCACTCATATAACTATCAGCTTTAACTAATTGCCTCAAATGATAAATAAAAAGAGAATATATATTCAATATATTTAAGGTCTTTTCTTTCATTTTTTTCCTTAATTCTAGTAGAGAGGGAAAAGCTCATGTTCAACGAATCGCACATAGAGATATTGATAAGACACATAGAGTTAATTATATTTCATAACTAATAGATTGAGCAACAGCTCATAGACCACCAAAAAAAGGAATATTTATTATTTGATCCATATCCTGACATAAGAAGCCCAATAGGTGCAATACTTGAAATAGCAATCCATGAAAAGCACCTATACTGAGATCTGCTAAAACAAGATGATACCCAAAAAGAATTACTAAATAATTTAGTAAAATTGATATGACTGCTATAGATGGCCCAATACTAAACAAATGAATATTCCCTCTAGATGGTAAGAGGTCCTCTTTAAAATGTAGTTTGGTCCCATCTACTAGAGCTTGAAGAATTCCCAATGGACCGGCATATTCCGGCCCAATACGTTGTTGTATGGCTGTGGAGATTTCTCTTTCTAACCACACAATTACCAGTATCCCTATTATGATTCCTAATATAAGGGTTAAAATAGGGAGAAATAGCCATATGAATCCATAGACTTCTTTTAAGGATTTCAAAGAAAAAGAATTGATAGATTGGACTTTTGTCGTATCAATTATCATTTCAACGATCAACTTCTCCCATAATAATATCTATACTACCTAGTATCAGCATGATATCAGCCAATTTCATTCTTTTAACTAGTTGGGGAAGAATTTGCAAATTGATGAAACCCGGTGGACAAATTTTCCATCTCTAGGGAAAAATACTATTATCTCCTATCAGATAAATTCCTAATTCTACTTTTGGGGATTCTACTCTCATATAAAGTTCTTGTTTTGACAATTACAAATTGGGTGAAGGTTTTTTACTAATGAATCTATATGCAAAATGAATCCATTCAGAATATCTTGTTCTATCAAAGCATCAGACTTCCAAATTTTCATAGGCCCCCCCCGAGAATGCCTTCGATAGCTTGTTGAATAATTTTTATGGATTCTGTCATTTCACCTATTCGTACTAAATAATGAGCTAATGAATCTCCCTCGTTTTGCCATTGGACTTCCCAATTGAATTTATTGTAACACTCATAATGATCAACTTTACAAAGATCCCATAGGATTCTAGAAGCTCTAACCATTGGTCCTAATAAGCCCCAATTTATTACTTCCTCCCCACCAATAATGCCCACCCCTTCAACTCGTTCTAAAAAAAATGGGATTTTGCATAATAAGTTTTTTATGTTCAGCAACTCCTCTTAGAAAATAATCACAAATATCTAAACATTTATCTATCTAGCCATGGGGTAGCTCAACAGTTACTCTTTCAATATGGAAATAATTATGCATCATTCGCATATCCGTAGCAGCTTCAAATAAATCATATAGAAATTCCCTCTCTCTGAAGATATAGAAAAAGGGAGTCTGTGCACCGATATCTACCATAAAAGGTCCAAGCCATAGTAAATGAGAAGCTATATGACTCAGTTCTAGCATAATTACTCTTATATGGCTGGCCCTTTTGGGTACTTGAACATTTTCCAATTGTTTTGGTGCATTTACCGTTATTGCCTTTGTGAACATGGTAGCTAATTAATCCCAACATGTTACATAAGGTAGATATTGTATAATTGTTTGGTTTTCCGCTATTTTTTCCATTCCTCTATGTAAATAGCCCAATATGGGTTCGCAGTCAATAACATCTTCACCATTGAGAGTAAGCATCAGTCGAATAACACCATGCATTGATGGATGGTGACAACTCACACTAACTATCATGAGACCCTTTCTTGTATCCAGTACAATCATATATTTTCTTCCCCGATTCATTATTTCTTGAATTTATCAAGGTTCATTAAAAAAAATGATTCATTATTTCTTGAATTTATCAAGGTTCATTAAAAAAAATAACTAATATAAAAAATGCAAATGAATCTTGAAATTAACGAGTTTGAGGCTCCCGAATATCCAACTGCCCAATTAATCTCTTATAACATACTCTATTTTTCTTTGACAAATAAGTCAGTAGTCATTGATGTTTTCCCAGAATTTTTCGTAGACCTCTTTGTGACAAAAAATCTTTTTTATGCAATTCGAAATATGAAGTTAGTCTCTGTATCTTATTGGTGAAATTGAATACTTGAAATTCAATAAATCCCCTATTTTCCTCTTTTTCTTCTTGTGGAATGACCGAGATGGATGAATTTTTTATCATCAATTTTTTTAATCTTTTTCTTTATTTTTCATGGATTTTATCGATCAGGAAAAATAAGAAAAAAATTCTTATGCCAGTCATTTAATTTGGTAGAGACAAAAATTTGGATTTATTCATATACTACCTTTTTACTTATGTAAATCCAAATTCAATTTGGATATTGATAGAAAAGGAAATTTTTGCATTTGCGAAAGAGAATGAGTTTTATGTATCTAAAAAGATTTCGCACATTTCTTCCTAGATCCAGTTGAATGGATATAGATATGCTACTAAATCAGTATCATGTACTAGAATCTAACACAGCATATATTTTTACTTTTATCTACCTACCAGATATGTCGTGTATTTCTTATATGAATAGGTAGGGAACATACCATTAGATAATTCCAAATCGTGGATACATATGTATCCTTGCCATACTGAATTGACTGCCATTATTGGTATCAAACCAATAATGATTCATATAAGCTAAATCCTCTAATCGGTAATTAGGCCAAAGAAACAATTTAAATTTAGTGAATTTATTTGTATCTCTATTAAGATGCTCATTCCAAAATTGTCTATACTTTTTTATGTTGTTTTTATTGTAAAATATTGTATTTTTATCCACAACATTATAATTCCAAGAATTAAAACAAATTAGAATTCTCAATTCTTTGCGACATCTAGGAGATAGAATATTTTTCGGAACAAGAAAATCATAATTATTTTTGTCTCCACTCACAAGCATATTGTTATATCATCGAATGGATCTATCTAAACTTTGCTTATCAACAACATATCTTTTTTTTTGTATTTTCCATTAGTTTGGTTTTTATCGATCAATGAAATACAAATAGTTTGATATATAATAAATTTAAATCTTACACCCCTTTCTAAAGATAGACGAATTGGTTCGACAATGAATATTCCTTTCTTATCAGTTCTTTAACAGTTATCTACTTTTTAA
Organism: Trichopus zeylanicus subsp. travancoricus; assembly: GCA_005019695.1. Lineage (NCBI taxonomy): Eukaryota > Viridiplantae > Streptophyta > Magnoliopsida > Dioscoreales > Dioscoreaceae > Trichopus > Trichopus zeylanicus. Next base: position 28,978 of record RXID01014432.1, read on the forward strand.
GCAACATTACATCCAGATGCATCTCCCCTCTGTGAATCGAGGATATAGCAATTTTCTTTATATTTATCAGTCGAAGTAGGAGACAATATACCTTGACATTATTCAGTATTCTTTGATCCAAAGAGTCATTCCATTTTAATTGAAAAAGGAAATATCTTTTCAAAAAAAATCTAGTTCTCCTTCCTTCTTTTTCTTTGATTGTTTTTTCTTTCTCCATTTTTTAATTTTAATTTCTGATTTTGTCTAATTCTCTTTGGCATCTTTTTTTTTTGTTTTGTTTTCATAGGTCTGATCTAAGATTTCCTTGGCCTTGTTGTTTCTTTTTTTCTTGATTGGAATTTTTGAATTCAAGATATTCTTTTTGATTAGATGATATAGGAAGATTCTTTTTTTTTTATCTACATTAATGTATTTACATTGACTAATATTTTCATTTCTATGAAAATCCAAAAAAAGTAATTGAATTGGTATGATTCATGATTTCATCCTATATGAATTAAGCGGTTTAATCTTATATGCATTAACAAGTATTCCACACTCTCGGATGAACCTAGGTTTTGAATTTGATATGCTATGATATAACCTTTCTTGATTTTGATTCATTCCCATCCAATCAAGAAGAATTCTACAATCCAAAAAATTTTCTATCCATGTTTTGATCCATATCAATAATATATCCTTCCTCCAGACAATCACTAATAACTATACTTACTAATATATAAAATGATTCGGGTTTAATAGTATTGAAATTATATGGAATTTCTTGGTTCTCGTTTACTTTTAATGTTGGTCCATAAATATATGACTCTTCCCTATTCCTATAATTCATATATTCATGTAATAAAAGATCATATCTATAGTGTTTTTTTGATTTTTATTTTTGACTCTTCAATGAATGCACTTTATAATAATCTTGTTTCTTGTAATAAATTAATTGGTCTTTTTCTTTTTTATACGAATCCAATTTTATTGAGTCTTTATTTTGAAGGATATGACGTTTATTGATTTTATTTATTTTATTTCATCCTTTTTGCGGTACTAATCGAGACCATTTGGTATGGGATAAATTGTATTGATAATGAACCTTTAACCGGTTTTTCCATTCACTCATTTTAGACTTATCAATTTTCTTATACTTTGATTTGGCATCAAGTATTTCTTGTGCTATACAATAATTCTTAATTGTATCCCCAATTAATGGATAAGTTCTGTCATATTGAAATACATATCTCAAGTAAGACTTATTAAGTAATTGGGTCTGTGATAATATATAAAATACATGTGCTTGAGACAAGTAGGATAGGTTCTTGTAAGAAATATTTGAATTATTATTACTATTTTGAATAATATTAGTATTGGAAAATGATTTTTTATAGTCAAAATAAAATTCATTGTATTTTGATTTATTTGACCCTTGTAAATGATGGATTTATTGATATTTTTTTATTCAAAGAAAAGTTGTACATTAATCCTAAAAATATTAATGGTACATAGCAAAATATTAATATATATATTATATATGTTTTCAATGAAAAATTTCATAAAATAATGTGATTTATGTGTTAATTGGATATATTGTCTTTTGAGTATCTGCCAAATATCTTTATGTAATTACAGTTTTTTATAATCACAAATTAGAACTATTTTTTTATTATCTTTTGTGATTTGTTTTATTTGATTCGTTCTTGTGAGTGTCCTATTAGCAAGGTCTTTCATTTTTTTTTTCTATGAGTGAATAATTTGTCCAACCCATAGATTGAATTTGAGTGGTTGATTTATAAGTAATTTTATTACTCAATTTGTAATCTTTGCTCTTTTCATTCGGTTCATAAACTTTCATTTTAGTCAATCCAAATAAGAATAAGAAAATTGGATTGAGTTTTTCCAATTCTCTCATTATCTGTTTACTAACTACCTTGATAGTCCATCATATTTTTCCTTTCCTAACTTTCAAAACTTTCAGAAACCATTTTATTCTTTCTTTGAAAACTCTTAAAACTGGAAAAAAAATTCTTTTTAGTTTTTTGAATTTTTATTTCAAGTTCTTTATAAATGGGTTCAAAAAAAGAAGGTTGTTTTCGGGCAAAACCGAAGGGAACTTCCGCTTCCATTCCCCATATTGTTAAAAAACAAAAATTGTCTTTTTTTTTTTTTAATTAGATTCCTAACATCAAATAGGACCTTAGACTTTCGCCAAGGTTTTAGGTAGAAAGGAAATAGAATCTTTATCTGAATACCGTCTATTAACCAATCTTGGGAAATTTTGTTTATGATAATTGAACACCATTATAGGTGCATTTAATATGCATTTCTCTATTCCAGTCTTTCAAATCCTCGTAGCACTCTGGGAATTGAAATAATAACATATGCCCAATATTTTTAGCTATTATCAATGAAGGCAATAGAATATATTTTCTAAGAAAAGATTGGGTTATTAACATCAAACCCCTTATTGTTTGAGCAAACATAATGGTATCCCAAATTTTGGATATTACTATCCATATTTCCTCATTTTTTGCTTTTTTTTCTGCCTTTTCTTTTATTTCTTCCTTGGAAATTTGCAATTCTGGTTCTCTTCTTAACCAATTTCTAAAAATGAGGTTTCTCATTTCCGATATATCAAAAGAAGAGACAAGAAATGTTGTCTATTTGATCCAAAAAAGTAGAAAATGTATATATGCTCGAAACATTTCCCAAGTAATAGTTTTATGTCTTTGAGCATGCATGGATCCTTTGATTATATCAAAGCTAGTTATTCATCTTCATCACTGTTATCATTATTATCGATATCACTAATATTAATAGTATCAGTAGAGTTATCTGTAGTAGTCGAATTTTCATTATCAATATCATCAATATAAATTACCACGCATTTAGCTCTTCTTGAATGAATCCCTGGATCTTTCGGTGATTCTTCTTTAGTTTCTTCCTGCTCTTCTTCTAAATCTAAATCATTGATCAATTTATATGACCATCGAGGAACCTCTTTACAAATTTCTTCTATTCCATCTTCTTCTTCTATTCCAATTGATTTATTTTGAATTGTTATTAGGTAATTTACATTTATATCAGTTGTAATTCCTTCAAATTGAAAAGATTTTTCTTGACTTTCTGAATTAAGTGCTTTTTGTTATGGTAATGAAAATAATAAAGAAAATTTGATCAAGGTCAAACTATGTGCAGGCCCAAAAGAAGATATACCTATTGAGTTAAAGTAGTTTCCAATATAAGTCACTACTAATTTCTCAGCGAATGTATTCTTTTGATGTTCAAATTCTCAATTCATTATAATCATTAATATAATTAAAAATTATATCTTTAATTTTATTGATTTTATTTTTCCAATTTTCTATGGAAAAATTTTCTTTTGTAGAAAATAGGAAATCATTTTTGATTGCATGTCAATGTAATTTTTTTTTATTGTCCCACGATATGGTCCATTCAAAAGAGGATCATATGCTGTGTGCAAGCATTTTTGTTGATTTTCATCATTGTACAATCTTGTTCTTTTTTCGAGCATATCTAGAAAAGAGTTTTCTAGAACTTTTATTCTACTAGTAATTCATTACTCAAGTTGTACATTTTTTGTTCATTGGTATAAACCCAATGATTACACAGGTCTTCATGGGATAGTTTTTCTATCATGTAAAAAAATTTCCCGTTCTAACATTTTCGAAAAAATTGATAAACTGGGTGAGTATGTAAAAGATTTTTTTTTCCCTCAGTTGGACATGTATAAAAAAAATATTGTGAGATTTCATTTCGTACAGCATTTTCAAATCGATCATTTTTTTATATTGCAATGGATGATTCCATTGTTTATAATCAAAAACAAAATTCACAAGAGATTTTTTATATATTAAATAAGTCTTTTCTTTTTTTGTCTTCTTTAAGTCTTCCCAATTGCCAATTATCTTGATGGGTATCAAGATAAGAATCTTCGTAAACTGGGCTATCTTTATAGCATGTCTCTTTAAAGTGAAAGTAGAATTCATCCTTTGTTTTTTTTCTTTCCATTTGCTTGGATCTCTTCCATTTCATCTATTTTGTCTGGATCCTTCTTTTCTTCTGAAGAAAAGAAAGGGTCTTCTTCGGTGGATCCCTCTTGTTCCTGTTTGGTCTCCCTCATTTTGGAAGTTATTTCTACATCACTTTCTTCCTTACTTTCTTCCCCTTCTTCCATTTCTGAGGTTTTTTTTCAGTAGGTGATGGCATTATGCCTAAATAGTAGACATAGGTGATAAATAAGAGAATACTAAAGATTCGAGCCATAGAATTTCTCAATTATGACACAAGGTACTTATTAGGTCGAATAGAATGATTTTGCCGTATCCAAAATAAACCAATCCAACCCATTTGATGAATAAAATGTGACCAATTAACCAACCAAGAAAACTACTTGTTACAAATAACATCTTGTTGTTGCATCGAAACATATAAATGTTGACTAATCTGGCTAATGTTGAACTTGGTAAAATGAAATGGTTGAATAATTGAAAATTTAGATTATTCAGGAATACACATTGAATGCTGAGATTATGCATTGAATTTCTAGTAGTTGTTCCATAATCAAAAAAGTTTTTTTGATTATTCCAGAAGAAATGAAACAAAAGATATGGTAGAACTAGGACAGTTATTGTATGAGGTCTACCCAATGCTAGATGCAGAGGCGCGTAATAGATTGATATGAACATCATGAGCTTTAATTAATTCCTAATTCAAGAATGAAGAATTGAATAAAATAAATAAATAAAGGGCTCGCTTTGACTGTTAAGAGTAGGTAACCCATTCCCTGCCTTGGTTTCTATTGCATTCTATCTCATCGTATCCCATTCTTACAATATTTGAGAATCACCATTCTCGGTGTAGATCTAGGATAATCCCTTGTAAATAGCCAATTAAGAATTCTCAGATGATGTACTAGCAGTGCATCAAAGGTGCAGTCATCGATTCTCACGATAGGCCATAATTACCGTGAGCAAACATATTAATGATAATGACGAGGAACACATTTTAGCTATGCTACTAATACTTGTATACTTGTACTTGCTCTACCCATTTTGACAAAAGACCCATAGCTCAATAGCTTTGTGTCTGCTATCCCAATCATGATTTTCCTACCCTTAGAGGTAAAGGAAAGGTCCTTCCTTTTTGGGTCCGTTATGGGTGAGGGATTCGAACCCCCGACACCATGGTTCATAGCCACATTCTCTAATCCTCTGAGCTGCAGGCCGCACCCATCTCCATTGGATCTATTCCTAGGAGTACCCTCAAAAAGGAACCTTTCCTCTTCTTAGCTATTTAGAGTTAAGAAGATGTGAAAGCGCCTTTCTCTCTATAAAAGACTATAAGAACAGTGCATTTCAAGGTGTGAAGTGGGAGAGAAGAGATGTCATAATTGGGGTTTTGAATAAGATGACCTTTACATTTTTTTATTTTGATCTTTTTCCTATAAGAGGTGTTAAGCTTTTTATCATTATCATTCTGGCGTCGAGCTATTTTTCAACAAGACCTCCCCCACAGTATCGTCACCACAATAGAGTGTAACCACCAAGTTTGGGATGGATTAGTGTGGTTCCTTTATGCCTAAGACACCGGAATATCGATTCATGAACGAAGAAAGGATGCAAGAAAAGCATATTGGCTAGTGATTGTGAGGCCCCAATTCTTGAATTCTTGACTGGAAGGGACACCAAAGGCTTCTGCCCTTCCATCCCTTGGATAGACAGAGAAGGGCAGAGCTTTTTTTTGGTTTTTTCATGTTGTCATATAATTGAACAATGAAAATGGATGGCAAGTGCCTGATCGAATTGATCAAGTCGTGTAGGAACGAGGTTCAAATCTCTCGGTCTGTTAGGATGCCCCATCTACATACATCATTGCACTTCCACTTGACACCTATCATAATGATAAACGGCTCGTCTCACCATGACCTTATCTTGGATTCTTAATACTTCTATCGCTCCATCCCTGTAGGGGCAGAGAACCCGTCACTGTCTCAGCTATGCTACTGGAGGCTCTGGGGAAGTTGGAATAGGAGAGCACTCATCTTGGGGTGGGCTTACCACTTAGATGCTTTCAGTAGTTATCTGCTCTGCACTTTGCTACCTAGCATTTACCGTGGGCATGATAACTGGTACACCAAAGGTGCATCCTTTCTAGTCCTCTAATACTAGGGATAGGTACTCTCAATGCTCTAATGCCCACACTAGATATGGACTGAACTATCTCATGACATTCTGAACCCAGCTCACATACCACTTTAATGGGCGTACAGCCCAACCCTTGGAACATACTACAGCCCCAGGCAGTGAAGAGCTAACATTGAGGTGCCAAACCTTCCCATCAATGTGAACTCTTGGGGAAGAGCAGCCTGTTATCCCTAGAGTAACTTTTATCTGTTGAGTGACGGCTCTTCCACTTGGCACCGTCGGATCACTAAGGCCGATTTTCATACCTACTCGATGGGTGGGTCTTGCAGTCAAGCTCCCTTCTGCCTTTGCACTCGATGGCCAATCTCCGTCCAACCTGAGGAAACCTTTGCATGCCTCCGTTACCCTTTGGGAGGCCTACACCCCATAGAAACTATCTACCTAAGACTATCCCTTGGCTCGTAGGCCCTAACACAAGGTTAGAATTCTAGCTCTTCCAGAGTGGTATCTCACTGATGGCTCAGGCCCCCCCGAAAGGAGGCCTTCTTTGCCCTCCACCTAAGCTGCACAGGAAAGGCCCAAAGCTAATCCTAGGGAACAGTAAAGATTCATAGGGTCTTTCTGTCCAGTGCAGGTAGTCCGCATCTTCACAGACATGTCTATTTCACTAAGCCTCTCTCCGAGATAGTGCCATATCGTTACGCCTTTCATGCAGGTCAAAACTTACCCTATAAGGAATTTCGCTACCTTAGGACCGTTATAGTTATAGCCACCATTCACCGGGGCTTCAGTCGCCGGCTACCCTGTCATAAAGTCACCAACTTCCTTGACCTTCTGGCACTGGGCAGGCATCAGCCCCCATACATGGTCTTATGACTTTGTAGAGACCTGTGTTTTTGGTAAACAGTCACCCGGGTCTGGTCACTATGACCCCTCTTTGTGAGGAGGCACCCCTTATCCTAAAGTTACGGGGCTATTTTGCTGAGTTCCTTAGAGAGAGTTGTCTCGCATGCATGGATATTCTCTACCTACCCACCTGTGTCAGTTTTGGGTACAAGTACCCTTTTGTTGAAGGTCGTTCAAGCTTTTCCTGAGAGTATGGCATGGGTTACTTCAGTGCCGTAGTGCCTGGTACTCGAACATTGGCTTGAGGCATTTCCTCTACCCCTTCTTACCCTAGAAAAGCAAGGTCACCTTGCGTCCTTGAACCGATAACCATCTTCTAGCTAACCTAGCCTCCTCCATCCCTTGTGACCAACAAGGGGTAGTACAGGAATATCCACCTATTGTCCATCAACTACGCCTTTCCACCTGATCTTAAGCCCTGACTCACCCTCCATGGATGAACCTTGCGGAGGAACCCTTAGGTTTTCGGGGCATTGGATTCTCACCAATGTTTGTGTTACTCAAGTCAACATTCTCGCTTCCTCTTCATCCACACTTGCTTGTGTGGGTACTTCCCTCTAAGGCGACATGCTCCCCTATCGATGCATTTTTACATCCCACAGCTTTGGCAGATCGCTTAGCCTCGTTCATCTTCAGGGCAAGAGCACTCGATTAGTGAGCTATTACACACTCTTTCAAGGGTGGCTGCTTCTAGGCAAATCTCCTGGCTGACTCTACACTCCTACCTCCTTTATCACTGAGTGGTCCTTTATCACTGAGTGGTCATTTAGCTAGTGATCCAGGCTATTTCCCTCTCGATGATGAAGCTTATCCCCCATTGTCTCACTGGTTGACCTTGACCCCTGTTATTTTGGGGTCATATCTAGTTTTCAAAGTTTTCCTCGATTTGGTACCGCTCTCACGGCCCTCATGGAAATAGTGCTTTACCCCTAGATGTCTAGTCAACTACTATGCCTCAATGCATTTCGGGGAGAACCAGCTAGTTCTGGGTTCGAGTGGCATTTCACCCCTAACCACAACTCATCCGCTGATTCTTCAACATCAGTTAGTTCGGACCTCCACTTAGTTTTACCCAAGCTTCATCCTTGCCATGGATAGATCACCCAGGTTTAGGTCCATAAGTAGTGACAATCACCCTATGAATACTCGTTTGCAATGGCTCCGGTGGGTTCCCTTAACCAAGCCATTCTCCTCCCATTGCTTTGGAGCTCACGGTTTCATGTTCTATTTCACTCCCCAATGGGGGTTCTTTTCACCTTTCCCTCACGATACTACTTCACTATTGGTCACCCAGGAGTATTTAGCCTTGAAAGGTGGTCCTTGCTGATTCACATGGGATTCCACATGCCCCATGCTACTCGGGGCAGAGCGTAAGCTAGTGATGCTTTCGGCTACTGGACTCTCACCATCTAGGGTGCAGTACTCCACCACTTCGCCTAGCAGCACGATGCTTGTATTGCTCTCC